>OX451735.1:486257514-486755014 GCA_948472305.1 Vicia faba
GCCCCAATCTTTTGTGCCAGGCCCATTGCTCTTCGTTAACACACATAAGGCATTTTACATTCTGACTTTTTAGTTCAGAAAGTTTAATTTTATAAATGTTGTTATTTCTCTTATCATTAAAAATAATAGATCCATCTTTCTGACTAACTGCTTTACGTGACTTTTGATTAAAGATTATATCATAATTGTTATCACTTAATTGACTTATGGGTAACAATTTATGCATTAATCCATCTACTAACACTAACATTAGTTATAGAGGGAAGTGTATCACTACCAATATTTCCAGATCCAATAATCTTTCCTTTCTGATTGCCTCTGAAACCTATATAGCCTCCAGATTTAAGTTCCAAACTTTGGAACATATGCTTTCTTCTCGTCATGTGTCAAGAGCATTCAGAGTCCAAGTACCAAGATTAGTGTTTCAACTTTGTTGTTAAAGACATCTGCAACATAGATGATTTTATCCTTAGGTACTCATATCTTTTTGGGTCCTTGTTTGTTAGAGTTTCCAAAATTCTATTTGAATTTTGGTTTTGCAGAGAAAGAATTACTAGTATATTTTTATATCATGTACATGTCCATATGTAAAGTGTGAATAGAGAGGTGTGTGTTTTATAACCGTATATTAACTTTCTTTGGTTAACATGTTTCTTCTCCCTTTGGTTTCACATATCCTACACCTTTTTTATTGTTTCTGCTAACTCCATAGATCACTGAAGCCATCTTGCTTCTATCTATGTTTTTAGCTAGAAATTTTTGAAAGTTATAATCATATTCTTTTATGATTTTATCAGAACTATTCGAAACTTATAAAACAGTTTCTTTCTGAGCTTTTTGTAATTCATTTTTAATAATATGGTTTTCATTTTGAAGTTTAGAGATGATTTCTTTTAGCTCAGAGTTTTGACTTTAGTTTCTTAGTTACATCAGAGTTAAATACTAGACCGTGTTTCAGGTCCTTATTTTTGACTCGAAGTTGCTGCAAGAATTTCTGACAAACTATCTTCTAATTAAGATCTAGAAAATTTGGAGAATACATATTCTGCCTCTGACTCTGATTCAGATTCCGATTATCTAGTGTCATTTGATATGTTGGCCATTAAAGCTATATTGGATCGTTCATCTTCTGATTCAGTTTTGGCTTCAGAAGATTCTGAGTCATCCCACATTGCCATAAGACTTTTCTTCTTTTCTTTGGAGAACTTCTTTTTAGGATTTTCCTTCTGAAGATTTAGGAAGTCGCTTTTGTAGTGACCTGGTTCGTTGCATTCGTAACATACAATATCTTTGTTGCTATATTTTTTGTATCCAGAAGATGATTCTAAGTTTCCTCAATTTGTGTTTCCATAGTGATTGGATCTTCTGGAGAGAAGAGATAGTTCGTCTTCTTCTGACGAGGATCCACCTGAGTTTTCTTCTTTTTCCTAAAAAACTTTAGGTTCATATTTTTTATTAGATTTAAGGGCAAGAGACTTGCCTTGCTTTTGGGGCTCATCTTCTTCTAGTTATATCTCATGACTTCTCAAGGAGCTAATAAGTTCTTCAATAGGTATTTTATTCAGATCTTTGGCTAGTTTTAAGGTTGTGACCACGGTTCTCTGTTTCTTGGGTATGCTTTTGATGATTTTCTTTACATGATCTTCTGTTGAGTACCCTTTGTCCAGAAATTTTAGCCCAACAACCAGAATTTGAAACCTTGAGAACATTGTCTCAATTGTTTAATCTTCTTCCATTTTGAAGGCCTTATACTTATGAATGAGTGCAAGAGCTTTGGTTTCTTTGACTTGTGTGTTTCCTTCATGATTCATTCTCAGAGTCAAATATGTTTTTAGCTGATTCTTTGTTCGTGATTTTCTCATACTCGGTGTACGAGATAACACTCAAGAGAATTTTTTTTTCCTTGTGATGATTTTTGAAATCTTTCTTTTGTTGATCTGTCATTCTCTTTATGTAGATATTCTGATCGCTTTCATCAATTGGATGGATGTAGCTATCAGTTACCATATCCTAGAGATCAATGTCATGAGCTAGAAAATAAATTTGATTTTGTCTTTCCAGTAATTGATTTTCTCACTATCGAAGATTGGAGGTTTTCCGTTGATTTTGTCTTTCTCATCATGGTTATCATTGCTGATGATCTGACTTGGTCTCACCATAGTGTTTTTCTTGCTAGGATATTTTTCTGACACGGTTAAGTGTTTACACCCAGAACCAGGAACTCTGATGCCAATTGAAGAATGGAAAAAAATAAGAAGGGGGGGGGGGGGGGGGGTTGAATTGGGTTTTTAAAAAATAAGACAATATGACACTTTGGTTATCCTGGTTCGTTTGAACTCAAACTACTCCAGTCCACCCGCCAAGGTGATTTCACCTCTCTCAAACGAGGTCTTAATCCATTAATCAAAGCTTGATTACATAGACACAATGACTACTGTCAAAGTCTTCTTGAGTCTAAACCACAGCCCGGTTTCTCAAGGTATCAGAAAATAAATCAAATAAGGATGTGTATAACGATGTTTCTAATAAAAACTATATTACAACAGTGATGTATACACAAGTCTAAAGCACAAGATATAACTAGTAAAAATATTTCGTTCTGAGTGCGCAATAGTGTTGTATATTATTTCTTCTTCGTAGTCTTATATTTATAGGCGAGGCATAAGGAACATGAGAAGATGTTTTTGGAGGGTTGATAAATTCTTGTTAATGCACTTTCCAAAAATATAGATCTTGTCTTGGTTCAGCCGTTACTTTTTTATTTATAATGAATGAGTTGTAACGTATCAGAACTTTGCTTCCTTAGGATCTTATCAGAATAAGAATATTATTGTTGAGACTTTAGATCCTCAAAGTTTCTTGATATTCATTAAAAATTAGATGATACATTGAAGCTTCTTTTTCATTTCAGAGTATTTACTATCAGAGTGTAGCTTAAGTGTTGAATTTTTAGAACAATTATATAGATGAGTACGTTGAGACTTCTTTTGTTCTTCCATAACTTTACTTATTAAAATATCAGAGCTTTGCTTGCAGAGTTGGTGCTTCAGAAGTTATAACATTAGAACTTCTTCTATTTAGCGTGTTACACATATTTGCTTCTGAGTTTGTTATGTCTAATTAGAGTTTCAAAACATAAATCTCTCATAATCTTTTATGCACTTTTCATCAGACTTTCTCTGCATATTTAAATACTTTTTTAGAGATCATATTTATTATTTATATATATCATGTATTTGTTATCATTAAAACTATTACAAAGATGTAGAACCAAACTGTGTTCTAACAGATCTTTCTCGCCTGAAAATGCAAAGATTTTGCTTATTGATTCTTGATCCATCTAGAAGAGTTGATATTCAACCCTATACATCTCGCAAGTTCGTTGGTCTTATTGAATCATTGATGCTTTGTTATAATAAAATGGACCATAAATATAAACACATGATTGAGATTCTAATCACCACCTAATCTCATTATCAGTTGGGTAACGACTAAAGGCATGCATGTGGGCCTTAGTGTAGTATTGATCCTTCTTTGTTAAAGGAAGGTTTGGGAAAGAAAAACTCATAGAAACTTCTTTGAGACTGATACAACAAAATACGCCTTCTTCTTAAATAATTATATTGTCTTGAGGCTTACCAAGGAAGTCATACACAGAACACTAGAGAACAGAAGACAAAGAAATAGGAAGTTAAGATTTTACCTTAATAAACCTGCAACTGCCAAAGTATGAAGAAATCAAATCACCAGAGTTTTAATAAGAACACCATATTAGGGAAGTAAAAGTGAATTAAAAAGAGAATGTCGATACTTTGGTTCAAGAAAAACAATGGTGAGAAAAAAGATTAAGAACTCATTAAACAAAGAAGACCAAAATAAAATACAATTTTTTGCATCTTGTATAAATACAGGTAATGGGGAAACACCACGATCAACAAAAGAGGAGAGAGCTCTAAAGAGCATTCAACAACCTAGGTCCAACCTCGATCATGTAGTAACACTCTGGTATTCTAATGATATCGCCTATATATTAGAAGCTCAAGGCCATATATGGAAGTTATATTGTTGAAACGTGCAAATGTTCCTCAGGTCATCTGCTCATACTCAATGCATATCTCACCTCGTCCCTAAATTGGGGAACTATCTGGATACATCAAGGAAGCGAAAAATAATTGGCTTGAGATCGATTATAATGCATATGTCATGATCCTTGCTCCATATTGAGCTTAAATAAATGAATGGGAACTTGTACTGAGTTGGTCGAGCAGTCCGACAAGAGCAGCCCAACACTAAAGGCCCAATACAAGACACCTTCACATAAGATAGGTGGAAAAATGAGCTCTCACCAGAAAGTTGAACACTAGGTACAAGCCCCTTGGTCACTAGTAGCCATTGAATCCAATCAAATTGTCTCTCGTGTACCATGTCTTTCCAACCGAGAGAGATTTTAATTGTCACATAAATTTGGTTATGTGCCATAACAGGTACATTTTTCATTCACTCTTACAAAGGTTCACATTTTTGTTCTTAGATGTTAAGTACTTCATTATTAACCAACGTGGTGATATATGAGAAGCTATATTCTATTTGTGTTTTGAGCATCACTGTCTAGTGATTGTCTCACGAGCTTTTTTGCCAGGTCTCATGTATGTATCTTGATGTTGGTGATTGTCCATAACATATAAGAACATTAACCTTTGATTTATTTAAATCACGCTGCTTTTACGCATCAAGGGACTATACTTTGCCATATATCATTGCACTTGAGTATGTTATCTAGTTGACATTACTCAAGTCTTTAAGTTCATGATCGATGTCTTGTGAGGGTATCATTATCACCCTATGATATACAAGATGTCATTGCACTTTTACTTGAGCTTTATCAATTTTATTTGATTTAAGATATGTATTATCCATCTTAGATGATTTTGTTCATCAATCAGGTGACTTTTCTTGTGTAGGAAGTTTCATCTTCTTACTTGGTTGCTCCTGAGTCTCCTCTCGATTTAACTTACTATATAAGTCACACATGGAATAATTCTTCAATTATGCTCTCTTTTCTTTTGATCTTTACTTGTGAAATTGGACAATGTTTCTTGCCTCCTTTGGCCATTCCCTTTGTATGCTTTATATGTTCTCTTTGCCCCATGTCTTGTATGTTTGTTGATGTGTTGACATTTATTCTTGATATGTTGATGTTTTTCCATCTCTTATATGTTCTATCCTACTTTGGTCATCGATATCATTGTTAGGTGTTGATGCTTCGCCATCTCTTTTCTATTCCTGATTAATGCTTAGGTATCTATCTTGTATGTTTTCCTTACTTATGTTTTATCATCTTTGAGATGTTTTTCCATCCATGTATGATTTTTTATCATCTTTGTGATTTTTTGTCATCCATGCCTGATGTTTTATCATCTATGTGGTGTTTTATCATCTTCTTGATGTTTTATCATTCTCGCGATGTTTTGTCATCCATGTCCGATGTTTTATCATCTCTGATCTGATGTTTTATCATCTTTTACATGATGTTTTTTCATCTCTCACTTGATGTTTTATCATCTTCACTCGATGCTTCATCATCTTTATTCTTTCTTTGCTTGCTTCTCATTTTGTATGCTCCCCATAGGATCTTTAATTCATCCTTATCCAAGTTTGAACTAACTAAACCTTAGGACCTTTACCCATGCATGACAATATTAGGTAGATGTTTCCCTCTTATCCTTAACTATAGGATCAACATTGCATGATAACTTTAGGACTATTTTGCTAGTCTCCCCTTAGACTTTTTTCTTCCCTTTTGCATCTCATTAAAACTAAAACTTCTTTTTCTTTCAAACTTAAAAATACTCTAACTTCACTTAAATCCTTTTCTAAGGTAAAAAACACCAACCAATTCACACTTCTTTTTGTCGTTTGTAGCTTTTCTTTTAAAACTTCTTTTTTTCGTTTGTGGCTTTTATTCTAAAAATTCTTTTCAAAAGGACATGCTTCGCTAGCATTGTTCATAAAAACATTGCAACCAATAGAAACTTTTGAGCCGAACTACAACGCCATGATTCCTTATAATGGATACCTAGGCATCTGGTCACGGGGCTCAGTCGAGCGAACTTTGTAATTATTTCCTTCTTTTCCCTGTGTCTTCTCTTTTGCATGCATTCTCTCTTTGTACCTTTCTTTTTCTTTTAAGCCTTAGAGATAGATTTTGACCACACCCATTAGATTAGAAAACAAGAGTGGATCCTGTGGAGTACCACAAACGTGTGGGATGCTAATACCTTCGTCTCGCGTAACCTACTCCCTTACCCGATCTCTACCATCGCAAGACCGTGATTTCACCCCTTCAGGTTTACTCGATGTTGACCTTTCCCTTTCGGCGGGATAAAAGAAGTTCGGTGGCGACTTCATTGATTTCATTATCAGTTGACAGTTCGTCTGGTTGCACCACCTGTCAAACTCGAACATTTCACACTATCTAAACCACAAAATCCCACAAACGCGGCCCATCATGTCCTTCAAACTACACAGGTCAACAGTACTGCACAAGAAGTTGGCTGTAAATCGTACACTAGAAGGAAGAAACAAGAACATATGGGAGAGTCAAACACTACTTCAATGCAAAACCATGAATCTGACTGGACTCTAGAAAATGGAATCACCTTAGGTAAAATTTCTCCTAACTCTAAACTTGTTCATATGAGTTTAAACAACAATTATGTTGTTCTTATTGCATTAAGAAAAGGGAAAAGAACTTGTACTCAACATATTATTGAAAGGTTTGTAGCATCACTTCACAACACAAATATTCCGAAAAATATTCAAGAACCAATTTAACAACCTGTGTGGGCAACATCTATTATAGATGAGGTTGAAGTATTGATTAAAAATTACACTTGGAAAATTATTGCTTTACTAGAAGGGAAGAAACAAGTTAGATGTAGGTGGATATTTTCAATCAAATACAATGCTAATGGGAACATAATCCGATATAAGGCTCGATTGCTGGGAAAGGATTTCACCCAATCATATGGCATAAACTATGAAGAGACATTTTCTCTAGTGGGCAAACTTAACTCAGTACGAGTCATATTATTCATAGTTTTGGATTGGCCACTACATCAACTAGACATTAAAAATGACTTCCTAAATGGTGAGTTATAAAAGGAAGTTTACATGCAAATTCCCCCGAGACTTGAATCATCCATCACCTTAAATAAGGTGTGCAAGTTGTATGGTCTTAAGCAATCCCCTAGAGTGTGATTTGAAAGACTAACTCGAGTTATAAAAATAGATGGATTCATACAAGGCCAATAAGATCACACTATGTTTGTCAAACACTCATTGGAAGGGAAGGTAACTTTATTCATTGTGTATATTAAAGATATTGCTATCACAAGAGATGATTATAATAAAATTAAACACTTAAAAGAGCTTTTGTCTAGAGAGTTTGGAGTGAAAGACTTAGGGAAACTTAAGTATTTTTTAGGTATGAAATTAGCTCATACAAAGGAGGGAATATATGTGTCTCAAAGAAAATACATCTTATACTTACTCCAACAAACCTGAATGCTTGGGTGTAAGGTTGCCAACACTCCTATGGAATCGTTAAATAGATGCAACTCTGAAGAAAGTACTTAAGCTAACAAAGATAGATACCACAGTCTAGTCAGAAAATTAATCTACTTAACTCATACTCGACTTGATATTGGATTTGTCGTAAGCATGGCAAGTCGCTACATGACAAGTCCTACTAAAGCTCACATGAATGTTGTGAACATGATTCTACAATACCTTAAGGGTACACCCGATAGAGGTTTTAATTTCAGGAAAAATTCAAATAGGGATATTGAAGTATACACTGATTCAAATTGGGTTGTTTTTACATCAGACATAAAGTCAACTACTGACTATTGCTCTTTTGTGTGGAGAAACATGGTTACTTGTAGAAGCAAGAAATAGTCGATGGTAGCTAAAAGCAGTGCAGGAGTTAAATTCAGGGCCATGACACAAGGTATTTGTAAAGGAATCTGGCTGAAAAAAATACTATATAAAATTAGAATTCCAACCAATTACATTATAAGGTTGTATTGTAATAACAAAGTTGTCATCAACATTGCAAAGAACACAGTTCACCACGATATAACAAAATATGTGAAAATTGACCAATATTTCATAAAGGAGAAGATTGACAATGATACTATAGATATTTACCACTCAGATGGAAAGGGGTGTTGACTATGAAGTCAAAGTCGGATACTTAGGATTTTGATTATATAACTATTAATATAAAAATAATAAAGATTTTAATTTTTAATTTTATTTCGTGTTTTAGAATATGATAGCGTTTATGATAAATTAATTTTTAGCATTATTTGATTTACAAAATTAAATTCTTTGTCCTATATATACTTTTTATTTAATCCACTTTAATATATCAAATGAAAAAAAAGAAGTACTTTTTCACTTATGATTCCATAAATTCTATTAATTAAATAAAAATATCTAAATTAAAAAATACTCATCTTTTTTGTCAAAATTTTCAAAATTTGTTTTCATTTATATTTAATTACAAAGTTATTTACTTCATTCATAAATATAAATACTATGTTAGTCTTTAACAAATAGACTCAATATGTGAAAATGTGATATTATAATTACAATAAAATAATAAATTTGTCTGATTAATCCAATTCAATTGGTAGTTATATAGAAACATCAAATATAATATTTATGTTCGAATCTGAATTGTCTTATTTATTCTTCTTTAAAAAATAGATTACATTCCAACTATAGACTAACGGATTCGAATCCAGAATATTTGATTTATTCATTTAAAAAAAATAGATTACAACCATTAGACTAATTGAAGAAAAAAAAACGACAAATCAACCCACAATTAAACATACATAATACTTCATCCATATCAATTATAAGATATTTTAACTTTTTCGCATAAATTAAAAAATATAATTAATTATATATAAAAAATAAAAATTATACATGATTTTATAATATTATGTTTTATTAATTATATCAAAAAGAGAAATTAAAAAAATTATAAAAAAAAAAGACGAATAAATGGTAAAAGATATATTATAAAAAAGTCACTAATATTTAGGACAAATATTTTTATAAAATAACATAATTTAAGGCTGAAAACACTATACGTAAATGCCACCAAAGAAAATGATAGGTAGGGGATTCATGAGAAACGCCTTTGATAGAGAAATAATATTGTAACACTAAAATTTAGGTATTAAAAATGTGTTTAGTTTAATTTTTAAATTTATAGTGTATTATTGAAATTCAGATAAATATATAAAATGAAAAAATTAAAAATAGATAAAGACATTAATATACATATATAATCTCAAATATAATATCAAATGTTAAGTGTTTAAATAATACTCATCTCTCCTATATAATTCTTCAACCAACTTTGTGTACGACAAATAATTACTTATTTTCCTTCCTTAGGCTATCCACTATGGCACCTAGGAACACCTCCAAAGTAGTCCGAAATTTCCATATCCATAGCTGTGCAAACTCAGCACAATGCAATTGCTCCAACTCAATACCTGTGCCATGTGCTTCAACCAAATGTGGTCTTAATAAATGGCCAAGCCAAGGAACATGATTAACTCACCTGACAATCTCACCAAAATTCCCAAGCATCTCATTATTGCTTAATAGTGACTTTCAATAATTTCACTCATATTAGTAAATTTTCCACTAACACTTCTTTGCCCTTATGATTCTAATATCAATTAGTGTCTCTTTTCCCACCTAGTTGCTATATTCATATCATTTTCATAGGTACCAATGTCCCCTCTTACTTCTTTTATTCTTCCTCTTCTCTAAGAAAACACTATTATAATTTTGAACAAGAATGAGTTGCAATTTTCTCATATTTATAAGCCAAAAATGTCATATTCATTAAGTCTCTCTTAATGCTCTTATTATCGAAGATATAACATAGATAAATGGATGTTTGGATATAGGAGGATATTTAATTTTTCTAATGTATTTCATATATATATATATATATATATATATATATATATATATATATATATATATATATATATATATATATATATATATATATATATATATATATATATATATATATATATATATATATATATATATATATATATATATAATTGCGTTTATCTAAAAATTAATCTCATTAACTAATATGTTATTGTTATAATTCAGTAATATCTGTATGTACGAAGTGCACCTAAAAGGGAGGGGGTTTTGAATTAGGTACTTTAAAAAATTCTGGTTTTAGTGATGATGATTCTTATTTTTCTGGTTAATGGTGAGTTTAGGAAAGCGTAAAGTGCAGAAAAATAAAGAGACACAGGCGATATATCCTGGTTCCCCCCACAGTCCGAGTGTACTCCAGTCCCCTTTCAACATGAAAGAAATTTTCTTATTGTGGCAAACTTAAACAAGAACTATCAACCAACCAAGAACAATCCTCTTGTACCTAGAACAATCCTCTTGGATTTTCACTATGTCAACTATGAGAACAATCCTCTCAATGTGACTACACTTGTATCCAACAATTTTGAAAAGACAAGATTTCAAAAACACTTAAACTTATTTCCAACAATCCTGGAAAAATAAGTAAGTAACTATCAATATTTGAGTTTGAGTGAGTTGAGTAGTATTGATCACTTAGAGTGATTTAACAATGTATGATCTTCTCTTCCAATAATATTATTGTACAATGACTCAAGATATAATTGCTCAAAGTTTTCTGTTTAACAGTGTATGAAAATGTGCAGAAAACTTATGCATGAAAGTGAAGGAATGCTTGAGTTTGTATTTTGAAAATTCAGAAAATATTTATGGAAGAGGTGTTGAAACAGATTTTGAAAATGAATATTTATATGTTCATAACACCCTTTTGAAACATCACGAAGTTCTAAAAATGAATCATGAACAAATGCCAAGATTGAGTGAAAGGTTTCAATGAAAAGGTATGATGAACAGGCATGTGAAAAACTGCTGTTTTTTAAAATCGTGCAGCATGCAATCGATTACACCCTTTGTGTAAATCGATTGCACAAGGTTTCAACAGCTATAGTTTCAAAAGTTTTAAGTGTGAAATCGATTACACTAACAATGTAAATCGATTGCATGTGAAGTCAATAGCAAAAAGTAAGTGAGTGCAATCGATTGCACAAGCAATGTAAATCGATTGCACTGAGAAACAGAAGCAAACGTTTTGAAAAATTTATGTATGCAATCGATTGCACAAGCAATGTAAATCGATTTCACAGAGAAACAGAAGCAAAAGATCTGAAAAGTTTAAGCATGCAATCGATTGTACTAATATGCAAATCGATTGCACTCAAGTGAAAAATGAATTTTAACTTTGAAAAACTTGACTAATGATTTTTAAACATTTCTTTTTCATCATTGAGCATCTATATCTTAAGATCAAAGTAAATAATATTATTATACCTTGAAAGTTGGTGAGAGCTTTGAACTGAAGATATTGTCCTTAGATGCTTTGAGTTTGATCATAAATCTTTGCCTTCTTTGTCAATCATGGTTTGTCTTCATCAAAATAAAATCTCATTTGAGAAGCTTGATTTTACATTCTCCCTTTTTTTGATGATGAAAAACAATCTTGCTTTATGCGTTGTACTTTTCAGAAAGAGCTTCTCCCCCTAAGATGCAAAACTCCCCCTATGTATGAGAAGGTTGGAATCCTTTGTAGAGTGTTCATCTTGGTTGGAGAGTACCTTAAAAAATTAAGACAAGGAAAAATACAAGCATAAAGTACCACATCTTTCTCCCCCTTTGAGATTATCAAAAAGAAGGGAAAGATGCACAAAACAAACAGTAATACAGGAACATATAGATAAAACTTGAATTTAAACAAGTTACACAAATTGTTTAACGATTACACAGAAATTGAACAAACAAAACATTGAGTAACAAGACAATGACATAACAGAAAAAAGAGTTAGCCAGAACTTCAAAGGTGATGTATGTCCGGGTGGTTATAGGACCAAGAGCCTTGATTCAGGAATTGTTGTTAAAGAGGGGGTTCTATGTAGTGTTGAGGAGGTGCAGCTGGATTATTTGGATCATATGGTGGAATATGAAGATGAGAGTAAAGGTACGAAAACCGTTGATTCACATCCGTGCAGAAGTCATTAATCTGGGTTGAAGCGGAATCATTGATCGCATTCCATTGATTGTTGATGTTGGTGTTCATGGAGGCAAATTGTTGAGACATGTAATCCATAAGCTCTTGATTGCTTGGACCAGAGGGAGCAGTAGGTGGAGGAGGCACAACTTCACCACCTTCGACTTCTTGGTCATTTCCTTCATCGCCAACAACATCTTCACCAATGTAAGTGATGGTTTTTGTTTCCGAATTGTAATGCACGCCCATCCTGGAGTCAACATTCTTGATGGAAATCTTGTTCAGATTTGGATCAATATTCACCTTTTCAAACCCAGCAAAATCCACACCAAATTCCTCCATAATTAGAGTAACAAAATAAGCATATGGAAGAAATTTAGATTTTGCATCGACTCTTAGCATATGCATAATTATAAGCCTTGCCCAGTTTACACTTATCCCTTTCTTTCTAGCATAAATCAGCTGCATTTCCAAGTCGGTCACAGTGCAGTGGTTTCCAGCTCTTGGAAACATAATATAGACCATAAAATAGTGATATAGGCGATCGTCTATATAGAAGTTACCTGCACTCCAGGAGTCTATGGATGGAATTACTTCTCCAAGACCACGAATCCGTTTGGCGCAGAATTCAGCTTCACTTAACCTCCCAATGCTGTAAAAGAAATCATTTTTCCGGTAGTCATCCCATATCTCGTTTTCAGGGTCATATAGGGAACTTCCAATGTAAGGAATATGAAGGATCTCACCAACAACCTGAGGAGTTAGAGAGATACGAGTACTCAGCACACATGTGACCATTTTGCCTTTTTGGGGTGTTAGATTGCTGAAAAACATTCTTACCAAATCCGGGTAATATGGACCGAACAAGGAGATTAATGGTTCTAGACCATAAGCAGCTAAATCATTTTAAAAAGAGAAGCATTCTTGTGGAAAGGAGGATAGCATACCATATTTGGGGTTGGATACTATTTTCCTTTGAAAGTATTTTGTAAATATGGCTTCTTGCTCTTCGGTGAGAGATGAAAGCAATGGATTAGATGTTGAATCAATCTTTTTCTTCCCTTTTCTGAAGCTGGAACCTTTCTTTTTTTGTCTTGAAGCTATGGGTATGGAGTTTTAGAGTTTTGGGATTTTAGGTTTTGTGAGAGAGAAAGGTGTTTGTGAGCTGAGATTTGGAAATGATTTGGGTAGATATGGAATGAGTGGATTGTATTAAAGTGTATTTGGCTTGGGAATATGAGAGAGAGGAATTATGACCAACACAATTTTTCTGTCATAAAAGCAAGTTGCAGTACGTGCAATCGATTTGCATTTCAGGTGCAACCGATTTGCACATAAAACAGAACCAAAATAAAACTGAAACGCAAAGAGTGCAATCGATTTGCATTGATGGCGCAATCAATTTGCACCTGAAACAGAAAGGTCAGATTTGAAAATACTCATTGAGCAATCGATTTACACTCTTTGTGCAATCGATTTGCAACAACAAAAAATGTCCAAAACCAAATTTTTCTTAAAAAATAAATACCACATAACATATATTTACATATAGAATGTATAAAACATATATATAAAATCATAACAAGGGTAGAATGCACCTTATAAGTCTTGTTCGTCAAGTATGCCAAGCTCTCGTCGAATCTTGTAGAACGGTTCTCTTGCCAAAGGTTTGGTGAAGATATCGGCAAGCTGATTATGAGTATCTACAAAGGTTACCTCAACGTCTCCTTGAAGATCATGATCACGGAGGAAATGATGTCGTATGTCTATGTGTTTAGTTCTTGAATGCATGACGGGATTCTTCATAATGTTAATTGCACTTCTGTTGTCGCACCGTAGTGGAATGCACCCTAGATCGAGTCTGTAGTCACGAAGTTGTTGTTTTAGCCACAAAATTTGAGCGCAACTACTACCCGCTTCAATATATTCAGCTTCGGTTGTGCTAAGAGCAACACATGCTTGTTTCTTGCAGGCCCATGATACTAATGCATTACCGAGGATGTGACAAGTACCACTTGTGCTTTTTCTATCTATTTTACAACCTGCATAATCCGTGTCAGAATAACCAATTAAGTTGCAAACACTACCTTTAGGATACCATCGTCGGACATTCGTTGTTCCTTTGAGATACTTCATGATCCTCTTTACTGCCGTGAGATGAGATTCCTTTGGATTAGCTTGAAAGCGAGCATAGAGACGCACACTAAACATTATGTCAGGACGGCTTGCCGTCAAATACAATAAGGAGCCAATCATACCTCGATACTTAGTGATGTCGATGGAAACACCTAATTCATCTTGATCAACATATGAAGCAGAACCCATTTGTATAGACATTGCCTTATAGTTATCCATGTCAAATATTTTCAAGAGTTCCTTGCAATATTTTGATTGGTTGATGAAGATGCCATCTTTTAGTTGTTTGATTTGAAGTCTAAGAAAATAGTTCATTTTATCCATCATGGACATTTCAAATTCTCCGTGCATCATTGCTGAAAATTCTTCACACATTTCTTGATTTGAAGAATCGAAAATGATGTCGTCAACATAGACTTGTGCTAGCAAAGTGTCATCTTTGATTTTCTTGATAAATAGAGTCTTGTCAACTTTTCCCTTTTCGAAACCTTTTTCGCATAAGAAGTTGCTTAAACGATCATACCATGCCCTTGGTGCTTGTTTCAATCCATAGAGAGTTTTTCTCAATTTAAATACATGAGATGGATTCTTGAAATCTTCGAACCCTGGGGGTTGCTTAACGTAGACTTCTTCAGTGATATATCCATTCAAGAATGCGCTTTTGACATCCATTTGGAAAAGCTGAAAATTTAATGAACAAGCATAGGAAAGTAAGAGACGAATAACTTCTAACCTTGCAACCGGAGCGAAAGTTTCTTCAAAGTCTATTCCTTCTTCTTGATTGTAGCCTTGTTCTACCAATCTTTCTTTGTTGCGAACAATTATTCCATTTTCGTCAAGTTTGTTTTTGAACACCCATCTTGTTCCAATAATGTGTTTGTTGCTTTGCCTAGGGACAAGTTCCCAAACTCGATTCCTTTAAAATTGATTCAATTCTTCTTTCATAACGATAATCCATTGGTCATCGCCTAAGGCTTCATCAACTTTGGAAGGTTCAATTTGAGAGACAAACGCCATGTTTAGGCAAGCATCCTTGAGATTTAATCTTGTTGACACACCTTGACTTATATCACCATTTACTTTATCGATAGGATGATCTCTATCAGTTCTCCATTCTTTTGGTAGATCATTGAGATTTGATTCTTGTTGAGGTGATTCTTCATGTTGAATGGGTTGATCTTTGGAAGAATTTTCTTGAGGACCTTATAGTATTTCATCATCATCATTATCACAAACAGTATTATCCACCTTGGAGTGGTTAGTTTCATCAAAAGAAACATGCATATATTCTTCAATTGTCAAAGTTATTTTGTTGTATATTCTATATGCCTTACTAGAAAGCGAGTGTGATACGGTGGGAGAACTGACTTGGGATTTTACGTTTGTTTTCGCATTTGTTCGATTTAGCAAGAGTCGCCACCAGCTTTTCATTTTATCCAAAGGAAAGGTCAAAAAGCACAGGAAAGACCTTTGAGATGTTTTCTTGGGTTCGGGGGGTACATTATGAAAAGGGAAGGTGCTAGCACCCTTTTCATCCATGGTTATCCATGGGCTCTTAGTTACTTGTTTTAGATCACTTGCATTTGCTTTTCAATTGCTTGAAATGGTGCTTTGTGTGTGTGGTTTTGAAAATGCTTTGAGAAAGATGCCTTGTCTAGGCAACCTTTGTAATGATTCTTGTTTGAATATATACAAAGGTGTGTGTCTTTTTGAAAGGATATTTCAATGTTTTGAAAGTTGTTTTGAAATTGTTCTTGAAGTTATGTTGTGAAGTGTGTTTGAAAATGGCAAGGATATTTTGCAAGATTTTTGATCAAGTAACTAAGAGTTGTCTACCCTATTTTACTCAAAGATCTTTCTTATGTTTTTAACCCTTTTTAACAGTGTTGTTTCACCATTGTATTTGATGAACAACCTTGTGTTAGGATGTTAAACGGGACAGGCGCGGGTCATCGTATACAATCATTGAAAGCAACTTGTGAGACGCTCTAGCAATTTTGTAAGGGACGAGATCGTTTTATCGAAGGCAACGTTGAGGGTCATCAAGGGACTACGATCTTTGTTTATCAAAGGGGCATTTGCTAGAGTGTCTCATACTCGAGGGACACGATTGTATTTTCCGAGGCAACAAGCGAGGTTACCCTAGAGGTGCAAGTGTGAATTGTGTATTGATTTTCATGCATTTATCTTGTATTAGGTCATCTAGCGATTGATTTTGAATCTTCACATACAAACCCTAATTATTATACAGTATATTGAAAGCGATAAATTGCGGGAATTTAAAGTCTAAGTTATTACAAATGAGCATCTGGGGATGGGGGTACAAATTATTTACAAATGGGGATGAGTCTCATCAGAATAATAATGTCCAAGTATATGTTACAACCAAATCGAACTGTCGCAATTCAATGTAAAAATTATAACAAAGTATAAGATAAAGAAAATCAAAGAAATATGAGATGCATGTATTTATTTACAAATGATCAAATAAAATTTAACCTAGTGAAGATTAAGTATTATTATTATTATTTTTGTGAAGAAAAAGTTTTTAAAGAAAGAAAATAATTTGAATTAATGCTTCTATCATTTTTGTATTTTATTAAATGAAAACAAACATTAAAGAAAATTATATTGAGAAAATCAAAATGAAAATTAAGCTATTAATTGTTTCTTATTATTAACAAAAAAGGAAATCATTTAGAAAGAAAATAAATGAAAGAGTATTAGTTTAAAAAATTTAAAAAGAAAAAGATAATGGGCCTCATGGAAATGTGGCCCAAATATGAAGAAGAGAGAAATGTAAGTCAGAATGAACCAAAAAGGGGGGGGGGGCGTGGTTAGCAGAAGTATTGGGCTTAGCATATTGTTTGGGGCGAAGGCCCAATTGAAGTGAACAACGTTTTAGGGTTAATTCAGTTTAGGGTTTGTAACTTCTTACTTCAACGACGCCGCTCCTCTCATCTTCTTCGTTTCCTTCGTCTCTCTCAAACGCCCTCTCTCTATGTCCTAGGTTACCAGGCGCCGCTCTCTCTCACTTCCTCTCCTCTCACAGCGGCCCACATTTGTGGTGTGAATGGTATGAGTTTTTTTCATCTTTTCTCTCTCGCGCTTTTTACAGATTTGTTCATTTGTTTGCATGTTCTTGTTTTACAGCTTTAATATCTTTAACCTATGATGTTTTGAAGGAAATTTACCTTTAGGAGGATGGAGAGGACAGTGGAGGAAAGGAGAGAGATTGGTGACGCCTCCGGTGGCCAGAACGGAGGACGGAGATGATGGTTGCTTGCTTCTGGTATCTTTGTTTCTTTGAACGTTTGATGATGATTTTGTTCTGAGAACCATATGTTGTTTGGACTTTTATTGATGTTTGATGATAATTTTGTTCTGAGAACCCTATGTTGTTTTTGCTTCTAAGATTCTTCCTCTTTCTTTGTTGACCTTGATGATTTGATGATGATCTTTACCTTCTGAAGACTGGCTTATGTTGTTTTGCTTTGAGTTTGCTGCTTTGTTAGTGATTATGTACAAAATCTGAAACTGGTTGTGTTTTTGTTGATGATGAAAGATCTGAAACTATTTTTCTTCTTTTTTTTTCACTTCTGAACCTCTTCCTATTCTTTGTTATGTTGATGATGATCTGGGTTCTGAAACAATTTTGGTTGCTTCTAAACTCCTCCTCTTTCTGGTTTTGTCAATGATGAACAATACCTCTGAGATTTTTGTTATTTCTGAATGTGTACTTCTGACTTTTGTTGATGGACACAAACTGGAACTTGGCTTTGCTTGATTTTTGTTTGATGATGAATGTACTTGAAAACTGGTGTTGTTACTGGTTTACTACTGGTTTTCTTGAGTTATGCAGGTTATGCAATGCAAGTTTGTTGTGTTTAGGCTTGTAGTTTAGGCAGGCTGTGACTAAGTTGCAGTTTGTGGCTTGAACTGTAGGTTTTTTGTTTGGCCTGTGTGCTTAGCAGGTTTGAGTTTTGGTATGCAGGTTTGCTTGAGTTTTTCAAGCTTGGCCTTTGTTCTGTTTGTGGTTATTTTGCTTGTAAGTTTGGACAAGTTTTTAGTTTTGGAGGCAGGCTTGCTGTTGGGATTTTGGGATTTTGGTATGTAGGCTTGAAGGTTATGCAGGTTCAGTTGGAGGCAGGCTTGCTGGCAATTTTGGGAGGAAGGCTTCAGGTTTGCTTTGGACTTGCAAGTTTTTGACTTGCAGGTTATGGTTTTTCTCAATGTTTTTCCCCTATTTTTGCAAGCAGGTTTAGCAGTTTTGCTCTATATATTTTTTTCCCTCTTTGCTGGACTGTTAGACTATTATATCTTTCTTTTTGATTTCTTTTACTATCTTGAAAACAGCCTGCCAAAACTGCAAACTCTCACTTCACTAGGTCTTCTCTTTCTCTCTCTCTCTCCCAAAAGCACTTTTAATTGCTTATTATATTATAATTCTGAAAAGCTTGTTGGTCCAGAAAATGATGATGAAATTGACAAGCCCCTTTGGCTTGTAACTTTGGTTTATCTCTGCATTGTGTACTTATTTCCATATTTCCTGCATTGTATACTTTCTTTGACAGCTTTGCAACTTTCTGCTTTGTGTACTTGGTTGCTTGTATGCTTCTGCATTGTATTTTTCCTTGACAGCTTTGCAACTTAGTTTGACATTCAGTTTTCATTTGTAGTTATCTTGCCATGCTTGCTCATGCTGACTTGGTTGACTAATGCAGTTTGAAACTTAGTTTGCAGTACCCTTTGCTTTGCCTTGCAACTTTTTGACTACTGCAGTTTGGTTTTGTTTGCAATGCAGCCTTTTACCTTTGTATTTGAACCATGTGCATTCTTGCAATTTATTTTTTTACTTTTCTCTTTGTGAACCAAGAAGAGAAATCTTCTTGTGATTTGCAAAGAGAAAAAGTAAAACATGATGAATCCAATAGCATTCTGATTCCGGCCAACAAGCTTTAATGATGATTTTTCTTTCTTCCTTTTCTGCTTGAAAATTCTTATACTAATTTCTTTTTCTCTGTCTTTTGAAGGTAAGTACCAATTGGATGATATAGGAAGCAGTAGAAGTCAAAGACCTTAGGAGATTAGGCTTAGATTCATTTTTTTAATTTATTGTAAACAAATATTATTGTAAATATTATAATTTGTAATCTTACAATATTCGAATAAAATTTGTAACAACATTTGAAATAAATAAAAAAAGTCTTTGTCAAATATCTTCCAATTTTTTCTTGCATTGTTTATTTAATTATTTAAGATTCTCGAACCAAAATAATTGGAACTGTATCCCAATAATTTTAATCTAGATAAAATAAATAATCAACAAATTTTGCAGTCTCGCCACCTTGCATCAATCACAATACGCGTAGTATTCCAATTAACACATGCCTTGCACAGTTAACCAAACAAGCACTCCATAAGCCTTTCACTCCACTGGTCAAGCAAATTCCTTAACGTTCCAAACAAAAGTCTAAGCTTTTATCCCAGATAATTAGATTTTTGAGAAGCAACCAGTAATCTTGAACGAGCGTGTAACAATTAACTGAATTTCTGAGGATTCAGTTTCTTCTGAGAAATGCGAGCACAAACCCTAATCCTGGATTACTGCCAAAGAAAGATCTGTCTGATCGATTCCTGAGTCAATCTTAACAAATCAGAGAAAACCCTAATTCTGGATTTACTGATAAAGAAAAGTCTGTTTGACCGATTCTTGGGCCAATCTCAACAAAATCAGTGGAAACCCTAATTCTGGATTAACTGATAAAGCAAAGTCTATTTGACTGATTCTTGAGCCGATCTGAAAAATCAGAGAAAACCCTGGGGTTGTGATTTCTTGTGAAAACGGGAGGGAAAATTTTGGGGTACAATAGCGAGTAACCAAGGAAAATACCTTCATCGGATTTTTCATCAAACTTACCAAGGTTATATTTGTCGTTGTTTAAGACAAAGAATTTGAATTCGAAGATGTGAAAGAAAGCAATGTTTGGTTTCCTCCCTTTGAAGAGTTCATATGGAGTTTTCTTTAAGATAGGTCTTATATTAACTCTATTGCAAACAAAACATGCCGTGCTAACCGCATCTGCCCAAAAGTATTTTGGAAGATTTGAGTCGCTAAGCATTGTTCTAGCAAGTTCCACAAGAGACCTATTTTTTCTTTCTACCACTCCATTTTGTTAAGGAGTCCTTGGTGCCGAGAAGTTGTCACATATTCCATGTTCTCCATATAATTCTTCAAATAGAGCATTTTGAAATTCTCCGCCATGGTCACTTCTTATGGAGGCAATTGTTAGAGACTTCTCATTCTGAATTTTTTTAGCATACTTCTTGAACGCCTTGAATGCATCACTTTTCTGCACTAAAGAGAATGTCCAAGTATATCTATAGAAATCATCAACAATTACCAAAGCATATACATTACCTCTGAAACTCCTTGTTCTCGATGGACCAAATAAGTCCATATGTAACAATTGTAGTGGCGTTGTAGTGAACACCCCATTCTTAGATTTGAAAGTTGATTTAGTTTGTTTCCCCTTTTTACAAGCATCGCATAGTCTATCTTTGAAGAGATTTCTCTTAGGCAATCCAATGACAAGATCATGCTTGATTAATTTATTCAAGTGTTCCATGTGAATATGAGCAATTATTTTGTGCCACATCCATGAATCATCGTTGTTTTCCATGAGACATTTAACCTTCAAATATGGATCATCAAGGCAAATCATAAATATATTATTGATTCTTTTACCTTTAAGTATAACCTCATGAGTGACTTCGTCTTCTATCAAGCATTCATCCTTGGTGAACTTGATCTTTAAGCCTTTGTCACAAAGTTGGCTAATACTAAGAAGATTGTGCTTTAGTCCTTCAACATAAAGAGCATCTTCAATGGATGTGAAAGGTGGAACACCAACTTTTACTTTGCCTAGGATTATTCCCTTATTATTGTTTCCATAAGTGACAAAACCCTTGGCCTTTAGCACTAGATTTGAAAATTGGTTTATGTCTCCTGTCATATGCTTTGAACAACCACTATCAAGATACCAAAGATTGCATGTGGTCTTCAAGCATACCTGCAAAAAAATTAGGTTTTGTTAGGTATCCAAGTTGCTTTGGGTCCTTCATAATTATTGCCTTTCTTTACCCACACAAAATGCCCACTTGCCACACTGAAGTTTCTAACATAGCAAGCATTAGGCGTATGGCCTTTTTTGCCACAATAAAAACAAGTAGGTTCAAAGTTACTTCTATATCTAGAAGGATAAAATTTCTTTTTAGGATAGCGATGAACTATTTTAGGTTTTCTCACTTTCTCTTTGGTTGATTGATCACTAGCCTTAACAAATATAGTTTTGTTAGAACTTGGTTTTGAAAACTTTGAATATCCAAGTCCACTTTTATCATTGGAGTATCTTTGTTGGCTAATAACACCTTCCAATCCAATTTAGCCTTTTTCATATCTTTCAATGACTCTTTTTAATTTGACAATTTGGAAAGAGAGTGATTCACAATTTTTGCATACAGAATTCTGTTTTTGTTCATCACTTGATTTTTGTTTTTCTTCTTTGAAATCTTTTTCCATAGAATCACATTTTTCTTCTAAGGATGAAATTTGTTTCTTTTGTGATGAAATAGTTTTATACAGAATTTTGCATTCATTCAATAGTTCATCTATAGAACCTTGTGCATCACTATCAAAAAGAGAAAATTCATTACTAACATCACTGTCTTCATCATCGGAATGGTGTGAGGCCATCAATGCTAGATTTGCACTTTCATCACTATCGTAATCAGATGAGGAACTTATTTCATTATCCTCCCATGTGACATAATCCTTTTTGTTCTTGAATCCCTTTTTGCTTTTAAAGCCACCTTTCTTGGAGAATTTTGGACAATCCGGCTTGATGTGACCTTGCTTACCACATTCATAACATGTGATTTTTTGTGTTGGTGTGGAAGCTTCCTTTTTCTTAAATTGTTTCTTTCCTTTTGAATGAGAAAAGGGTTTGTCATTTCTACCAAAGAACTTACCAAGCATTTTAACAAGAAGCATGAAATTTTCATCTTCTTCCGGATTGTGTTCCTTTTCAACTTCCTTGGAATCTATCTTCAAAGCAATATTCTTGGATTTCTTCTCTTGATTTTCATGCTTTTCAAGTCTTCCGAGTTCCGTTTCATATTCTTGAAGTTTTCCAAACAATGTTGCGGATGTCATGTTGGAGAGACTTTTCTTTTCTGAAATTTCCATTACCTTTGGTTGCCATTCCCTAGTTAAGGACCTAAGTACTTTCAGATTTAGTTCATCATTCGTCAAAGTTTTACCAAGAGCACTTAGATGATTTGTTAAGTGCACAAATCTCTTTTGTAAGTCAAGAATGGTTTCTCCGGGCTGCATTCGAAATAATTCGTATTCTTGACTTAGGGTATTTAGTCTTGATCTTTTTACTTCAACCGTTCCTTCATGAGTTTGTACCAAGGTATCCCATATTTCTTTTGCTGTTTTGCATGCCGAGACACGGAAGAATTCATCCATGCTAAGTGAGCCTTGAAGAAGGTTTATTTCCTTTTTATCATAGAGAACTTTCTTCTTATCATCATCGTCCCATGCAGTTTTAGGCTTTGATGAGCCAACACCATTGATTACCGTTATAGGGATAAATGGACCATTTTCGACGACATCCCATATTTCTTCTCCTCGTGCTTCTAGACGTGCCTTCATGCGTATTTTCCAGAAGTCAAAATATTCACCACAAAATAGATGAGGCTTATTGTTACCACCACCATCTCTAAAAACGGGATTTTGATTTGTGGAAGCCATTCTGGATCTTTTAGGAACAGGTTACCTATAACCTGCTCTGATACTAATTGTAAGTACGAAGTGCGCATAAGAGGGGGGTGAATTAGGTACTTTAAAAATTCTAGTTTTAGTGATGATGGTTCTTATTTTTCTGGTTAATGGTGAGTTTAGGAAAGCGTAAAGTGCAGAAAAATAAAGAGACACGAGCGATATATCCTGGTTCCCCTCACAGTCCGAGAGTACTCCAGTCCCCTTTCAATATGAATGAGATTTCCTTATTGTGGAAAACTTAAACGAGAACTACCAACCAACCAAGAACAATCCTCTTGGACCTAGAACAATCCTCTTGGATTTTCACTATGTCAACTTGAGAACAATCCTCTCAAAGTGACTACACTTGTATCCAACAATTTTGGAAAGACAAGATTTCAAAAACACTTAAACTTATTTCCAACAATCCTGGAAAAATAAGTAAGTAACTATCAATATTTGAGTTTGAGTGAGTTGAGTAGTATTGATCACTTAGAGTGATTTAACAATGTATGATCTTCTCTTCCAATAATATTATTGTACAATGACTCAAGATATAATTGCTCAAAGTTTTCTGTTTAACAATGTATGAAAATGTGCAGAAAACTTATGCATGAAAGTGAAGGAATGCTTGAGTTTGTATTTTAAAAATTCAGAAAATATTTATGGAAGAGGTGTTGAAACAGATTTTGAAAATGAATATTTATATGTTCATAACACCCTTTTGAAACATCATGAAGTTCTGAAAATGAATCATGAACAAATGTCAAGATTGAGTGAAAGGTTTTACTGAAAAGGTATGATGAACAGGCATGTGAAAAGCTGCTGTTTTTCAAAATCGTGCAGCATGCAATCTATTGCACCCTTTGTGTAAATCGATTGCACAAAGCTTCAACAACTATATTTTCAAAATTTTTAAGTGTGCAATCGATTGCACTAGAAATGTAAATCGATTGCATGTGAAGTCAGTAGCAAAAAGTAAGTGAGTGCAATCGATTACACAAGCAATGTAAATCGATTGCACTGAGAAACAGAAGCAAACGTTTTAAAAAATTTAAGTATGCAATTGATTGCACAAGAAATGTAAATCGATTGCACAGAGAAACAGAAGCAAAAGATCTGAAAAGTTTAAGCATGCAATCGATTGTACTAATATGCAAATCGATTGCACTCAAGTGAAAATTGAATTTTAACTTTGAAAAAATTGAGTAATAATTTTTAAACATTTCTTTTTCATCATTGAGCATCTATATCTTAAGATCAAAGTAAGTAATATTATTATACCTTGAAAGTTGTTGAGAGCTTTGAACTGAAGATATTGTCCTAGGATGCTTTGAGCTTGATCATAAATCTCTGTCTTCTTTGTCAATCATGGTTTGTCTTCATCAAAATAAAATCTTATTTGAGACGCTTGATTTTACAATATCTTGAGAGATAAATATATTATTGTATATATACATGATTATGCAATATAAATTATATAATAGGTGAGACAAATATTTTCTTATAGATACTTTAACGTCATTAATATTAAAAATATAAGACATCAACAATGATATATATTTATTATATGATATTTATTTAAATAATAATAAAATATTTGAATTAACATATATTTATTTTCTATTTAAGGTAATCTTTTTAGATGAAAAAACATCAATAACTTAACAAATCAAAGTATATAACCCTCTAATATATCATCATCATCATCATTGAAAAAGGAATCATCTAACTCACATTGATCTATAGAATATTTGTGGGCTTTTTGAAATCCTAGTTAGCCCACAAATTTTGTCAAGCTGTATCCATTATGTCTCTAGGTGTCTTTTTTTCCCTTATTTTGGAATTTAGTAACACTTCCACCACCATCTGACATGTGTGTTGGACACCAACAGATCCTTAATGGTGTTTGTAATTCATTTAATTTGAAATTTGAAATTATGGTATTTACTTAATTTGGATGGTTATTATGAATAAGAGTCATTTTCCTTAATGAATCAAAGAGGGTAGAAAAGTTATTTAAACTATTAAAGTCAATAATACTATAACATAATCCACCGACTAGAGAATGCTTTCCATCTAAGTTATTGAATTCTAACAAATTTTGAGAAGCTTGTGTCATAAGTAAACTAACTCACAATTGTTTTAACTAATAGTTTGATTGCTAAATGAGTTGTCTTCATCCTTTAGATATAGAAGTCCCTCATAATTAGTAATGAATGTCTTCCATTCCCAAGTTGGATAGAAAGATTTGGAATGATTGGAGGAGAAAAGACTTGCTAAAAAAACTTATCTTTAATTAGATGAAAATTTATCATCAACATATCATTAAGTTCTTGATTCTTTCGTGAAAAACTGGGTTCGTTGCAATGTATATGAGCTTTTAAGTGTCACAATAAATGACAAGCAAACAATTGAATTTGAGCTATAATTTTAAATCAAATAGAGTAATCATTGTAATTCACAAATTGTGTATGTTAATGCACGATATTTTTCCTATAAAGATGGATTAGACATTGTGAGTTAATTCTTGGTTTTCTAGAAAATGAGATACTTATTTTCAAGTGATCTTCCATTGATTAAAAATATCTTAATGGTAGGTTTAAATTCGATATGAAGGAGGTCCCGTGTGGCATTTCCTCTTGAATGTTTTCTTTAGGGTTGAGAGAATGAGAGGGATAGTATCTTCAAAAGCTATAATGTCCAAATTAGTGACTAAATAATTTTGAGAAGAATGTTTATAGTTTTAGAAAGTGTGTACCTTGATTATGTAATTTCCCCATTTTATAGTTATACTCTATGGTTTTCAGGAATCGAAAGCCTTCCATTTTAGCATCAGGTGACATCATATGACTTATTATATTATCTAACAGACTTTATTTAATCCTGTATCCCTCACGGATGTATTCTTAGGAAAGAACTTAACAAGTTCTTGGGGCTTATGCCTCTTCTTTCTTAGATCATATTTCTTTGTTATCTTTGATCTCATCGCCCATAATGTGTAATTATTGGGTTGGATCTCCTCTTTCATAGGAAATTATCTTAATTGGTCGATGTTCGTTTGTCATGTGCCTAGGTAGGAACAATTTCCCCCAAGCGTTGTCTAACGGAGCTGGGACGTGGGTTGTGAGATTACTCCACTAAGGTTCCAAGCGGGTGACAATATTAATGGACATTTTGTGCAACATTAACTTTTTCTATCATTTTAGGTTTTTAGTGTGTCATACCCTAATTTTTACTCCTAAGATTACTTATATAAAATCATTTGCATTTCATCAAAGTCTCAAGCATGATAGTCTCCCAACCCTCATATCTTTGGGTTTGTTATGTGAGAGATTACCAAGCACCTTTTGTTGTTCCTTTTGCTTTATGATTAATCATTTTTATGCTTTAATAGTCTTAACCAAAATACAAAATATGCTTTATTCCTTTTGTTTATTTTGCAAGGTAGAGTTTTGAATCACGAAGATCGAGTGTGGTTATCCAATTAGATTTTTGAATCCTCAAGGTCAAAGATGTTTAACCATTGATTCTCAAGGGCTTATTCATAAATGCATGACCTATAATCTTATGCCACTCTCTCCTCAAGCTTCATTTTACACCATTTGATCAAAGAAGGTTCAAGTTTGGTTGCTTACTTTTCAAGTCATTTCAACTAGGTTCATGAGTTTATTTTCATGCCTTATTCATCATGTTTTCTCAAGATTTGGTCAATATTTATCAAAGAGAAATCAATAATCGTGTATTTTGAGTTCATATGTTCAACAATGTGCCTTGGATTACAAGAAAAAGTCAAAAGTTGCAAGTTGGTTCAAGGTGTGTCGACCTAAAAATAAAGTTTATCATGCTTATGTTCTAAATATCATAAGTTCTTCATACTTCAACATTTTTAAATGTTTCTTGGGAAAAAAGGTATATTTTGATTTCCCCTACAACTTCTCTTTGCAAGTAAAAGGAAAATTATGCTCCTGAGGTTCTCAAAGTTTCAGATAAATTATAGGTCATTTTATGGACTTAGAGAAATTTGACCTAAAAGTCAAATAATCTTTCAATTTTCAACTTTTATGGACGATTATTTTTTCAAAATATCCCTTCATATGTCTTTTACAACTTTCATTTAAATGTCAAACATCAATTATGCCTCTAAGGACCTCAAATCTTGAAGACCATTTTTGCACAAAGTGAGTTCATAACATGTTTGGCCTAATGCCAGACCTAGTTTATAGTGATTATTCTTCAAATTTCAAAGCTTCTCATTTTATAATCAAGAATCCAATTTAGTTGGTTCTTTTTTCATTGTCTTCCTTGCCATGAAAGGAACATTTGGCTCAAGAAAAATCATAATACACACAAGGGAATTTCATTTGGCCTAAGGGTGAACATGGTGACACGAAATCTGTCTGAACCGTGACCTATAATTTTATAAAGCATGTACAAACTTAACTTCGGGCCACCAAATCATGTGCACACTTGTTTGTGATGACAAAACGCATTCCACTAAGTGAAAAACGACCTAAATGAGCTCAGCAAGTCACACATTCCGTGCCAAATTCTCACACATGGATCTAAAAATTTCTCACTTCTTCACATGCTTGGGATCTGATCTTCACACAAAACTAGAAGATCAAAACCTCACTTTTTATTGTTTTCAACTCAAATTCCTAGCCCATAACTCATCATCAGTCTCTTTTGAAGCTAATCCAATCATTACAGAAGGTAGTTGTGACCTAAAACACTCAACCCGATTCCACCATTTACAAGATTTGATGCTCACTCGGGAAAGGTAGATATAAGTTTTATTTTCACTCAAACAAGTAACCATCCTCTTCGTCTTGTTCCACTGAGTGTTTCCTCTAACCTAACTGGAATTTATCTTTGAATTTTGGGATTTAATTTTACTTTTAAGATTGTTAGGATTTATCGTATTTCAGAAAATTCTCCTTGATCAGATCAAATAAATTGATCTTGAGCATGGAGACATGAACGATGAAGTAAAATGAAGCTAACCATGTGAGTGGTTAAGCTTAAATTTACAGTTCATGGACCTACTAAACGAGGATATCTGAAGGTTGGAGATGATGTCTCTGCGCGCTTTTATGGGAATGTTTGAATTCTAACCAATCACAGCGTGCCACCTTGCTAGTCGTTGGATTTATTTTCTTTTTATTTCATTTTATTTAATTTTCTTGTAAAATCCATTAAAAATATTTCCAAATTGATTTTTCGTTTCAAATTTTTTCTAGAATTTTCTAAAATTATTTTCTACCTTACATTATTTTTTTTCCAGATTTTTAAAACTAGTTTGATATTTGTTTTTATCATTTTCTCATTATTTTCTTTTTAATTAACTTTCATCAATTTATTTTAATCATTTTAAAACATTTTGGATCCCAACTTTTAAGATCTATTTCTTTAGAATATTTATGATTTTTCTATAATTTGTTTAGTCATTTATTTGATGTTTTGATGCTTCATTTGAATTTTCCTTTTATTTTTCATTTAAAATCATTTTCAAAACCTATTTAATGCATTTTTTTCATTTAATATTAGTTTGACTTCGGTTGACTTGAACCATGACTTGATTGATCAAAATCTTCATTAATATCAATGGATTTTGGGTGATACTTTGTTTGCATAAATGTTCATCAATTCAAACATATCATTAAATGGTCATTTGGATTATTTTTGGTACTATGAATTGATGATAGGTTTATCACATTGATACACCAAGAGAGGTGATTAAAATTTATGATAGATTAATCTAATATTGTGATTCAATTTGGTTATATTCTCTCTTCATCTCCTTCTTCTTTTATTTTGATCAATTGGATTATGATGGTTTCATCTTGTTCAATTTATATAGATTGGTGCTTGATGAACTTTCAGCATTTCAAATGTATCTCTAAATGATCATTTGATCATTTTAGGTACTTTGAATTGATGATAAGTTTGTCTCAAGATACTATGAAGAAACTAATTGAAGTAATTATCTTATCTCATTTGCCTTTGTGCTTAATCACTTTGCTTTTGGTTTTAAACCATGGTGTTGCATTGTTTTTGGAAAATTACTTTGTATCATTTTTCTAACATGTTATTGCCCTGCCTCAGATAGGTGCAACTTTTACATGAGTTAACTTACAATTTCTTAAAATATCTCTAAATTGTCTCGAAACAAATTACTAACTACTAACATTAATATTAAATCATACTAATTGTGATAAATTTATATTTACGCACTTTTACATTAATGTCATTCAATTTCCTGCCCTTTTACATTAATATCATTTAATTTATTGCACTTTACTTTTATGTCATTTATGTTTCAAGCATTTTCATTTCATGTCATTTTACTTTATGTCATTTATCTTTATGCCTTTTTTCATTTGCCCCTTGGGATTTTGTTTTTCTTTTCATCAAAAGACATTAATAAAGGCAAAACCCTAAAAAATTTGACTTTGATCATTTGGACTATTGATTATTAACCCTTGCTTGAGGAGATTGAAAATTTGGACTTAGGATAGATCCCTAGCTTAGATTTTCATTTGATACCTTGAGATTCATCTGAGACCTTTGGTTTTATCTGGTGTTTTGTATTTTCATATGATGCAAGAATTTTTATCTGATACCTTGGATTTCATCTGATGCTTCACTTATGGCTTAATCCAAAGGGAAAGGGATTCTTCATCTTGACCAATGTCAAATGCTTGCTCTTCTTGTGGTTAGTTCACATGCACACACTAAGGCTTCATCTCGGACTACCTTACAATAAGACCATTTATTTCTTGTAATTTACTTTTATGCTTTATAATAGTCTCTTCATCTCCTCCTCTTCTTCAATTTTCAAAATCTTCTTCCCTATTCAAAATATTCTTGTTTTCAAACTTGAAACCTCTTTGTAAATAAACCTCGACTTTGTCAAGTGATTTTAGAAAACCTCTTTCCTAATAAGTACTAAGACATCTTAAGTATATCAAAACTATTTCAAAATACTAAAACATACAAAACTCATATAAATATTTTGTGCCCTTTATGCACTTTTCCTTTTAAAACCTTTTCTCAAAGATTAGATATTAATTGATAATTGCAGTGATTGTAAACTACTATACTTCTACAATATGTTATGAAGTAATTGACATTTTCCACTTGAATGTTGAGAATTGCCTCATTGATTAAATCCAAGCAAAATTATTCATATCAAGATGATGCAAATTCTCATTCCTCATAATAAAGTGTAGTAGGTGATTTTTCCACTCGAATACGACAACATGTCTTTTCATTTAAAATCAACCAAAACAAATAAGATTTTGTTATTTTTACAATGAACTATGAGGTTTTGATTCCTCATTGCACTTGGTTGATACGTAGGCACGAGGCTCTAGAAGTCTTATCAAACAAAAATCATAAAAATAAATTCTTTTCTCATCCCATCAATCTTTTTGCAAATAACGCCTTTTATATAACAGAAATTCTTAAAAGGTTCCTATGGACTACCATAGATGTGAAGGGTGCTAATACATTCCCTTTGCATAACTAACCCTTGTATTCATATCCTTTTTTTTTTAGTTTTTGTTTTGAAAACTTTTTGTGAGTTTTATCGATATTTTTGTATTCCTTTGGAAATAATAAAGTTTGGTGGCAACTCTTGTTTTTTTCTAAGTTAAGTTAATCAATAACTTAAACTCAATTTTCCCACCACGACAGTTTTAGAGACTCTACTGGGGAGTAGTACATAAGTGGGTTGATCTTATCTTGTTTATTTGTATTATTATTTCTTTTTGTTTGCTTTTAGGTGCTTGGTGATCTCTCTGTGTGGTGATAAGTCCTATACTCGGACTTGAGTATACTTATGCTTATGAGGGTAGTATAGTCATGTTTAATATATGTGATCGGTGGATCTGGAACTGACTGTTTTAAAGCTGGTTCGCGAAATGTCGCGGAAGCAAGAGTCGCCACCGTCTTTTATTTTCTCCAAATGGAAAGGACAAAAGCACAGAAAAATTCCTTAAAGAGATTGCTCTCGGTTCGGGAGGTAGGTTATAGAAAGGGAAGGTGTTAGCATCCTTTCTATCCATGGTTATCCATGGGCTCTTAGATACTTGCTCATTTGTGTTTTCAAAAATGGTTTGTTTGCTTTTCAACTGTGGGTTTAAAAAAAGTCTCTTTGAAAATTCCAGTTCGACTCTTGTATCGGTCCTCAAGAGTGTTTGAAAAATTGCTTTCGAAAGCTTTTTGAAAAGGTGTCGGTGTGAAAAGTATTTTTGATTTATTTTGAAATTAGAGCAAGTATCTAGAGTCGTCTACCTACCCTAAGGAATTCGTTTGTGTAGATGTCCTTTAAAGTAGTGCCATCCCACCATTGAGAGGTAGGTAGCACCACCGTTGGAGGTGTTCGGGTCAATTCGAGGTTCGGGACATGGTGATCACCAGAGCAATGGGAAGACACCTTAGAAGCTACCCTCATGCCAGGTTCCCGGATCATGAGGACTTACTAAGACATCCTCTACTCGACGATCACCTTTCGAAGGCAAGGCAACAGTGAGGCGTACCCTAGGGGTGGTGTGTGCGATTTGTGTGTCATGTTCATTTGCATTTATCTTGTCACGTTATTGATGTTCTACGCTTGTTTTTATTTTTTCCATACATTCTTTCATGCTTTTGATTAACAGTTAAAATATTTGCGGGAAAGTAAAGATCTAAAGCTATTACAAAAGGCGCGGGTCCACATCGCCAAAATTAACCAGGACCCGATTTGACAAAAAATAAAGAAATTAAAAGTGCGAGAAGTAATTTACATGGCTTCGGGAGAGATACATGAATATTTAAACGAAATAAAATAACATGCGAATTAATAAAAATTAAATTGAAACGAGGGCGTTGGACCCTTTTGCAAAATTAAATTCTATGGAATTAATTAATTAATAAAAAGAAGAAAGGGAATTATTTTTTGGTATTTTTAATATTTTATGTTTTAATATGAAAAGGAGAATTAATTAAAATTAAAATAAGATGCAAACCCTAATTCTAGTGGCTTTTAATTTATTAAAAAAAATATTGAAGTTTTTGACCTAAATTAACCCTAAGTTATTTTCATGCAATTTGATTATAAAAAATAAAATATTTAATTATTTAATATATTTATGAAAGAAAAATAAAAAAGGATAAAAATTATTACTTAAACCTATTTCTACATTTTTTAGATTTTATTATGAAAAGAATTAAAATTACAACCTAATTTAAAACTAAATAATTACATGCAAATTTATTTATGAAAATATTAGAAATAAAAATATTTATTATTTTAATTCTTTTATGATTTTTTTATGGGTTTTTTATATTTATGAAAATAATAAAACTAATTAATTAAAACAATAATAAAGAAAAGAAGTAAAAATAATAATACAAAAAAAAGTAAAGAAAATAAAAAAATATGCAAACCTGGGGGTTCAGACCCCAATATGGAGGTTTGGCCTTAGTAATTCAGGCCCAATGACCTTGCTGGCCCTTTTGACTTTTCAGGGAGTATGCTGGCGCGTTGACCAGAGTTTATGATGTTCCCCAATTCTGAGCCTTTGATTTGATTCCAATATGCACGTGGACGATTTGATCTGGAGGATGTATGGTGCGTCTTGATGTTGGCACTGCATGGGATTGTAAATTGAAAAATAATATTGAAACAATGAAGACCTGGGGCTCGAACCCAGGTCACGTACCTTACCAACAACCCTGCTTGCCACTGAGCCACTACACACGCGTTTGATATATAATAGTTAACAAACATTATAAAAGAAAAGAAAGTCAGTGGCCACCAACGCGCGCGAAATTTGAACTGGCCTATCACGTCTTGCCACGAGGTTGTCTTCTTCATTGTCCCTGAAATACAAAACATTAGGCAACGTTTTTCTACGCGTTCTTTTAGGCATCTTTAGGGAAAATAGCGATTAGCCCTCGGACACTCATAAATTGAGCGCGAGAGTCCCATTGTCTTCGTCCAAATGTGCTGATCACAACCATGGCCCTGTGGTGTTCTAATTTTGCCTCATCTTGAAACCCCTAATTTGAAGCTCTGTAAACCCTAAAAATCATCAATGGCGAAATCGCGTATAGCACGTAAAAATGCAATTAAATATATGGGTTAGCTTCAGAATAACATAAGGAATGTAAATCAACAATTAGAATGTCATGAGAATGCCTAGATGTTAAAATACGATCATGGATTTTTTTTCTGTACAGGGGCGGTTCTTGTTACCAATTCCTTGAGTTTTGATGGATGTTTTTGATTGGAACACGTTCAGTAATCTTTAAGGAAGCTAATGGAATGGCAATCGTGCCTTGAATCAACCTGCAAAAGGGTTTTCAGATTTGAGTTTTTTAGAAAAATTTCAAGTTTGTTTTCCAGTTTTCTCAGCAGCTGCGTGTGTTTTTTTGATTAGGGTTGTGATCAGGCTCATATACTGAGTGAATTAGGTTAAGAATATTGATCCAAATCTCTTGCAATGATGGTTTTGAAAATTTGATTTTCAAGATCTTTAACCAAATATTTTCCATGTGTTTTTTGTTCTCAATCATGCCAATCAATCCAAATCTTTCCATATTGGTACATGCACGAAATCTTGAGAGTAAAACATGCACAAAAAGATTTAAAACTTTAGGTTAAGTATTTTTCATACATTTAATTGATTTAAATGAATTATTATAAATAAAAATTCAAATAAATAAATAAAAAATGAATAAAAACTTCCCTTTGGGCCAAGTGGTCGTGCACATGCCTTGGATAATGAATTGTGGAAGAAAAATGGGCCCATTAGCAATTTTAGGTCATTTGAATCAATGTTGACTTTTCAAAATATCCAAAAATTTCCCAACTTCCACAAGGCATAACTTGCTCAATTTTTAAGCTTTTCTCATGTTCTTGGACATTTTGGAAAGGTCTTTGAGTCCTCTAACCAATGCCTTTGGTACCATGTCATTTTGATTTACCAATCTCAAGTTATGGCCTTTAACTTAAAGTCCCTTTTGTTGACTTTTGAAAATGACCTATAATGTTGAAATTGATAACTTTTTGTGAGAGCATTTCTTAGACTTGAAGTATGAAGATGAGTTGTAGGAAATGTCTTTCTCTTCAAAATGAGCTTTGGATGGAATTTTTCTGATAATCCATGTGAAAGTTATGCCTTGGTCAATTTACAGTTGACTTTTTCAGCTATCCAAATAAGGAAACTTTTGCATCTTGATGATTTTTGAGCCAAACTTTGAGAATCATGATCAAGCATTGATCAAATGATGTTTGTGGCTTCAAAATGATATGTTGACCAAAAATTTGAACTTTTGACTGTCAAATGACCATTTTTCCCCTACAGTTGACTGTAGTGCAATTAGGGTTTTTGACTGTACAATTTTGTGCTGAAAGCCTTGAAACTTGATGTGAGGATGCTTGACCATATTTGTAGGCATGTGGGACTTGATTGACCCTAATTTTGACTGTATAGGAGACCTTTGCACTGTGCAACCCTTGGAGAATTTGAAGCTTGACTTGGCAATTTCTTGAAGAATATGGGAGGGCAAATTTTGGGGTACAACAGTTGCCCCTGTTCAATCTTCTTAGACCTGAGGATGCAGATTGGCTGACGTGCCTTTCGTAATCCGAGGGTAGAAGATGATTGAACACTAGAGTGCCCAGAAATTTGCGCTCACATAGTAGCAGTGTGATGGAAATGGGCTTCTAGATGCCATTTGGAGATTGATGGGGGATGATGGGCTTATAGATGCCATCTGGATGTTGATCGCGTAAGAGATTCCTTAGCGAGAACTTGCGTACCTGCAAAACAGAAAAATGAGTACCTGACATGTTGCAGGAGCTGATTTTCAGATGCTTGGTGTAGATATGTCCTGGCTGGTTACAGGAATTGGATCTTTGAATTCTTCAGACGTGCCCTGGCGAGATACAGGAATCAAGTCTGGTAATATTAGTCTTCAACGGATACACCCTGGCAAGATTCAGGTATCAGATCCTCGAACTCTTCAGATACACCCTGGCAAGATACAGGAATCGGATCTGGTATTCAGAAAGGTTGGTGAGTTGTCTCTACTGACAGTTTATCCTCCATTGACGGGTGGTCTTTAACGAGGAGTGTCTATAACAACGAGTGTCTATCACGACGAGTGTCTATCACGACGAGTGTCTATACCGACGAGTGTCTATCACGACGAGTGTCTATAACGACGAGTGTCTATCACGACGAGTGTCTATAACGACGAGTGTCTATCACGACGAGTGTCTATCACGACGAGTGTCTATACCGACGAGTGTCTATCACGACGAGTGTCTATCACGACGAGTGTCTATCACGACGAGTGTCTATACCGACGAGTGTCTATCACGACGAGTGTCTATCACGACGAGTGTCTATACCGACGAGTGTCTATCACGACGAGTGTCTATAACGACGAGTGTCTATCACGACGAGTGTCTATAACGACGAGTGTCTATCATGACGAGTGTCTATCACGACGAGTGTCTATACCGACGAGTGTCTATCACGACGAGTGTCTATCACGACGAGTGTCTATAACGACGAGTGTCTATAACGACGAGTGTCTATAACGACGAGTGTCTATAACGACGAGTGTCTATCACGACGAGTGTCTATAACGACGAGTGTCTATAACGACGAGTGTCTATAACGACGAGTGTCTATAACGACGAGTGTCTATAACGACGAGTGTCTATCACGACGAGTGTCTATCACGACGAGTGTCTATAACGACGAGTGTCTATAACGACGAGTGTCTATAACGACGAGTGTCTATAACGACGAGTGTCTATAACGACGAGTGTCTATAACGACGAGTGTCTATAACGACGAGTGTCTATAACGACGATTGTCTATAACGACGAGTGTCTATCACGACGAGTGTCTATCACGACGAGTGTCTATAACGACGAGTGTCTATAACGACGAGTGTCTATAACGACGAGTGGAAGTAATTTTAACTGGATTTGTCTTCTTTGACGAGTTGTCTTTAATGGCAAGATGCCTTCAACGACGGGTGTCTATACTGACGAGACGTCTTCAATGACGGGTGTCTATACTGACGAGATGTCTTCAATGACGGGTGTTTTCTTTGACTTTAGGAAGTAATTTAACTGGACATGTCTTCTTTGACTGGATGAACATCAGAAAAACCTTTGGGATTTCACTGGGTTTGTCTTCTTTGACTGGATTTGTCTACTTTGACTGAATTTGTCTCTTTGACTGAATTGGTCTCTTTTGGCTATGTTTGTCTACTCTGACATAGCTGATCATTTAACTGTATCCTTCCTGAAAGGTAAAGGTCAATCATATGCAGTGCATGATATGGATCAAGCAACGACATAAATGAGATTGTATGACATGACGCACATATGCATGTATCATGATGTATGAACATGTGATGTTTATGCATGTATTTTTTCGTCTAGGAAAATGAATCCTTGACGGGTGCCGGGAAGTCATATCCTGGACTGATATTGAAGAATAAAGTTCTTCGTCTCCGCTGGGGAATAAAAGAACTTTGTCGAGGACAATCTTTCTGTGGCTTTTAGCTGAGGATAACCCAGTTATAAGCTCTGGTGGAGAAATAACCTTTGAATAAAACCGGGGAGACGCGTTCGCTCTGCAGGGAGTGAAGGTATCTTGGTCGCATTCTTCAGCTGAACTTACCTTGGCACTTCGGTGGACAGGGCAACCGGATCATTTAGACAACTCATTATTGCCCCAGTTTCTGTTGGAGAAGAAGGTACCTGTGAAGGTGTTTGATGACTGCCAATTGACAAATCTTCTTCTGGTAGGCAAGTGACGAGATGACAGGACATAGTCGTACGCTTTGATCCCTAACTTTTGCCTGGACCGCCCTTTCGGGTTTTCAGTCCACCGGGATACCCATTTTTTCCCAAGCTGCCTTTTCAGGTTTTCGACTTGCCGGGTATACAGATTTTTTCATTTCATCCCTCATTTTTGCCCGAACCCTTTTGGTTCGCCGGGAAGCCCTTATTTTTGCCTAGGTGTGTCAACCTAGCGGGTCTTTGATTACGCGTAGTATTTTTTTCCGACTATGTCCATGCTCTCAGGATGTAGGGAGGTGCCCCTGTTATTGTGTTGCCACGCTACCAGAAGATGTTTGGTCATGCAAGATTTGTTGCTGGGAATTCATGTCCAATGCCCCAAGTGGCTCAGGCGGAGGTTTGCCCCTGGCTGTTTGGCATCTTGAGAGATTCCTTGAATCTTGACTGGACTGCCCCAGATGATGGACAATGATCAGGCCATGCCCCTTGATTGGAGGTACTTTCGTTCATTAGGCATTCATCGTGCGAATCTCCCTGTTGTTCAAACAAAAAGTCATATGCAAACAAAGTTATGTTAAAAATGCAAAGCCTATGTCTGTCTTGAAGATTTTGAAAATGCATTTTCCTCATAAAACAAATGACTGTTTGTAAAACGTGATGTCAACTCCGTATTTACCGTAAGCCTTAAGGAGTCAGGATACCTTTCGTAACAGTATGCTTTCGAACTAACCCATGCTTCAGCTAGGACTTTTAAGGGTTATAACGTGGCCTGGTTCACGTTTTAAGAAACAAAGGATAAAGGCTCAAATTTTATTTGTACCCACCCGCTCTTCGTGATGTTCTCCAAACCTAAACTCAATTGATCATGCATTTGACCTTATTTGAGTTTTTGCTCTGATTTTCCGGTGATGATTCGGATATTGATGATTTGTTTTGAATGGGCAGTCATTTCCTTTTTGTTGAGGGTTTGTAAGACCTCTTTCTTGATTTTTGTTATCCCTTTCTTTTTTTGCCTGAACTGTTTCCCTTTTTTGGAATTACAGTCAGCGGGATGCCCCAGTTTTGTAAGTCTCCTTCATGGGTTTTGACTTAATGGGTTTTTTTTTTTTTTTTTTTTGAAAGATAATGACTGCCTTTCTTTATTGATCATTCGGAACCATCAATGTCTTTCTTTGTTTTGTAAGGATCTTTTTAGTGCCATTCGTTATGCACTTGGATCAACTGAGAGACTACCCTGCCCCCGGTTATGATTAAGGGTTTTTAAATTTCGAAAAGAAAAACTCCTACTTCTTTGGCTCAGATGGGTTGACGAGGGATTATCATCCTTATAACTCCAGTGTTTAGGGATTGAAACAATTCCTGTACCTCATCAGCGGGGTCTGTTCAAAAGCATACTGTAGATCGTGGTATCGTTTTCGTCATCCTCCCTCAAGAGGCTTAGAATTATTAATCGAGAGTTGACAATCAGAAAAAATATGAAAATAATTTTCACATAGTGAATACGAAATAATTACTTCAAAACAGACATGTGTAATGCATTAATGAAATAACCAAGTTTGACATGAAATAAAATGTTTGAACAATCGAAGAAAAATACAATCTTGAACATTCAAATGAACAAAAGTTTCCAATCCTAGCCATATTTTGGCAGGGGAGCCGTGATCACATTCGGAGTCTCTGGAGAGTCGAGCTGGACTTCCTTTGCGTCAATCAGATCTTGAACCCTGTTTCTCAAAGTCCAACAGTCATCTGTAGCATGCCCCGGGCTGTCGGAATGATAGGCGCAGCGAGCATTGGGATTGTACCTTGAAGGTGTTCTGTTAGGATTCTTCGGGGGATCCATGAGAGTTACCAACTTGGTTTCCAGCAGTTGTGGCAATATCTGTGACAAGGTCATGCCGAGGGGAGTAAATTGCCTCTTGGGTCTTTCTTCCCTTTGTTGATTGTGGCGCTGAGGAACACCGACCGGCTTTGCGATAGTTACTGCGTTGACAACACTAGATTCCCTCTTGGATGGTTTCTTCTCAGTGTTCGAGGAGTCACCATTCTGTATTTTCCCTGACTTGATGCCAGCTTCTATTCTTTCCCCGGTCAAGATCAGATCTGTAAACCCAGCAGCAGAATTCCCAATCAGGTGGTTGAAGAATGGACCAGACAGGGTCCCCAAGAACATGTCGACGAGCTCGCGGTCAGTCAGAGGTGGTTGTACCCTTCCAGCAAGGTCCCTCCATTTTTGGGCATATTCTTTGAAACCTTCACCCGTACCCATAGACATCCCCTGAAGCTGAGTGCGCGTGGGAGCGAGGTCGGCATTGTACTGGTACTGCTTGTAGAATGCAGTGGCTAAGTCTTCCCAGGTACGGATGTGGGCTCCATTCAGTTGATAGAACCAGTCAAGCTGAGTCCCTGAAAGACTCTCCTGGAAGAAATGGATCCATAAGTTCCTCTCGGCCGTGTAGGGCTGGATCCTCCTCATGTATGACCTGAGATGCAGCTTTGGACAGGATGCCCCGTCGTACTTTGCAAAGGCAGGTGCCTTGAATTTGTGCGGGATCACTACCCCAGAAGACAGACCTAGATCCTCGAAGTCCAGGCCAGGCACTTTTTGTATCTCCATAGCACTTAGCCGGTCTTCCAACTGTTTGTACCTATCCTCAGCCGGAGGGTACTGTTCGTCGTTGAAATCTGTCTCATGGTCGGAGACCACTGGGCTGGGAACCCCTTCCTCTTGATGACTGCCTTTCCCCACAGATGGAGTTGTCCTCTCAGTTTCATCCTGCAGTGTATTCCCATATCTGCGTCTAGGGCTGAACAAAACAGTCCTCTTCTTCTTCTTTTCCTTCTTCAAGAGCAGAGCCTTCAGATCTTGTTGCCCCTGGGTCAAATTCATGATCAGCCCTTGGAACTGGGCGTTCTGAGCCTGGAGGGCCTTGATAGTGTGCTCGGTTGAAGATTCAGGATTCATGACAAGACTGCTGAAATAAACAGCGAAGAAGGTAAGTAACCTGCAGAGAAAGGGTACCTGTTATGCAATGATATGTATGATATGCATGCAATGATTTCAAGGACCTCGTGGGGTAAACAGAGAAACTTGTTAGAGTTGGAAACTGGAAACTTGATTGAAGGTACTTCATGTTGTTGAGAGTCCTTCGTCAAGGGTCAAAGGCTCACCATATCCAGTGGGTCATAGCCCCTGACTACCTTGGCTAGAGGAAAATAAATCCTCTTTGCCCCTTGCTGGGATAGTTGATTCACCATGACCTGCATCACAAGCCCTTGAGATCCTTGAAATGGGTTAGGATGTATGCAATGGTATGATGTTATGGTATGCATGGGGTAATGTGAGTAAACCCTGTTATGAGCCCTTATCAAGGACTACAAACCAAAACCTGCAAGAAAACTTGGTAAACTCTGTTATGAGTCCTAATTAAGGACTATAAACGAAACCTGCGAGAAACTCAAGTAAAACCTGTCATGAGTCCCAATTAAGGACTATAAACAAAACCTGCGAGACTGAGTAACTCTGTTATGAGTCCCAGTTAAGGACTATAAACAAAACCTGCAAGTAGCTTATGTGTCAGATAACACGCATGAAATTAGGCAAGTACGAAGGCACACAAGTCACACAAGACAAGCCCTTAGAGTTTAGGCCAGCATGAGGTCTGGGTATTACCCTCTTGAAGTTGGTGGGCTCAACCTGTCCTATCAAAGTAACCGGGTTCTTAGAGGATCCCAATATCATTGACTACCCTCAATCGGTCATAACTCCAGCATCGCAATCTTTTCTTGCAGCCAGAACCATCACGAGAGTTTAGCCTCAATGGGCGTAGCATACTGCTACCGTTCTAATGGCCAAGTTGTGTCATTTAAGGTTCTAAGGTTGTTGGTGCTTATTGACTCCTTGGAAGACCCATATTCTCCTCGTTTCAACACGAGGGATATCGGTACAAACCAAGGCGCCACACCAACGTAGCCACTACTTCACCCATGTCGGTATACGCCGGACAGGTCCCTCACAGCTTATGCAACCTAGACAGGGTATCCCCAGATCCGGGTTAGGATCTATGTAACTCCCATGCAACCCACAAATTTAAAGCAGACAAGTCAATACAATTGAAAACACAGTTATGAACTACCCTAAGGTACACCTCACTTTAAGTTTATTCCCCAGCAGAGTCGCCAGTTCTGTGATCGGTGGATCTGGAACTGACTGTTTTAAAGCTGGTTCGCGAAATGTCGCGGAAGCAAGAGTCGCCACCGTCTTTTATTTTCTCCAAATGGAAAGGACAAAAGCACAGAAAAATTCCTTAAAGAGATTGCTCTCGGTTCGGGAGGTAGGTTATAGAAAGGGAAGGTGTTAGCACCCTTTCTATCCATGGTTATCCATGGGCTCTTAGATACTTGCTCATTTGTGTTTTCAAAAATGGTTTGTTTGCTTTTCAACTGTGGGTTTAAAAAAAGTCTCTTTGAAAATTCCAGTTCGACTCTTGTATCGGTCCTCAAGAGTGTTTGAAAAATTGCTTTCGAAAGCTTTTTGAAAAGGTGTCGGTGTGAAAAGTATTTTTGATTTATTTTGAAATTAGAGCAAGTATCTAGAGTCATCTACCTACCCTAAGGAATTCGTCTGTGTAGATGTCCTTTAAAGTAGTGCCATCCCACCATTGAGAGGTAGGTAGCACCACCGTTGGAGGTGTTCGGGTCAATTCGAGGTTCGGGACATGGTGATCACCAGAGCAATGGGAAGACACCTTAGAAGCTACCCTCATGCCAGGTTCCCGGATCATGAGGACTTACTAAGACATCCTCTACTCGACGATCACCTTTCGAAGGCAAGGCAACAGTGAGGCGTACCCTAGGGGTGGTGTGTGTGATTTGTGTGTCATGTTCATTTGCATTTATCTTGTCACGTTATTGATGTTCTACGCTTGTTTTTATTTTTTCCATACATTCTTTCATGCTTTTGATTAACAGTTAAAATATTTGCGGGAAAGTAAAGATCTAAAGCTATTACAAAAGGCGCGGGTCCACATCGCCAAAATTAACCAGGACCCGATTTGACAAAAAATAAAGAAATTAAAAGTGCGAGAAGTAATTTACATGGCTTCGGGAGAGATACATGAATATTTAAACGAAATAAAATAACATGCAAATTAATAAAAATTAAATTGAAACGAGGGCGTTGGACCCTTTTGCAAAATTAAATTCTATGGAATTAACTAATTAATAAAAAGAAGAAAGGGAATTATTTTTTGGTATTTTTAATATTTTATGTTTTAATATGAAAAGGAGAATTAATTAAAATTAAAATAAGATGCAAACCCTAATTCTAGTGGCTTTTAATTTATTAAAAAAAATATTGAAGTTTTTGACCTAAATTAACCCTAAGTTATTTTCATGCAATTTGATTATAAAAAATAAAATATTTAATTATTTAATATATTTATGAAAGAAAAATAAAAAAAGGATAAAAATTATTACTTAAACCTATTTCTACATTTTTTAGATTTTATTATGAAAAGAATTAAAATTACAACCTAATTTAAAACTAAATAATTACATGCAAATTTATTTATGAAAATATTAGAAATAAAAATATTTATTATTTTAATTCTTTTCTGATTTTTTTATGGGTTTTTTATATTTATGAAAATAATAAAACTAATTAATTAAAACAATAATAAAGAAAAGAAGTAAAAATAATAATACAAAAAAAAGTAAAGAAAATAAAAAAATATGCAAACCTGGGGGTTCAGACCCCAATATGGAGGTTTGGCCTTAGTAATTCAGGCCCAATGACCTTGCTGGCCCTTTTGACTTTTCAGGGAGTATGCTGGCGCGTTGACCAGAGTTTATGGTGTTCCCCAATTCTGAGCCTTTGATTTGATTCCAATATGCACGTGGACGATTTGATCTGGAGGATGTATGGTGCGTCTTGATGTTGGCACTGCATGGGATTGTAAATTGAAAAATAATATTGAAACAATGAAGACCTGGGGCTCGAACCCAGGTCACGTACCTTACCAACAACCCTGCTTGCCACTGAGCCACTACACACGCGTTTGATATATAATAGTTAACAAACATTATAAAAGAAAAGAAAGTCAGTGGCCACCAACGCGCGCGAAATTTGAACTGGCCTATCACGTCTTGCCACGAGGTTGTCTTCTTCATTGTCCCTGAAATACAAAACATTAGGCAACGTTTTTCTACGCGTTCTTTTAGGCATCTTTAGGGAAAATAGCGATTAGCCCTCAGACACTCATAAATTGAGCGCGAGAGTCCCATTGTCTTCGTCCAAATGTGCTGATCACAACCATGGCCCTGTGGTGTTCTAATTTTGCCTCATCTTGAAACCCCTAATTTGAAGCTCTGTAAACCCTAAAAATCATCAATGGCGAAATCGCGTATAGCACGTAAAAATGCAATTAAATATATGGGTTAGCTTCAGAATAACATAAGGAATGTAAATCAACAATTAGAATGTCATGAGAATGCCTAGATGTTAAAATACGATCATGGATTTTTTTCTGTACAGGGGCGGTTCTTGTTACCAATTCCTTGAGTTTTGATGGATGTTTTTGATTGGAACACGTTCAGTAATCTTCAAGGAAGCTAATGGAATGGCAATCGTGCCTTGAATCAACCTGCAAAAGGGTTTTCAGATTTGAGTTTTTTAGAAAAATTTCAAGTTTGTTTTCCAGTTTTCTCAGCAGCTGCGTGTGTTTTTTTGATTAGGGTTGTGATCAGGCTCATATACTGAGTGAATTAGGTTAAGAATATTGATCCAAATCTCTTGCAATGATGGTTTTGAAAATTTGATTTTCAAGATCTTTAACCAAATATTTTCCATGTGTTTTTTGTTCTCAATCATGCCAATCAATCCAAATCTTTCCATATTGGTACATGCACGAAATCTTGAGAGTAAAACATGCACAAAAAGATTTAAAACTTTAGGTTAAGTATTTTTCATACATTTAATTGATTTAAATGAATTATTATAAATAAAAATTCAAATAAATAAATAAAAAATGAATAAAAACTTCCCTTTGGGCCAAGTGGCCGTGCACATGCCTTGGATAATGAATTGTGGAAGAAAAATGGGCCCATTAGCAATTTTAGGTCATTTGAATCAATGTTGACTTTTCAAAATATCCAAAACTTTCCCAACTTCCACAAGGCATAACTTGCTCAATATTTAAGATTTTCTCATGTTCTTGGACATTTTGGAAAGGTCTTTGAGTCCTCTAACCAATGCCTTTGGTCCCATGTCATTTTGATTTACCAATCTCAAGTTATGGCCTTTGACATAAAGTCCCTTTTGTTGACTTTTGAAAATGACATATAATGTTGAAATTGATAACTTTTTGTGAGAGAATTTCTTGGACTTGAAGTATGAAGATGAGTTGTAGGAAATGTCTTTCTCTTCAAAATGAGCTTTGGATGGAATTTTTCTGATAATCCATGTGAGAGTTATGCCCTGGTCAATTTATAGTTGACTTTTTCAGCTATCCAAATAAGGAAACTTTTGCATCTTGATGATTTTTGAGCCAAACTTTGAGAATCATGATCAAGCATTGATCAAATGATGTTTGTGGCTTCAAAATGATATGTTGACCAAAAATTTGAACTTTTGACTGTCAAATGACCATTTTGCCCCTACAGTTGACTGTAGTGCAATTAGGGTTTTTGACTGTACAATTTTGTGCTGAAAGCCTTGAAACTTGATGTGAGGATGCTTGACCATATTTGTAGGCATGTGGGACTTGATTGGACCTTTGAAAACTTCATTTTCTTGACCAGAATACAAACCCTAATTTTGACTGTATAGGAGACCTTCGCACTGTGCAACCCTTGGAGAATTTGAAGCTTGACTTGGCAATTTCTTGAAGAATATGGGAGGGCAAATTTTGGGGTACAACAATATAGTTAGAGTTAATCCTCGGCATTTTAAGTTTAGATCTCTCACTCAGTGAAGGCCCCTTTGACTGTAATAATGTCTTACAAGTAAAATTGTAATGGGATTGTTGCTTTCGGCCTGAGAGTTTGCGAATTTAAGGACCTTTAGAACCCTTTTACACCTCTTCACCTTTTTAATATATATTGTGGTGATTGTTATACTCCAATTTTCGCCCTAATATCCCTCATCACTTCATATCACACAATGCATCAAGATCACACATTGGGGTTGGTTCTCATTTCTACTCTCTCCTATCTTTGAGTTTGCTCTTGAGGGATCACCAAGCACCTTGCAATGTGTATCTTGTGTATGTATTTTGTGTTTGTTAAGCTCTAACCAAAATCCAAAAAAGTTTATGTTTACGCTCTATGATTTGTATATTGTACATCTCTCTCACCTCCTAAGCTAGGGTTTTGAAGGATGATTCTCATTAAATTGGCTATTTAGTGGATTTTAAAGGCATGAACTTCAAGGCTATGGTTATGGAATCAAAGTGCTATGGTTTGAGGACTCTCAATTTCATTTGGTCAAGATTGTCTCAAAGTTAGTTGTTGAATTCATCAAGAAACTTCATAAGTTCATGTGTTTATTTCCATGCCTTCTTCAACAAGTTTCATCAAGCATTGAGTATTTTCATCAAGTGTGTTTCAATATAACATAATTTAAAGGTCTCTTGAGCTTCAATGTACCCTATTTTTCAAGCAAATATCAAAGGATTAAAAAAATTGATTTAAGGTGGTAGATCAAATTTTGCAAGTCCTTGATTCTATGGTCACAAGTGCATCGTTCTCTCAATATTTTGACATGGTTTTTTTGTCGTGGACTCTTCTCATCCTTAACAACAAATGCTCTTTACATGATAACAGCCAATTGTGCAAGTAAAATCATCAAAAGTTGAAGAATGTTATAAGTCACTTTTGTAATTTTTGAGTGAGGGTTTGTCAATTTCCCAAGACCATATCTTGCTCAATTTTTTGGATTTTTAAGTGATTAAAAATCCATGTTTCTCTTCAAAGAGTCCTTAAAAATTTTTATCCAAGGATCTAAGGCCAATTTTGAGTGGAAGATCATTTAAGTTTGAAGAAGATTACAAGTCTTTTTAAAAAGCCATTGAACTCTTTGACTTGACTTCCAAAGATCATAACTTGGTCAATTTTTATCTCCTTGAGCTCATTAATTTTTCACAATAAACTTGAGGATGTCTACTACAACTATTATTCAAAGACCGAGATCTAAAAATGTGTGGAAATCTACGAAATTTAATGAAACTTTATAGGTCATGTGTGGATTTCTCAAGAAATTTTTATCATCTTCCAAGAACCATAACTCTCTCATTGTTTATGATTTTTGAGTGATTACAATTTCATAATTCCATTCAAGGAGTCTACTTCATTTTATCTTCGAGGATCAAGAGCTAATTTTTAGTGAAAGGTCATTTAACTTTGCAAGACATTATAGGTAATCTTTGGTCCTCAAGAACATGAAAAATTTCTAAGTAAAATGTGAAAAATTTCAGTCAATATTGAAGAGCTATAACTTTTGATCCAAGTATCCAAATGGAAACTTTCAAAGCATGTTGTCAAGCTTGATTCTTCAGCTTTCTAAAGAATCCAAGATTGCATTATAAAGGTCTCTGAGTAGTGAAATATGCATTGTTGAAGTAGGCTCTGTGGAATTTATTTTTTGCTTCGAATAATAATTTTTACCATCAGTAAACTTGGATTACATGTCGAATTACTCAAATTTTAGTTGCTAAACATGTTTAACTAATTGTCCAACGTGTTTTGAGGAGAGTTACACTCGATGTGAGGTCGTTTTGATGCATTTCAAGTCACACGTTTGGCATGATCACAACCAGCTTGCTTTGCATGAATTGATCACCATTTCTCTCAAACCTCATCACCATTCACTTTTCCTATAAATAGAGACCCTCTCTACATCATTAGGACAAGCTTAGAGAGCCAAAGAAGCCCTGCCCGAGTCACATGTCAATTAAAATTTCACCAACTTCAAATTTTCACTTAAAGTAATTCCAGACTCAATTTCTCACTTGATTCAGCTTCACACAACTTCACTAAAGCTAACCACACCATCAGTAAGAAGCATTGTACCATAACTCAAGCTCTCCAAGTCCAATTTAGGAGCAAATTTATCTTACTTAGTTGAGATAGTTTAAGGCACCAAAGCTTCTAACTCAAATTAGTCTAATGGTCTATGATGTTTATTGATGCTTTCTATTAACTAAATTTTGTGAATCAAAGCGTTTGATGCTTCTGTTTTTTTATTTCAATGTTTTCAAAATCGTTTGGTTTTTTCAAAATCGAGTGAGTTATACTTTAAATAAAAAATTTTCGAGTACATGGTTGAAATCGTATGGAGAAGACGCATCTGATGATGCCCGTATGAATATTTAATTTTACAGTTTGAAATATTTCGTCTTCGCCCTACTTGCAGATGGCTATAGGTTGAAGACGACCTACGTATCACTCTTCAACCAATGCCACTCAGCTATTTGTTTTAATTTGATTGGAGGGGCTTTTATCATTTCCATATGTGTGCATTGACTCTAGTTCATCGTGTATCCTCACCTTTGGTCCATCCAAATTTCCAGCGTGTTTAAAATTGCTAGATCCAACGTCCCTCATTTTTTGACATTTATTTATTTCTCTAATTTTTCAAATGTGACCCAGTGCTCTACTGATTAATCACCATAACATGCACAACATACTAGATCCATTGGATTTGATTATTAACACGTTTTGACAATGATCACATGGTCCATATTATTTAGGTTTACTTTTATCTTATGATTTTTTATTTTTAATTGTTTTAGCTTTCAGAAACTCATAAAAAAATCATTTCACATTCAAAAATTATGAAAAAATCACTAAAAATATTTTTGAATATTACCTTTCTAATTTTTATTGTTTCAAAATTTTATTTTATGATTTGATATTTATTATGAGTTTTCTATTTATTTCATTTGTTTTAATTGTTTAAAAATATTTTTAGAACTTTTAAAATTCTGAGAAAATTATTGAAGGATCCAATGGTAACTTGACAATTGTTGGTTACCTTATTTGATTTTTATTTTCAATTTTGATATTTTTTGTGATTTTGGGTTTATTTCACTTAATTTTGTAATTTTCAAAAATAGTTTCTGACTTTTAATTTTAAATTTTTATGGACGGTTATTTTTCCAAATATCCCTTCATATGTCTTTTACAACTTTTATATAAAGGTCAAACATCAATTATGCCTCTAAGGACCTTAAATCTTGAAGGCGATTTTTGCACAAAGTGAGTTCATAACATGTTTGACCTAATGTCAAACCTAGCTTTTAGTAATTTTTCTTCAACTTTCCAAGTTTCTGATTTTCTAATCAAGAATCCAATTTATTTGGTTCTTTTTGCATTGTCTTCCTTACCATGAAAGGACCATTTAGCTCTAGAAAAATCATAATACGCACAAGGGAATTTCATTTGGCCTAAGGATGAACATGTTGACATGAAATCTGTCTGAACCGTGACATATAATTTTAGAAAGCATGTACAAACTTAACTTCGGGCCACCAAATCATGTGCACACTTGTTTGTGATGAGAAAGCGCATTCCACTAAGAGCAAAATAACCTGAATGAGCTTCGCAAGTCACGCATTTCATGTCAAATTCTTACACTTGGATCTAGAAATTTCTCACTTCTTCACACGCTTGGGATCTGATCTTCACACAAGTAATAACCTCACTCTCTTCTCCTATAAATAAAGAGTGATTCTACACTGAAAACCAAGCTTGAATAGCCAAAAAACCATGTTGTTTTGAAGTTCTAAACCACCAAAAACTAGAAGATCAAAACCTCACATTCTATTGTTTTCAACTCAAATTTCTTGCCCATAACTCATCATCGGTCTCTTTTGAAGCTAATCCAATCATTACAGAAGGTAGCCGTGACCTATAACACTTAACCCGATTCCATCATTTACAAGCTTTGAAGCTCACTTGGGAAAGGTAGATATAAGTTTCTTTTTCACTCAAACAAGTTACCATTCTCTTGTCTTATTCCACTGAGTGTTTCCCCTAACCTAACTGGAATTTATCTATGAATTTTGGAATTTAATTTTACTTTTAAGATTGTTAGGATTTGTCGTATTTTAGAAAATTCTCCTTGCTTAGATCAAATAAATTGATCTTGAGCATGAAGACATGAACGATGAAATAAAATGAAGCTAACCATGTGAGTGGTAAGCTTAAATTTAAAGTTCATGGACCTACTAAACGAGGATTTCTGGAGGTTGAAGATGATGTCTTCGCGTGCTCTGGTTGGAATATTTGAATTCTAACCAATCACAGCGTGCCACCTTGCTAGTCGTTGGATTTATTTTCATTTTATTTCATTTTCTTGTAAAATCCATTAAAAATAGTTCCAAATTTATTTTTCATTCCAAATTTTTTCTATATTTTTAAAAAATTATTTTTTATGTTACATGTTTTTTCTCTACATATTTTTAAAACTAGTTTGATTTTTTTTATTTATCATTTTCTCATTAATTTCTTTTTAATTAACTTTCATCAATTTATTTTAATCATTTTAAAACATTTTGGATCCCAACTTTTAAGATCTATTTCTTTAGAATATTTATGATTTTTCCATAAATGTTTTAGTCATTTATTTGATGTTTTGATGCTTCATTTGAATTTTCCTTTTATTTTTCATTTAAAATCATTTTAAAAACCATTTTAATGCATTTTATTTATTTATTTTTTCATTTAATATTAGTTTGACTTCTGTTGACTTGGACCATGACTTAATTGATAAAAATCTTCATTAATATCAATGCACTTTGGATGATACTTTGTTTGCATGAATCTTCATCAATTCAAACATATCATTAAATGATCATTTGGATTATTTTTGGTACTATGGACTGATAATAGGTTTATCACATTGATACACCAAAAGAGGTGATTGAAATTAATGAATGAATTATCTAATATTATGATTCAATTTAGTTAATCTCTCTCTCTTCATCTCTTTCTTCTTTTATTTTGATCAATTGGATTACGATGGATTCATCTTGTTTAATTTGTTTAGATTGATGCTTGATGAACTTTCTTCATTTCAAATCTATCTCTGAATGATCATTTTATTATTTTAGGTACTTTGTATTGATGATAAGTTTGTCTCAAGGTACCATGAAGAAATTAATTTAAGTAATTATCTCATCTCATTTGCCTTTGTGCTTGATCACTTTTCTTTTGGTTTTAAACCATGGTGTTGCATTGTTTTTGGAAATTTACTTTGTATCATTTCTCTAACATGTTATTGCCCTGTCTCAGATAGGTGCAACCTCTACATAAATTCACTTACGATTGCTTAACATAGTGCTAAATTATCTCGAATCAAATTACTAACTACTAACATTAATATTAAATCATACTAATTGTGATAACTTTATATTTACACACTTTTACATTAATGTCATTTAATTTCTTGTCCTTTTACATTAATATCATTTAGTTTATTGCACTTTACTTTTGTGCCATTTATGTTTCAAGCATTTTCATTTCATGTCATTTTACTTTATGTCATTTATCTTTATGCCTTTTTTCCTTTGCCCATTGGGCTTTTGTTTTTTTATTAAAAGACATTAATAAAGGAAAAACCCTAAAAAACTTGACTTTGATCATTTGGATTATTGGTTACTAACCCTTGCTTGAGGAGATTGGACGTTTGGACTTAGGATAGATCCCTAGCTTGGATTTTCATATGATACCTTGAGATTCATCTGAGATCTTTGGTTTTATCTGGTGTTTTGTATTTTCATATGATGCAGGTATTATTATCTGATACCTTGGATTTCATCTGATGCTTCACTTGTGGCTTAATTCAAAGGGAAATGGATACTTCATCTTGACCAATGTCAAATGCTTGCTCTTCTTGTGGTTAGTTCACATGCACACACTAAGGCTTCATCTTCGGCTACCATACAACGAGACCATTTATTTCTTGTAATTTACTTTTATGCTTTATGATAGTCTCTTCATCTCCTTCCCTTCTTCAATTTTCAAAATCTTCTTCCTTTTTAAAAATATTCTTGTTTTCAAACATGAAACCTCTTTGTCAATAAACCTCGACTTTTTTCAAGTGATTTTAGAAAACCTTTTTCCTAATAAGTGCTAAGACATATTAAGTATATCAAAACCATTTCAAAATACTAAAAAACACAAAACTCGTATAAATCTTTTGTGCCCTTTATGCATTTTTCCTTTTAAAACCTTTTCTCAAAGATTAGACATTAGTTGTTTCTTGAAGTGATTGCAAACTACTATACTTCTACAATATGTTATGAAGTAATAAAAATTTTCCACTTGAATATTGAGAATTTCCTCGTTGATTAAATCTAAGCAAAATTCTCCATATCAAGATGATGCAAATGCCCCTTCCTCATAATTAAGTGTAGTATGTGAGTTTTCCACTCGAATACGTCAACATGTCTTTTCATTTAAAATCTACCAAAACAAAAAAGCTTTTTTTATTTTTACAAAGAACTATAAGGTTTTGATTCTTCATTGCACTTGGTTTATACGTAGGCACCAGGCTCTTGAAGTCTTATCAAACAAAAATCATAAAAATAAATTATTTTCCCATCCTATCAATATTTTTGCAAACGACGCCTTTTTGATAACACAAATTTTCAATAGATTTTTATGGATTACCTTAGATGTGGGTGGTGCTAATACCTACCCTTTGCATAACCAACCATCCTATTCATATCTATGTTTTTTTTTTAGTTTTTGTTTTGAAAACGTTTTGTGGGTTTTATCAATATTTTTGTATTCCTTTGAAAATAATAAAGTTCGGTGGCGACTCTTACTTTTTTCTGATTTAAGTTAATCAATATCTTAAACTCAATTTTCCCGCCACGACGGTTTTGGAGACTCTAGTAGGGAGTAATCCTCAAGGTGGTTGAGCCTATCTTGTTTATTTGTATTATTACTATTTCTTGTTGTTTGCTTTTGGGTGCTTGGTGATCTCTGTGTGGTGATAAGTCCTATACTCGGAGTTGAGTACACTTATGCTTATGAGGTTAGTATAGTAAATGCTTTATATACTTGGAGTTAATCCTTGGTATATTAACTTGAGATCTTCCACTTAGTTAAGGCCCCTTTGACTGTAATAATGTCTTATAAGCAAAATTGTAATGGGATTGTTGCTTTCGACCTGAGAGTTTGCAAATTTAAGGACCTTTAGAACCCTTTAACCCCTCTTGACCTTTTTAAGATATAGTGTGGTGACTTTTATACTTTAAATTTTCCCCCTAAGATCCCTCATCACTTCATATCATCACAACACATCGGGGTTGGTTCTCATTTATACTCTCTTCTATCTTAGAGTTTGCTCTTGAGGGATCACCAAACACCTTGAAATGTGTATCTTGTGTATGTATATTGTGTTTGTTAACTTCTAACCAAAATCCAAAAAAATATATCTTTCCTCTCTATGATTTGTATATTATACATCTCTCTCACCTCCTAAGCTAGGGTTTTGAAGGATGATTCTCAGTCAATTGGCTATTTAGTGGATTTTAAAGGCTTTAACTTCAAGGCTATGGTTATGTGTTGTACCCCAAAATTTGCCCTCTCATTTCATCAACATTTTCTCACCACAAGATCCTTGGAGCTCAAGATCAAGTTAGGGTTTGCTCTGCTCAAGACTCCTCCTTGCACTGTTGACCCAAATTAGGGTTTGAGTTTGCACAAAGATGTTTTGACCTAAAGGGCCCAAAATGACTTTCATGCTTCATGTTGGACTCTCAAGTTTACCCATACCAAGTTTCAAGCCATGATTCCAATCTTTGCCCAGTCAATTGGACAATTGACCTAGAAATCAACTGTATTGGGGAAAAGTCAACTGTGGTCAATTGACAGTCAAACCTCATGATTTTTGACCCACATCAACATTATGAACTCATTTGAACCATTTGATCAAGTTTGGATCACAATTCCACAAGAAATTTGATCAGATCACTAAAAGGGCAAAATGGTCATTTTTAGGGTTTTGACTGCACAGAGGCAATTTTTGACTGTTTGACCTAACCAATGGCAAACCTAGCTCACATATAGACTCAAGGATCCCATGGAATTGTCTTGACATGTTCAACAAGTTCAAAAGATCCCAAATGCACAAGATTGACATATGAATTTTCCAGTCAATTGATCAATTTTTGACTGTATACCGAAAAGTCAAACTTTGACTTTTTGGTCAAAACCAAGTGTCAAGATTCATTTTTCATCAAAACATGTCCAATTATGAAACTTGTTCATCAAGAAATCAAGAATTGCAAATTAGGGTTTAAAATGAAGAATTTTCATAACTTAGAAATTTTCTAAGTTATGAAAATCCCTAATTTTTTCCTAACTTTGTCCCATTTTTTCATCAAGATGCACTTGGATTCAAAAAAAAGTCAAAACATGAAATTTATAGTCCATTGCAAAATCTACAACTTTGAATCACAAAGTTTCCTCAAAAGAATCTTGTAGCTCAAGTTATGATTTTTGGAACAAGGGTGCAAAACATTCTTAACTTAGAAAATTTTTGACCTATTCTAGGCAGGATTTTTGCCTAACTTCATGGCTACTTTTCACATGCTTCCACTTGGAATTTCAATTTGCATTACAAAGATGGATTGTAGTACACATTCCAAGCTTTCCAAAATGTCCAATAAATCATCAAACAACCTTGTGGTTAGGGAGAATCGAATTTGGCAATATGGGCAAAACTCACTTTGTTCATGAACCATTTCCATGTTCATAACTTGTGCATTTTCAAACTCAGCATATGCAAGCTACATTACAGGCCTCTAATCTCATTTACACTCATAAATTTAATGCCAATACTTTCTGTTTAAGCCTTATCTTATGTGTTTAAACATTGCATACAAGATTGAGCCATAAATGGAAAAAGCAATATATCCATTTTTGAAAAGTTGCACTTTATGTCAAATTTGCAATCCAAGTGGTACAATGCATATCTTTGGACACAAGATTCATGGAGATATCACACTGATCAAGACTCAAGTGTGCAGCATACTTGAGGGGCCTGCACAAGCCTAGAAACCAAGTTGACATTTTTTGCTTAAGTTAGAAGAAACCTTGCATAACTCACAACAACTCTCATTGCTGCAAGAACTAGCTTAGACAAACTTGTTAGACACATCCCAAACAACATAACTGAGCTAAGGCACAACCAAAACACCTTCCAAACCTCATCAAACCTCAAAATACCATCCTACTGCAGAAAACAGGGTCACCTCTGCAGTTGGACTTCCATAACTCAATCCACTCGTGCATTCTTGCTAAAACCAGTTCATACACACTCCATACCACATATACAAGCTATCCCAAGCATTGGACAGGACCTGTAACACCTCTAACCAACTTCACCATTTTCACTTTTTCTGTTTTGCAGGTTGATTGCCATAGCTTGATTCACTTGGTTTCAAAGCAAGCTAAAGGTTGGAATAGCATCCCTGGACTTCAATCAAGCTATACCAATCCTCACCTTGCCTTGAAAGTGCCTCCATTGCCAGACACGATCCAAGCTGAACAAGTAAGTTCATGAACTTCTATCTCTCAATATAGGAAGAGTTAGCTTTAAGTTTATGAATGAAAAATGTTCTACTCATGGCCCTGAAGCTATACATATCCTCACTTTCCATTTATATTGCATATGCTGAGAGAATTTAAGACCTGAACATTGATAAAAACTTAGGTTAAGAATTAGGGATGGAGAAATTCTCTCTCATTTCTGAGAGTTAAGTTAAGCTTTTATATGTATGGATTCGTGGTTTGATGCTTGACATTTTTCATGTTATGAGTTTGTGCTGAAAATCAAGGAATCAGGAGATAGCAGGGATAAGGCAAAACGCGCGTTTTGTTGTTTGAATTGTCTGGAGGTTGAAGACAACCTCTCTTGGGCTGGGCCTGAGATGTTTTTCCTTTTTGCACTTTCATTTTTCACATGCACCCCCTGGCCCATTTTGAGATATACTTTTCATTTTTTATTTTTTCCTTTTGATTTTGTTTCTATATTTTTATTTAAGTATGAAAAAATATTAAAATTATTTTTCCCACATTTTTTGCATTTTTATTTGATATTTATTTGGTAATACAAACACTTTTTATTTTCTGATTTTTATTTTATTTTACCTTTGAAAACATTTTATAAAAAAATATACTTTTTTTAATAATATTAAATATTTTATTTTTGTACATATTTAATATATTTAATAAATAATATACATACTTATATATTTCTTAGTATATTTAGGTAAAAAACATAAAAAATAATACCTTTTTATTTTTATTAATATTTAACTTAAAAAATCAATTTTTGGCAATATACTTTCTTTTTATTTGTTTTTGTACATAATTAATAAATATTGCATATATTATATAATAAATACATTTATTTAGCACAATTAGGGTTTTGCCCTAAAAACGTAAAAATACCAAAAATTAATTCATTTTTATTTTTGTTTATTTGACACATGAAAAATACTTTTTTACATACATATGAAAATCACTTGTGCATCTTGCATATTTATTTTATTTTATTTAATTATTGTGCAATTAAATACCTTGTAAATTTTCAATTTGGATGTAATAGTTTAGGTTTAAATTTCTTGCTAAAATATCCCCATTTGAACATTTGTACCCCCCATCCCATATATTGTGTTGTAATAACTTAGGACCTTTTATTTTTCGCATTTAAAATCTTTCTAAATATGCCATGATAGAATTAGGGTTTGTATGCAAAAATCAACCAAAACAAATAGCTTGACCTAATTCCAAGATAAAAGCATGAAAATGAACAAACACCAATCACACTTGCACCCCTAGGGTACTCCACTTGTTGCCTTCAATAATGGGCCATATTGCATGTTAGGTTTCTTTGGCAAAAACAAAACAATTCAAATGATCATAGTCCCTCGATGACGCTTTCGAAAGTTGCCTAAACATGATCAAGTCCCTTAAAGGAAAAGTTGCGAAAGATACTTGGCACCATTGCAATCATGGTCTAAACGATGACCCGCGCCCGTCCCGTTCACATCCTAACACAAGATTGTCCACCAAATACAATGGTGGAACAAAATTGTTAAAAGGGTTAAAACATAGCAAAGATCTTTGAGAAATTTAGGGTAGATAGCTCTTGGTTACTTGCCCAATCTTGCAAAACAATCCTTGCCATTTTTCACAAACACAAACTTTCAAAACAACTTTCAAAACCTTGAAACATCTTTTCAAAAAGACAAACACCTTTTGTAAAACATTACAATAAAGAATTGTTACAAGGGTTGCCTAGACAAGGCATCTTTTTTCAAAACATTTTCAAACCCACACACAAAAGCACCATTTCAAATAATTGAAAATCAAGGCAAGTTGATCTAAAGCAAGTAACTAAGAGCCCATGGATAACCATGGATAGAAAGGGTACTAATACTTTCCCTTTCTATAATCTACTCCCCGAACCCAAGAAAAAACCTCAAAGGTTTTTGCTGTGCTTTTTAACCTTTCCTTAGGATAAAATAAAAAGTCGGTGGCGACTCTTGCTCAACCAAAACATTTGCGAAAACAAATGCAAAACCTCAAGTCAGTTCTCCCACCGTATCACAGAACTGGTGACTCTGCTGGGGAGACTTTTAAAGTGGAGTAACCTTAAGGCTTAGATCACCCTCTTGCATGACTAATTGTTTGCTTTGATTGCTTTATATGTTGGTTCTCTTGTTTGGGCTTGAAATCCTACACCCGGATTTGGGGAAACATTCATAGATAGCAATACGTTGTGGAAACTGTGCGGGGTATACCGACACGGTTGAAGCAATAACTATATTAGTGCGACATATTTGTGAGTACCGGTAACCCTTGAGTTCAATCAAGGAGAGTACGGGGCCGCTGAGTGATGTCACTAAGCACTAATGACCTAGAACCTTACTTGACCATCTTGGCCTTTCATTAGGGGTAGTGAGATGACCGGCTTTGGTGCAGTCCGAAGTTGGTAGATACTCGATACTACACTCATTGAGGGTTGTTTTCTTGGAATATTTTGGTCGCTAGTTAAGTGGCTAAACCAAAACAATGAATAATGAAAACAATCCAATGATATTGAGCTCCTTAGAACCCGGTTACTATTTATAGGACAGGTTTTTAAGCCAACTACACTCAAGAGGGTACTTACCTATGAAACCCCATGCAAGCCTGAAACTAGGGTTTGATGTGAATTGCTTGTACATATGTTTGTACATACATCATAAGCATCATGAAGCATCATATGCATACACTAACCATTTCAAGGGTTTAGATCTTCATCTTAGTTCTTGTTTTGTAGGTCATGGAAATTCTTCGCAGGAAAACTATCCAAGTCAACCTTGTGAGAATCCCTCCTCAACTCAAGGAGCTCACATCCAGGATTCCGGAAAGCTCTCCCTTCAGTGAAAGACATGGTAGATTGCTCAGCCTAGTCAACAATAGCATTGAAGAGGACATGGTAAAGGTGTTGTTTCAGTTCTTTGACCCCCTTCACCACTGTTTCACTTTCCCCGACTACCAATTGGTGCCCACTTTGGAGGAGTTTTCTCAACTCCTGAGAATTCCTATCCTTAATCAACTACCCTACAACGGTACGGAAAAGGAACCAAAGCCTGAAGATGTTGCTCAAGCACTACATTTGCAACCATCTGACATCAAGGGGCATTGGGAAACTAGAAGCAGTGTCAAAGGCTTCTTAGCAAAATTCTTGTTTGAGAAGGCACAAGAGTGTTGGAATTCATTGGACCTACAAGCCTTTGAAGAAATTGTGGCACTTCTCATTTATGGGTTGGTCTTGTTCCCAAATCCTGACCAGCTTGTAGACATCAACACCGTCAAAATCTTCTTATCCAGAAATCCAATACCAACATTGCTTGGGGACATTCTTCACTCATTTTACACACGAACAATGAGAAAGAGGGGTGTTCTCATGTGCTGTACTCCTCTCCTCGCAAGGTGGTTTATTTCGCACCTTCCACAGTCTGTCTTGAAGAATGACCAAGGCCTAAGGTGGTCACAACGGTTGATGACCCTTACTCACTCTGATGTACATTGGGGTTCTCGGTCTAGAGAAAATGTCATCATCGTTGATCGTTGTGGAGAGTTTCCTAATGTTCCATTGCTTGGAATTAGAGGAGGCATTACCTACAATCCTTGTCTAGCTTTGAGACAATTTGGATATGCACGGAGGGATGACCCTCATGACATGTTGATTCCTGACCTAGTTTTTGACTTCGACAATGATGCGCAAGGACTTTGCCAAAGATTCATCAGAGCTTGGAGGATGCCTAACAAGGTAGACATCAAGACACTGGGACACAAAAACTCCATCCCTCTTGAGCCTTATCTCAAATGGGTACGAACCCGAGCCCAGAGTCTAATGATGCCTTACCCTCATGTTCTCCCTGTGATTAAAGAGCCCGTTAAGGAAGGAGAGGTTCCCTACACCATCCTGTATCCTGACATGCCAACATCGTGGGAGGAGATGCAGAGGAGTTAGATCCAACTCAAGGAGGAACGGAACACTTTTGTAGCCAGCTTCTACGCCAGTGAGAAGAAGGTTTTAGAGCTTACCCGCCGACTCCATGAGGAAGAGACCCTCAACACCTACATTGCCCCAAAGAGGATGCGCAACGTCTTTTTACCTTGAGAAGTTTTTGTAATATTTGGCCCATGGGGCATTTATGTACTGACAAAATTTCTTCTTATTAATATGACGTGCGTTCTTTTTGTTTGCAACAATTTTGAACTTTCTAAATCCTTGAATGCATTGCATACATAAGCATACCATTCATCATATGCATAAGCAGGTCTCCACACCAGGTTTCCTTATCTTTCTGCTGTTTATTTCAGTAAGATGGATCTCGAACAGACGGTCAAGGACTTGCAGTCTCAAAACTCACAGTTTCAACATCTCCTGATGGCCTTGGCAAAGGGTCAGGAGGATCTAAAGACCCTGCTTGGGAACAAAGAGCAAGTGAAAAAGAATAAGAAAATAGTGGGGGTGGCTACCCTGGGGAGAAGGTTTGAGGGTGAAGCCAGAAGAGTTCTTGAATTTCCCTCTGCATCGGAAGAGGGAACCAGTAAAGGGAAAGGGGCTGCGGTACCTTCCGAATCCGAAGCTGAAGAAGAAGAGGCTGAAGAAGACGAAGACTACTCAGAACAACAATACCCGCCCGCCGATGATAAGTACAAAAACTTGGAAGATAGGTTGGCAGCTATGGAGCTGCAGAGAGTTCCCGGTTTGGATTTTGAAGATTTGGGATTAATCGCTGGAATTGTGATCCCCCCGAAGTTCAAAGTGCCAATTTTTGCAAGATATGACTGGCTGTGTTGCCCAAAAATGCATCTAAGGTCGTATGTCCGAAGAATCCAACCTCACACATCTGACAGAAACCTTTGGGTACATTTCTTTCAAGATAGCCTGTCTGGCACTCAGCTAGACTGGTTTTACAAGCTGGAAAGGTCGGAGATACATAGTTGGGAGGATCTGGCAGCTGCTTTTTATCGCCAATATCAGTATAACTCTGACCTGGCGCCAACCCGTACTCAGCTACAGAGTATGGGGATGGCCTCAGGTGAGGGATTCAAGGAGTACGCCCAGAAGTGGCGCGATCTGGCCGGAAGAGTGCAACCGCCTCTTTCTGATAGAGAACTTGTTGATATGTTCCTGGGGACCCTGTCTGGTCCATTCTTTAACCATCTGATCGGTAGCTCTTCCGCAGGGTTTACTGAATTAATTCTGACTGGCGAGCGGGTAGAAGCCGGTATCAAGAATGGGAAGATTCAGAAGGATGCCTCTGCATCTACAATTGCTAAGAAATATTTCCGGCGAAGAAAGAAACAGCTGCTGTGTATTCTCAGAGAAGAGCGGGGAAGACTGAGCGTCGGCCGACTGTGGGGGCCGTGATGATCCAAAATCCATCAAATGATCAGCCTCGTTATAACCAGTCCAGGCCAAATCAGAAACGGGTGGAACGGCCGCAACGGCAGTTCACCCGCATCAATATGACACCAGCGCAAGTGCTTCCCCATCTATTGAAGTTGAATCTCGCCACTATCAAGGAGGCACCAAAAAATGTGAACACTTATTCTCCGCATTATCACCCCAATGCTAAATGCACCTACCATTCTGACAGTGTCGGGCACGACACTAACGATTGCTGGGCACTTAAGCATAAAATCCAAGACTTGATAGAGGCGAAGGAGGTTGAGTTCGATGCTCCAGAGAAGCCAAACGTGATATCGGCTCCGATGCCGAAGCATGGTCGGAATGTCCATGCTATTGAGGAAGATTTGTATGTTTCTGATGTCAATGACCTGAGGACTCCGCTGTTAACCATCAAGTTAAATCTGCTAAGGGCCGGGATTTTCCTGGGATGCAAAGAAGATTGTTACTGTTGTTACTCTCTGCCAATTGACTGCCCATTACTGAAGAAAGGCATCCAAGGCCTGATGGACAGTCAACAAATTCTGTTTGAAAAAGTTCCTGCTATTCCAACCCCTACTGAAGATGTTTCAATTATCACCATTCACGCCAATCTTTCCAAGGCCGTCAAAAAGCCTGTTAAGATTACATCAGCTACAAAGTCTGTTCCTCTGAAGATAACTATGCCAGGGCCTGTCCCCTACATTTCTGAAAAATCCATACCATGGAATTACGGTGGAGAAATCTACTACCATGGTATTAAACAAGTTGAAGTAACCGAAGGAAGCTCTGATGAAGAAGATGCCAGCGTTGGAAACATTGTCGGCACAAGCAAGATCACCCGAAGTGGGAGAATATTTTCTCCAGAGATTGCCCCCCCCAAAGGCAATCTTTGGACCCTCATCTGCTGCCAAAGTTATTCCTGCGCCGATAAAACTTTCCGCGAAGACTCCATTGATCGAAGATGTTGCTGTTCCTGTTATTGTCCCTCCTACTTCTGCTGATAAGGGTAAAGGGATCCAAGATGAGCTCGTCAGGACGAGGGCTCAACCTTTGGTCATCCCGGAAACCTCTAAGAAAGAGATGGAGGAGATCTTGAAGATAATTAAAAAGAGTGATTATGACGTGGTAGAGCAACTGGGGCAAACCCCCTCGAAAATCTCCATGTTAGCATTTCTACTTTGTTCAGAGGCGCACGCCAAAGCATTGATAAAATTCTTGAAGACAGCCCATGTGCCCCAGGAAACCTCTGCCGACCAATTCCAAAACTGTGTAGCCAGTCTTACAGCAGACAACGGTTTAGGTTTCTCTGATGCTGACTTAACCTCAAAAGGAAGAAAGCACAACGGCGCCTTACATGTGTCAGTAGAATGCCAAGGAACTACCCTGGCCCATGTTCTAGTCGACACTGGTTCTTCTCTGAACGTGCTGCCTAAGAAGGCCCTCGACCGATTAGACTGTGAAGGCTTGGAGTTAAGGCCAAGTAATATCATTGTAAGGGCATTTGACGGGTCAAAGAGAATGGTACATGGGGAGGTAGACATTCCCATTAAGGTTGGCACATAGGTGTTCCCCTCAACTTTCTATGTGATAGACATCCGTCCGTCGTACTCTTGCTTATTAGGGAGACCATGGATACACAATGCCGGGGCAGTCACTTCTTCCCTACATCAAATGTTGAAGTACCCTGTCAAAGAAAAGATCATAACCGTCCACGGTGAAGAGGAGTATATGATCATCCACCTAAACTCCTTTCGGTATGTGGAGGTAGAGGGTGAATTCATTGAGACACCATTCCAGCACTTCGAGGAAGTCTCTCCTGAAGTAGAAATAGCAAAAGTGGTAGCTGAGGTACCAAAGCAGATGGCCAGGATGGCATCTCTAAAAGACGCGAAGGCCGCAATGAAGGAAGGAAAGAGCTCAACATGGGGGCAGTTTCCGGATATTCCTCACAAAACAGACAAGTTTGGATTAGGATTCACTGCTGTGGGGCAGAAGGCTATGCGCCGCTCAAAGATTGAAAGAGCACCCATCAAGATCTCTCCTTATGGGATAAATGCTTTGGAAGGTGAAGACGAAGAGGCCAACATTGAAGATTGGATCTACCCAACCATCGAAGGGGGACTACGCAACTGGGAGGCTAAGGACTTTGTCCCCATTACTTTTATTAATCAGTAATTATCTATCAAACATTTCCTGTGGTCTGTAATAATTACTTTTGAACAATCCGTACACTACTTTTTCACCTCATGCCTTGCCCGAGGCATGTAGGTCCATTTGTAAGGGTTTTGATTATCTTCATATCCATATGCCATGTTTAATGATTCATTGGACGTTTTTCATCGATAAATTGCTGTGTTCATTTTCTTTCCTTTTTACATTTTTTGTTTAAAGATGGCTATCCCTTACACACACCCACGCTCACAAATGCAGGTACCCATCCACTCTGGATTCTATGAGTGACTATTCTGCTATGTCCTTCAATAACTCTGAAGATCTGGTTAATCAGGCTGAGTATGAAGATGATGAAGGTTGTGAAGTACCAGGAGAGCTAGCCAGACTGTTACAACAAGAGGAAAGGGCCATCTTACCTCACAAAGAGTTATTGGAAACTGTCAATTTAGGAACAGAGGAAGACCGGAAGGAAGTGCAAGTGGGTGCCAATCTGGAACCAAGTGTCAAGGAGCGCCTGATACAGCTGTTAAATGAGTATGTTGAAATCTTCGCCTGGTCTTACAAAGACATGTCGGGTTTAGACACAAACATAGTGGTTCACCGTCTCCCTACAAGAGAGGATTGTCCACCGATAAAGCAAAAAGTCTGCCGAATGAGGCCCGACATGTCTGAGAAGATTAAAGCAGAAGTAATGAAACAATTCAACGCTGGCTTTCTGGCTGTTACATCCTATCCACAATGGGTTGCTAACATCGTGCCAGTTCTTAAAAAATATGGCAAGGTCAGGATGTGTGTGGACTACCGGGATTTGAATAGGGCCAGCCCCAAAGATGATTTTCCGCTACCGCACATTGACATTCTGATCGACAATACAGCTCAGCACAAAGTGTTTTCCTTCATGGATGGATTCTCAGGCTACAATCAGATTAAAATGGCCCCCTAGGACATGGAGAAAACAACTTTTGTTACACAATGGGGTACTTTCTGTTACAAGGTGATGTCGTTCGGACTGAAGAACGCAGGGGAAACTTATCAACGCGCCATGGTAGCTTTATTTCATGATATGATACATCATGAGATCGAAGTTTACGTAGACGATATGATAGCTCGGTCACAAACAGAGGAGGAACACCTTGAGCATCTAGAAAAGCTGTTTGCCAGGTTGAGAGAGTACAAACTCCGGCTGAATCCAAGTAAGTGTACTTTTGGAGTTAGGTCTGGTAAACTTCTAGGGTTTATTGTCAGCAACAAAGGCATTGAGGTCGATCCAGCAAAAGTGAAAGCAATACAAGAGATGCCTGCTCCTCGTACTGAAAAAGAAGTTAGGGGGTTCTTGGGGCGTTTGAACTATATTTCCAGATTCATCTCTCATCTGACTTCTATCTGTGAGCCAATTTTCAAATTATTAAAGAAAGATCAGGTAGTCGAATGGAACGACGATTGCCAAGCTGCTTTTGATAAGATCAAGGAGTATTTGCTAGAACCTCCTATTCTGATGCCACCCGTCGAAGGAAGACCATTGATCATGTATCTGACCGTCTTGGATAACTCAATGGGTGTGTTTTGGGCCAGCATGACGAGTCTGGTCGAAAAGAGCATGCTATTTATTACCTTAGCAAAAAGTTTACCGACTGTGAGACTCGCTACTCACTGCTCGAGAAAACTTGCTGCGCTTTGGTATGGGCTGCTCGCCGACTAAGGCAGTATATGCTGACTCATACCACCTTGTTGATTTCCAAAATGGATCCTATCAAGTATATCTTCGAGAAGCCTGCTTTATCTGGAAGAATAGCTAGATGGCAAATGATCCTAACTGAGTATGACATCCAGTACACCACCCAAAAAGCTATAAAAGGGAGTGTACTAGCGGACCATCTAGCTCATCAAGCTATCGAAGATTATCAACCCATGAGATTTGACTTCCCAGACGAGGACATCATGAATTTGGACAACATTGAAGGTAACGGACCGTATGACGGACCCGAAAAGGGATCCCGATGGACCCTGTACTTTGATGGTGCTTCAAATGCACTTGGAAACGGTATCGGTGCGGTACTCATTTACCCGGAAGGTTGTCACACACCCTTCACGGCCCAACTTTTCTTCAGCTGCACAAACAACATGGCGGAATATGAAGCTTGCATTTTTGGTCTCAAGGCTGCTATAGACTTGGGGATTAAATCTTTGATCGTATTTGGGGACTCGGCTTTGGTTATCAGTCAAATCAAAGGAGAGTGGGATACCAAACATCCTAATATTATCCCATACAAAGAACATGTCCTAACATTGTTGCCTCATTTCGAGAAAATTACCTTCGAGCATTTCCCGCGAGAAGAGAATCAGCTAGCAGATGCTCTGGAAACAATGTCTTCTATGTTTAAACTCAACTGGGATAACGAGGCTCCCCAAATCACCATCGAGCGAATGGATGAACCTGCGCATTGTCACAAGATTAATACCAAAGAAGTAGTGGAACAACCCTGGTTCCATGAAATCAAAAGGTATCTCCAGACCAGAGAATATCCCGAAGGAGCTTCCGTAAATGACAAGAAGTTCCTAAGGAAATTTGCTGCCAAGTTCTTCCTGAGCAATGGCATCCTCTATAAGCGCAGCCATGATTATGTTTTACTCCGATGCGTAGACAAAGCTGAAGCAGAATTAATCATGACCGAGATACACAACATCACATTTGGCACCCATTTGAGCGGGCATACTATGGCTAAGAAGATCCTAAGGGCTGGCTATTACTGGTCTACCATGGAAGCAGATTGCCATCAGCATTCCCGTATCTGCCACAAATGTCAAGTCTACGCTGACAAGATTCATATTCCTCCGGTTCCTCTCAACGTGCTGACAGCTCCTTGGCCATTTGCAATATGGGGCATTGACATGATTGGAGAGATCAAGCCCACGGCATCCAACGAACATCTCTTCATCTTGGTTGCCATTGACTACTTCACCAAATGGGTCGAAGCAGCTTCTTTCACCTCTGTCACTAAAAATGTGGTTGCCCGCTTCATCAAGCAAAACCTTATATGCCGGTATGGTGTTCCAGACAGGATCATCACAGACAACGGTACAAATGTGAATAATATTATGATCACCGCATTGTGCGAACAGTTCAAGATTTATCATCACAATTCATCTCCTTATCGGCCGAAGATGAACGGTGCTGTTGAAGCTGCGAACAAAAACATTAAGAAGATCATTCATAAAATGACAGTCACTTACAAGGACTGGCATGAGATGTTACCATTTGCTCTGCATGGATACCGTACGACGACACGTACTTCAACAGGGGCAACCCCATTTTCTTTGGTATATGGCATGGAAGTTGTCTTGCCCATGGAAGTTCAGATCCCCTCTTTAAGGATTATGAAGGACTCTGGTTTGAGTGAAGATGATTGGATTCAGACCTGACTTGACCAACTCAATTTGATCGACGAGAAGCGACTCGCTGCTGTCTGCCATGGTCAAACGTATCAAAAACGGATGATCAAGGCCTTCAACAAGAAAGTCAGACGTCAAGTATATCAAGTCGGAGATCTCGTAATCAAGCGGATTATCTTGCCACAAAGTGATCCCAGGGGCAAATGGACTCCTACATACGAAGGACCATTTGTGATCAAGAGCGTATTTTCTGGTGGTGCAATGATTCTGACCACCATGGACGGCGACGATTTGCCGCACCCTGCGAACGCAGACATAGTCAAAAGATACTACGCATAAAATAACCCGACAAGTCGAAAACCCGAAAGGGCGGCTTGGGAAAAAATGGGCATCCCGGTGGACCGAAAACTCGAAAGGGCGATCCAGGAAAAAATTAGGGATAAAACAAAAAAAATCTATAACCCGACAAGTCGAAAACCCGAAAGGGCGGCTTGGGCAAAAATGGGCATCCCGGTGGACCAAAAACCCGAAAGGGCGGTCCAGGCAAAAATTAGGGAATTAAAGCGTATGACTATGTCTCGTCGGATCACTTTAAGGACAATCTCTTCATCAACCAGCTCCAAGCTTCTGATCAATCCAGTCATTGGCAGACGAAGCATCGAATTGACAAATATTCAGAGTTATGAAGGCTACAGCAGAATGGAATCCCATGGAACTGTTTCACATAGCCATCTTTCTTTTGTATAAATTTTTCAATACTTACGACGACATCCTCTTACTAGGATGACTGTCTCCTTTATACAAATATACTTATAGAAAGTTAATACAAATACTTTTCCAAATACAGAAATTTGCGTTGTCTTCTTTTTCTCTTTTCTTTTGCACTTATATTTTATTTGAGAAACGTCCAATGTTTTGTTGAATAGGCATATGCATTTGAACATAATCATTTCCTTATGAATCAAGAAAGATGATTACTGATAGGTTGAAGGTGAAGATAGATATCCTGATGCCCTTTCAGAGGAAATCCCGAGAAGATTTGAAATCCAAACTCCTCAGTCAGAACTTAATTCTCTAAACGGAGTTAAACTTCAGGATCCTCAGTAGAGAAAGCTTTCTCAAAACTAATCTCCCCAGCCAGAGGGCCTCCCGGAACTCAGTTCCCCTCAGGGTCAAATTCAGAATCCCCAGCGGAGCTAAAACTTCCAACTGTCAATCCCCAGCTGAACCAGGCTAGTGAAACTTCTCCCTACAAGAAATATTTGCCACCAAACTGAAGATTCTCAGGGCATACCTCTCCAGCATGAGTCTATTATGTTCTGAACTCCCCAGTAGAGATCTTCATAAATTCTCATTTCCCATAAGTCGCCAAGGAATGCCTGTTCCCCAGCAGTGGTTCTAGGATCATTCAACAATTGAAGATTCTACATTTCCCCAAGCAAAGTGAAGGCTCATTCGCAGTTCCTTATGGGATAATCAGATATTCCCCAGTGAAGATCTCCTCAAGACAAGAATCCCCAGAAGATTGGTATATAACCCAAGCTCCTATTTCTCCAGCAGTAGTCCATAGAGATGTCTCCTCTTCAGCAATCAAAGATTCTTGCCCTCCCCGGCAGCAGTCAGGAATTATTTTCCCCAGCAGCAACCAAGATTCTTTTGTCTCCAGCCATCCAGGATTTATTTATCCTCAGCAAGACAGCTCTTCAGCTTACATGCGCATGCATTTACATTCATATCATAAACATTGATACATCACATATTGCATCATACATTTCATGCAACATAGTTTTGTGTTTAGCTAACATTTTGTCATTTTCAGGATAAGAATGAAAGGCTATCATTAACAATTATTCAAGATGCAGTTTTACACGGACTCATCATCAGGAAACCTTACACCGTTTTCTTCTTCAACTTTTGAAAACAGTTTACGGAGGCTTCCCAACAACGGATGTTGCTCTATTGCTTATTCAATTTCAAGACTTCTGAAAACAGTTCACAGGTTCTCCAGTAACGGATGTTAACCTATCACTTGTTCAGATTCTTCTCAACTTTTGAAAACAGTTTACGGACGCTTCCCAACAACGGATGTTGCTCTATTGCTTATTCAATTTCAAGACTTCTGAAAACAGTTCACGGGTTCTCCAGTAACGGATGTTAACCTATCACTTGTTCAGATTCTTCTCAACTTTTGAAAACAGTTTACGGACGCTTCCCAACAACGGATGTTGCTCTATTGCTTATTCAACTTCAAGACTTCTGAAAATAGTTCACGGGTTCTCCAGTAACGGATGTTAACCTATCACATGTTCAGATTCTTCTCAACTTTTGAAAACAGTTTACGGACGCTTCCCAACAACGGATGTTGCTCTATTGCTTATTCAACTTCAAGACTTCTGAAAATAGTTCACGGGTTCTCCAGTAACGGATGTTAACCTATCACTGGTTCAGATTCTTCTCAATTTTTGAAAACAGTTTACAGACGCTTCCCAACAACGGATGTTGCTCCATTGCTTATTCAACTTCAAGACTTCTGAAAACAGTTCACCGGTTCTCCAGTAACGGATGTTAACCTATCACTTGTTCAGATTCTTCTTCAACTTCTGAAAACAGTTTACAGATTCCTCCCAACAATGGATGTTAATCTATCGCTTGTTCTGACTCAACTTTTGAAAATAGTTTATGGATTCTCCAAACGCGGATATCAATCCATTGCTTATTCAAAACCCCCAGTTCAAAGATGTTCCAAAACATGGACACCTTTCTGATACTCATTCCAGATGGCATCTTTAAGCCCATCCCCGACAAGATTCAGTCACCCCTCTAGATGGCATCTTTAAGCCCATCTCCAAATGGCATCTCTAAGCCCATTCCTGCATCCACCATTCTGACGAGTGCAAATTTAAGGGCACTCTAGTGTCCAATCTCCTTTTACCTTCGAGACACGAAAGGCAAACCTGCCAATCTAACTCTTCAGGTGCAAGAAGATTGAACAGGGGAAACTGTTGTACCCCAAAATTTTCCCTCTCATTTCATCAACATTTTCTCACCACAAGATCCTTGGAGCTCAAGATCAAGTTAGGGTTTGCTCTGCTCAAGACTCCTCCTTGCACTGTTGACCCAAATTAGGGTTTGAGTTTGCACAAAGATGTTTTGACCTAAAGGGCCCAAAATAACTTTCATGCTTCATGTTGGACTCTCAAGTTTACCCATACCAAGTTTCAAGCCTTGATTCCAATCTTTTCCCAGTCAATTGGACAGTTGACCTAGAAATCAACTGTATTGGGGAAAAAGTCAACTGTGGTCAATTGACAGTCAAACCTCATGATTTTTGACCCACATCAACATTATGAACTCATTTGAACCATTTGATCTAGTTTGGATCACAATTCCACAAGAAATTTGATCAGATCACCAAAAGGGCAAAATGGTCATTTTTAGGGTTTTGACTGCACAAAGGCAATTTTTGACTGTTTGACCTAACCAATCGCAAAACAAGCTCACATATGGACTCAAGGATCCCATGGAATTGTCTTGACATGTTCAACAAGTTCAAAAGATCCCAAATGCACAAGATTGACAGATGAATTTTCCAGTCAATTGATCAATTTTTGACTGTATACTGAAAAGTCAAACTTTGACTTTTTGGTCAAAACCAAGTGTCAAGATTCATTTTTCATCAAAACATGTCAAATTATGAAACTTGTTCATCAAGAAATCAAGAATTGCAAATTAGGGTTTAAAATGAAGAATTTTCATAACTTAGAAATTTTCTAAGTTATGAAAATCCCTAATTTTTTCTAACTTTGTCCCATTTTTTTATCAAGATGCACTTGGATTCAAACAAAAGTCAAAACATGAAAGTTATAGTCCATTGCAAAATCTACAACTTTGATTCACAAAGTGTCCTCAAAAGAAGCTTGTAGCTCAAGTTATGATTTTTGGAACAAGGGTGCAAAACATTCTTAACTTAGAAATTTTTTGACCTATTCTAGGCAGGATTTTTGCCTAACTTCATGGCTACTTTTCACATGCTTCCACTTGGAATTTCAATTTTCATTACAACGATGGATTGTAGTACATATTCCAAGCTTTCCAAAATGTCAAAGAACTCATCAAACAACCTTGTGGATAGGGAGAATCGAATTTGGCAATATGGGCAAAACTCACTTTGTTCATGAACCATTTCCATGTTCATAACTTGTGCATTTTCAAACTCAGCATATGCAAGCTACATTACAGGCCTCTAATTTCATTTACACTCATAAATTTAATGCCAATCCTTTGTGTTTAAGCCTTATCTTGTGTGTTTAAACATTGCATACAAGATTGAGCCATAAATGGAAAAAGCAATATATCCATTTTTGAAAAGTTGCACTTTATGTCAAATTTGCAATCCAAGTGGTACAATGCATATCTTTGGACACAAGATTCATGGAGATATCACACTGATCAAGACTCAAGTGTGCAGCATACTTGAGGGGCCTGCACAAGCCTAGAAACCAAGTTGACATTTTTTGCTTAAGTTAGAAGAAACCTTGCATAACTCACAACAACTCTCATTGCTGCAAGAACTAGCTTAGACAAACTTGTTAGACACATCCCAAACAACATAAGTGAGCTAAGGCACGACCAAAACACCTTCCAAACCTCATCAAACCTCAAAATACCATCCTACTGCAGAAAACAGGGTCACCTCTGCAGTTGGACTTTCATAACTCAATCCACCCGTGCATTCTTGCTAAAACCAGTTCATACACACTCCATACCACATATACAAGCTATCCCAAGCATTGGACAAGACCTGTAACACCTCTAACCAACTTCACCATTTTCACTTTTTCTGTTTTGCAGGTTGATTGCCATAGCTTGATTCACTTGGTTTCAAAGCAAGCTAAAGGTTGGAATAGCATCCCTGGACTTCAATCAAGCTATATCAATCCTCACCTTGCCTTGAAAGTGCCTCCATTGCCAGACACGATCCAAGATGAACAAGTAAGTTCATAAACTTCTATCTCTCAATATAGGAAGAGTTAGATTTAAGTTTATGAATGAAAAATGTTCTACTCATGGCCCTGAAGCTATACATATCCTCACTTTCCATTTATATTGCATATGCTGAGAGAATTTAAGACCTGAACATTGATAAAAACTTAGGTTAAGAATTAAGGATGGAGAAATTCTCTCTCATTTCTGAGAGTTAAGTTAAGTTTTTTATATGTATGGATTCGTGGTTTGATGCTTGACATTTTTCATGTTATGAGTTTGTGCTAAAAATCAAGGAATCAGGAGATAGCAGGGATAAGGCAAAACGCGCGTGTGATCTGTGGATCTGGAACTGACTGTTTAAAGCTGGTTCGCGAAATGTCGCGGAAGCAAGAGTCGCCACCGTCTTTTATTTTCTCCAAATGGAAAGGACAAAAGCACAGAAAAATTCCTTATAGAGATTGCTCTCGGTTCGGGAGGTAGATTATACAAAGGGAAGGTGTTAGCACCCTTTCTATCCATGGTTATCCATGGGCTCTTAGATACTTGCTCATTTGTGTTTTCAAAATGGTTTGTTTGCTTTTCAACTGTGGGTTTTAAAAAAAAGGTTTCTTTGAAAATTTCAGTTCGACTCTTGTATCGGTCCTCAAGAGTGTTTGAAAAATTTGCTTTGAAAGCTTTTTGAAAGTGTGTCGGTGTGAAAAGTATTTTTGATTCGTTTGGAAATTAGAGCAAGTATCTACGAGAACCTACCTACCCTAAGGAATTCGTCTGTGTAAATGTCCTTTAAAGTAGTGCCATCCCACCATTGAGAGGTAGGTAGCACCACCATTGGAGGTGTTCGGGTCAATTCGAGGTTCGGGACATGGTGATCACCGGAGCAATGGGAAGACACCTTAGAAGCTACCCTCATGCCAGGTTCCCGGATCATGAGGACTTACTAAGACATCCTCTACTCGACGATCACCTTTCGAGGCAAGGCAACAGTGAGGCGTACCCTAGGGGTGGTGTGTGATTTGTGTGTCATGTTCATTTGCATTTATCTTGTTCATGTCAAAGTGATCTATGCGTTTGTTTTTTATTTTAGGCCATTCATTCTTGCATGCATTTATTTAACAGTTAAAAAAGATGCAGAAATTAAAAGTTCTAAACTATTACAAAGGCGCGGGTCCACATCGCCAAAATTTCCAGGACCCGATTTGACAGAAAAATAAAGAATTAAAGTGCGAAAGATAAATATTACACGGCTTTGGGAGAATTACATAGATAATTAAAAGAAACAAAATAAAACGCGCGAGTTGGAATTAAAATTGAAAGTGAGGGCGTTGGACCCTTTTGGAATTAAATTGAATGAAAAGTTAATTAATTATTAAATTAAAGAAAAGAAATGTTTTTTTGATGGTTTTTGTATTTATGAAATAAAGAAAATTAAAATTCAAGAGAAACCCTAATTCTAAGTTGTTTTTAATTATTAAAGAAAAATATTAAAGTTTAACCTAATTTACTAAATATTTAATGTACATGTTTATTTACAAAATAAATTAGTAATTAATAATAATGATAATAAGAAAAAATTATTTATTAAGAAAAGTGATAAAAAATTAAAAAAACCTAATTTCTACATATTTTAATTTATTGAGAAAAAAATTAAAGTTTTAAAACCTAATTTACTAAACTAATTATTAAAGTTTATTTATAAAATAAATTAATAGTGAAATAATAATAATTAAATATATTTTAGTTTCTGATTTTTTTATCTTATGAAAATTAATTTACGAAATTAAAGAAAACAATTGAAAACAATTAAAAGAATAAAAAGGAAAATCAAATAAAAAATAAAAATGTGCAAACCATGGAGGGTATTCAGACCCAAAGGGAGGTTTTTTGTGAGAAATCTGGCCCATTAGACAAAAAGTCTTGTTTGACTTTCTGGCATCACGTGCGTGTTCATTGACTCTTGAGTACCGTGGTCTGCATTCTTTGGCCATTGGATTGGGTTTCATGGCCATTTGTGTTCTGGCTGTTGGCCATTTGGCTTTTGGCCTCAACGTTCCTTAATCTTCTAGGATGTCTGTCTCGCCATGTATTAGTGTCATGCATAAGTTTTTCTACTTTGGTCATTTGGCTTTTGGCTTTTGGCCATTTGGCTTTTGGCCTCAACATTCTTTAATGAACCTGCATGGGATCCTGTCTAAATCTGCAGTGTTGAATCTCACGAACACATTAAATAAAATCATAAAATGCAAATAAAGCCAATATATGAAGAAATTTAATGTTTAGGCACAATATGGCATGTATGAATGATTATACCCTTTTGATCATGGAGATCAAATCAATCTTACCCTTACTGGAAAATCAGTGGCCTGAATGCTTTTATGCCTTACTGGAAAATTAGGATCATGGAGATCAAGCCAGCCTTACCCTTACTGAAGAAGTAATAAGATGTTGGTTTGTAACTGAGATGGCTTGTTTGTAGTGAGAGAGGGATTTGTAATAAGGATTTCAAGGTTTTAGGGTTCTTGAAAGAATTTGATATTCTAACAGTGTTGTGGCAAGGTTTTTTCTCTCTTTTTTTTCTCCTCCCTGGTTTGTGTGAAAAGAAGGTGATTATATAATGAAAATTAGGGTAAAGAAAATGGGCTTTGAATGTGCAATTGGGCATCCAATGTTCACTTGAGTTCGTCACTTTCAAGGCTAAATCGCAGGGACTTAACTGCAATTTTTGAAGTTGAAATGTGAAAACAAAATGTAGCGGACATCGAGAACTAACTCCTGTCCGAAAATCGACTCAATCGGATAAACGGTGAATTAGTTATGAATTTTTGAAGTTTCAGCTCAGACAAACTTATTTTGGGCTTCAGTGTCGACTCTGACATGTTCTTCAATAAAAAACTGGTATTGATCGGAGCATAATCCGGTCTCGACTTTTGAAGCAAAGTTGTAGATCTACGAGTCAGGGACCTTGTGTAAAAATATGAGCCCAATCCGATAAAAATTGACCGAGTTATGAATTTTCGAAGTTTCGGCCCAGATGAAATAATATTCAGCATTCAGGATTTTCGGTGTGTCACGCACTCTGAGCAAAAAACGAAGGCCTTTTGAATACCGTTTGAACTTAATACCTTCTGTGAAAATGTAGCCAACTCAATTTGTGAAATTTTGGCGGCGGAACCAGCTCGATACGATGAAAATCGACCAAGTTATGATTTTCTGAACATGACGCAAATAAACTTCTGTCACAAATTTTCTGTATGAAAATACTTGATAAATCCACATTTTTGAAGACCTTCTGATCAAAATTGGCTTCCAGCCATGAGAAATGAAAACGTAGATAATGTCAAGACGGAATTTTGGCCACCGGAACGGGTTCAAAACGAGCCACGATCTTCAAGTTATGAATTTTTTAGCGCGTAAAAACTGCACTTTCAGCACATTTTTTCACCATATTTCTTCGAGAAAACTCACACATTCGGATACCTTCTTTAAAGAATTGACTCTTGAGTCGAACCTGAATTTGAGAATACGTTATCAGAGATATCTTGGCGAAAGAATACCTGAATATGACGCGCCGGGTTGGACTTGTGAATTTTTCTTGAAATATTTTGAGAAATATGGGAGGGCAAATTTTGGGGTACAACAGTTGCCCCTGTTCAATCTTCTTAGACCTGAGGATGCAGATTGGCTGACGTGCCTTTCGTAATCCAAAGGTGGAAGATGATTGAACACTAGAGTGCCCAGAAATTTGCGCTCACATAGTAGTGTGATATGGGGAATGGGCTTACAGATGCCATTTGGAGATTGATGGATAGGATGATGGGCTTATAGATGCCATCTAGATGTTGATCGCATAAGAGATTCCTTAGCGAGAACCTGCGTACCTGCAAAATAAAAATGAGTACCTGACATGTTGCAGGAGCTGGTCTTCAGATGCATTGTATAGATGTGTCCTGACTGGTTACAGGAGCTGAATCTGGATCTTCAAACGGTGATGAATGAACCAGGGATGGTTACTACCTCAACAGGAATGGTGAGAGAACCTTGGATAACTTCAGCTTCAACAGCAAACGTTGAACGAATCTTGGGATTACCACCTCCGCAGTATCGGGGAGAGAACCATAGGCGACTACAACCTCAATAGCAATCATTGAGAGAATCTTGGATAACTTCAACTTCAACAGCAATCATTGAGAGAAGCCTGGGATTACCACCTCCGCAGTATCAGGGAGAGAACCATGGGCGACTACAACCTCAATAGCAATCATTGAGAGAATCTTGGATAACTTCAACTTCAACAGCAATCGTTGAGAGAAGCCTGGGATTACCACCTCCGCAGTATCGGGGAGAGAACCATAGGCGACTACAACCTCAATAGCAATCATTGAGAGAATCTTGGATAACTTCAACTTCAACAGCAATCGTTGAGAGAAGCCTGGGATTACCACCTCCGCAGTATCGGGGAGAGAACCATGGGCGACTACAACCTCAATAGCAATCATTGAGAGAATCTTGGATAACTTCAACTTCAACAGCAATCGTTGAGAGAAGCCTGGGATTACCACCTCCGCAGTATCGGGGAGAGAACCATAGGCGACTACGACCTCAACAGCAAACATTGAGAAAATCTTGGATAACTTCACTTCAACAGCAATCGTTGAGCGAAATCTGGGATTACCAACTCCGCAGGATCGGGGAGAGAACCATGGGCGACTACAACCTCAATAGCAATCATTGAGAGAATCTTGGATAACTTCAACTTCAACAGCAATCGTTGAGAGAAGCCTGGGATTACCACCTCCGCAGTATCGGGGAGAGAACCATAGGCGATTACCACCTCAACAGCAAGCATTGAGAGAACCTTGGATAACTTCTACTGAGTCTTTATCAGGAAAATTTGTTTGTGGTCGATTTAGCTGGACTAGAGAAGGCCTTGGACTGGATAAGAAATCTTTGGAGTCGATTAACTGAACTGGTCTAGGTCTTGGAATGTCTTCAACTGGGTTTTTATCAGAAAAATCTGTTTGGGGTCGATTTAACTGGACCAGAGAAGGCCTTTGACTGGATAAGAAATCTTTGGAGTCGATTTAACTGAACCGGTCTAGGTCTTGAAATATGATTGAGAATTTAACTGAATCTTTCCTGAAAGGTAAAGGTCAGTCATATGCAATGCGTGATATGGATCAAGCAATGATGTTCTCAACATAAATGAGATTTGTAAGATATGATGCGTATATGCATGCTATGATGTATGAAGATGTTTATGAATATTATGTTTTCGTCTTAGGAAAATAAATCCTTGACGGGTGCCAGGAAGTCACTCCTGGGCTGATGTTGAAGAATAGATTTTACTTCCGCCGGGGATGATAGTTGCAAGAATACCGGTAGGAGAAGAGGACTCCATTGGGGAATAAACTTGGCGAATGGATAACTCTGCGGGGAGAAAAGTACTCTAACGATCTTGCTGGGAAGCAATACTCTGTGGGGAGAGAGGTACTTTGCTGGAATGTTGATAATAACTTGTTGGGGATACTGTTGTTGTGTTGGAAGTGTTAATAGACTTCGCTGGGGGTAAGAAGACTTCGTCGAGGACGCTCTTTCTGTGGCCTTTGGCTGAGGATAACCCAGTTATATCCTGTTAAGGAAATAACTCTTTGAATAAAGCCGGAAGACGCGTTCGTGCTCTGCGAGGATAAGCTTCCAGAATCTACTGGGGATAAGCTTACTGCTTGGGGGATGGATTCCAACTTTCCTGGGGAAACTGGATTGGACTCTCCTGGGGGGAGTTTTGAGATGTACTGGGGAAGGCTCCGCTGAATGTTTGATATACCGCCAGGGAACAATCTTTAGGCCAAGACTGTCGGGGATGCTTGTTAAGAATATGTATATTGCTGCTGGAGAATGTTGAGCTATGCGGGAGGATACCCAACTTCCTTATGGTTTGATAATAGCTTGGAGAGAGTGTATTGCTTGCTGGCTCACTCTCTGGGGAATTAATATGTGTTGGTTATGTTCTTTAGCTGAACCTACCTTGGTACCTTGGAGGACAGAACAATTAGATTGCTTAGACAACTCTTTATTACCCCTGTTTCAGTGGTGGGAGAGGAAGACCTGTGAGGTGCTGATAGTTGTTGATGGATAGACCTTCTTCCGGTAGGCAGGTGACAAGATGACGGGACAGTCATACGCTTTGATCCCTAATTTTTTCCTGGACCGCCCTTTCGGGTTTTCAGTCCACCGGGATACCCATTTTTGCCCAAACCGCCTTTTCAGGTTTTCGACTTGCCGGGTGTACAGATTTTTTTTTTATTTCATCCCTCATTTTGCTCGAACCCTTTTGGTTCGCCGGGAAGCCCTTATTTTTGCCTAGGTGTGTCAACCTAGCGGGTCTTTGATTATGCGTAGTATTTTTTCGACTATGTCCATGCTCTCAGAATGTAGGGAGTTGCCCCTGTTAGAAGTGTTTTTGTCCTGCCACCAGAAGGTGTTTGATCAGGCAAGGTTCGTTGTTAGAATGCCCCAAGTGACTTAGGCGGAGATTTGCCCCAGGCTATTTGGCCTTTGAGAGATTCTCCGAATCTTGATTGGATTGCCCCAGATAATGGACACTGGCCATGTCTGCCCCTTGATTGGAAGTGCTTTTGTTCACTAGGTATTCATCGTGCGAATTTCCCTGCTGTTCAAACAAAAAGTCATATGCAAACAAAGTTATGTTAAAAATGCAAAACTTATGTCTGTCTTGAAGATTTTGAAAATGCATTCTTTTTCATAAAACAAGTGAATGTTTGTAAAACGTGATGTCAACTCCGTATTTTACCGTGAGCCTTAAGGAGTCAGGATACCTTTCGTAACAGTATGCTTTCGAACTAACCCATGCTTCAGCTAGGACTTTTGAGGGTTATAACGTGGCCTGGTTCATGGTTTAAGAAACAAAGGATAAAGGCTCAAATTATTTGTACCCACCCGCTCTTCGTGATGTTCTCCAAACCTAAACTCAGTTGATCATACGTTAGACCTTGTTTGGGTCTTTGCTTTGATGCTCCAGTGATGGTTCGGATATTGACAGTTTATTTTGAATAGGCAGTCATTTCCTTTCTTTTTTTGTCGAGGTTTTTTTATGACCTCTTTTTCTTTCTTGATTTCATTATCCCTTTCCTTTTTTTCCTGAACTGTTTCCTTTTTTTGGAATTACAGTCAGCGGGATGCCCCAGTTTCATAAGTCTCCTTCATGGGTTTTGACTTAATGGGTTTTTTATTTTTTGAGATAATGACTGCCTTTCTTTATTGATCATTCGGAACCATCACTGTCTTTCTTTTGTTTTGTAAGGACCTCTTTGGTGCCATTCGTTATACACCTGGATCAACTGAGAGACTACCCTACCCCAGGTTATGATTAAGGGTTTTAAATTTCGAAAAGAAAAACTCCTACTTCTTTGGCTCAGAGGGGTTGACGAGGGATTATCTTCCTTATAACTCCAGTGTTTAAGAATTGAAACAATGCCTGTACCTCATCAGCGGGGTCTGTTCAAAAGCATACTGTAGACTATGGTATCGTTTTCGTCATCCTCCCTCAAGAGGCTTAGAATTATTATTTAAGAGTTGATCATCAGAAAAAATATGAAAATAATTTGCATTTAGTGAATACGAATATATTGTTTCAGAACAGACATATGTGATGCATTAATGAAATAACAATGTTTAACATGAGTAGATGTTTGAACAAAAGAGAATTGCAACTTGAACATTCGAATGAACAAAAAATTTCTCAATCCTAGCCATGTTTTGGCAAGGGAGCAGTGATCACGTGGGGAGTCTTGGGTACTTTAAACTGAATCTCTCCAGCGTCGATCATGTCTTGAATCTTGTTTTTGAGAGGCCAGCAGTTGTCCGTAGTATGCCCCGGGCTATCAGAATGATATGCGCACCTATCGTTGGGATGATAGTTAGGAGCCGAAGTGTTCGGATTCCGGAGAGGAGCCCTTAAGGTGATCAGTCCTGCCTTCAACATTTGTTGTAGTGCTTGATCCAGCGACATGTTGATCTTGGTGAACTGCCTTTTAGGCTTGGCTGGCTGAAGCTGGTGAAGTTGCTGCTGAGTTTGTGACCCTGAAGCCATTTGAGGAGCTCTCCCCTTATCTCCTTGTCTCAAAGATGGTTGAATGAAGACAGGCCTTTCAACCTTAGATGTTTGCCCCAGTTGGTTACCCTGAAGCAGTTGGTTGACGAGAACCCCGAGCTCATCTTGTCTTTGAGCTAAGTCTTGGATGACAGTCACCTGCCCCAGCATCTGGGCTCTCATAGCATCTACTTCAGCTTGCAGATGTTTCAGCCGCTCGTCCTCAGCGCTGTTCCTGACAAAGGTCCCCATGAGAAGTGTCCTCAGCTCCTCCTGTCCCTTGGATAAATTCAGAAGGATTTCCCCGACCCGAGTCTCTTGAGCAAGAAGGTCCTGGTTATCTTGTTGGGAAGCCATTGCTGAAATAAACAGCGAGAAGGGTAAGTGACCTGCAAAAAAGGACACCTGTAATGCAATGACATGCATGATATGTATGCAATGTTTTCAAGGACCTCGCGGGATAAACAAGAGATTTTGTTAGAACTTGGGTCCGGTAGCTTGATTGAAGGAACTCCATGTTGCTGAGAATCCTTCTTCAAGGGTCAAGGCTCACCATATCGAGTGGGTCATAGCCCCTGACAACCTTGGCTCGGGGAACCTTCTTCAAGTGTCAAAGCTCACCGTATCCAGTGGGTCATAGCCCCTGACAACTTTGGCTAGAGGAAAATAAATCCTCTTTGCCCCTTGCTAGATGTTTGATTCATCATGACCTGCATCACAAGCCCTTGAGATCCTTGAAATGGGTTAGGATGTATGCAATGGTATGATGTTATGTTATGCATGGGGGTAATGTGAGTAAACCCTGTTATGAGTCCTAATTAAGGACTGCAAACCAAAACCTGCAAGAAAACTTGGTAAACTCTGTTATGAGTCCCAATTAAGGACTATAAACAAAACCTGCAAGAAATTTAGTAAACCCTGTTATGAGTCCCAATTAAGGACTACAAACGAAACCTGCAAGAAACTCAAGTGTCAGATAACAAGCATGCAAATAGTCAAGTACGAAGGCACACAAGTCACACAAGAGAAGCCCTTAGAGTTTAGGGCCAGCATGGGGTCTGGGTAGTACCCTCTTGAAGTTGGTGGGCTCAACCTGTCCTATTAGAAGTAACCGGGTTCTAAGGGTCCCAACATCACTGGATTGCTTTCATTGTTCATCGTTTCGATTTAGCCACTGAACTGGCGACCAAAATATTCCAAGAAAGCAACCCTCAATTGAGTGTAGTATCGAGTATCAACCAACCTTGGACTGCACCAAAGTCAGTTATCTCACTACCCTAAAGAGGCCAAGATAGTTCAATTAAGGTTCCTAAGGTCTGTTGATGCTTCACGACACCACGCGGAGGCCCCGTACTCTCCTTGACTGAACTCAAGGGTTACCGGTACACACCAAAGTGCCACATCAACGTAGCAGACTGTTTCAACCATGTCGGTATACCCCGCACAGTTCCCTCACAGCCTTGTTGCTACTTTCTAAGAAGGTATCCCCCAGATCCGGGTTAGGATCTATAGAACTCCCAAGCAACCCACAATTTAAAGCAAGCAATTCAGACAATTGAAAACACAGTTATGAACTATCCCTAAGGTACACCTCACTTTTATAAGAGTCCCCAGCAGAGTCCCCAGTTCTGTGATCGGTGGATCTGGAACTGACTGTTTAACGCTGGTTCGCGAAATGTCGCGGAAGCAAGAGTCGCCACCGTCTTTTATTTTCTCCAAATGGAAAGGACAAAAGCACAGAAAAATTCCTTATAGAGATTGCTCTCGGTTCGGGAGGTAGATTATAGAAAGGGAATGTGTTAGCACCCTTTCTATCCATGGTTATCCATGGGCTCTTAGATACTTGCTCATTTGTGTTTTCAAAATGGTTTGTTTTCTTTTCAACTGTGGGTTTTAAAAAAAAGGTTTCTTTGAAAATTTCAGTTCGACTCTTGTATCGGTCCTCAAGAGTGTTTGAAAAATTTGCTTTGAAAGCTTTTTGAAAGTGTGTCGGTGTGAAAAGTATTTTTGATTCGTTTGGAAATTAGAGCAAGTATCTACGAGAACCTACCTACCCTAAGGAATTCGTCTGTGTAAATGTCCTTTAAAGTAGTGCCATCCCACCATTGAGAGGTAGGTAGCACCACCATTGGAGGTGTTCGGGTCAATTCGAGGTTCGGGACATGGTGATCACCGGAGCAATGGGAAGACACCTTAGAAGCTACCCTCATGCCAGGTTCCCGGATCATGAGGACTTACTAAGACATCCTCTACTCGACGATCACCTTTCGAGGCAAGGCAACAGTGAGGCGTACCCTAGGGGTGGTGTGTGATTTGTGTGTCATGTTCATTTGCATTTATCTTGTTCATGTCAAAGTGATCTATGCGTTTGTTTTTTATTTTAGGCCATTCATTCTTGCATGCATTTATTTAACAGTTAAAAAAGATGCAGAAATTAAAAGTTCTAAACTATTACAAAGGCGCGGGTCCACATCGCCAAAATTTCCAGGACCCGATTTGACAGAAAAATAAAGAATTAAAGTGCGAAAGATAAATATTACACGGCTTTGGGAGAATTACATAGATAATTAAAAGAAACAAAATAAAACGCGCGAGTTGGAATTAAAATTGAAAGTGAGGGCGTTGGACCCTTTTGGAATTAAATTGAATGAAAAGTTAATTAATTATTAAATTAAAGAAAAGAAATATTTTTTTGATGGTTTTTGTATTTATGAAATAAAGAAAATTAAAATTCAAGAGAAACCCTAATTCTAAGTTGTTTTTAATTATTTAAGAAAAATATTAAAGTTTAACCTAATTTACTAAATATTTAATGTACATGTTTATTTACAAAATAAATTAGTAATTAATAATAATGATAATAAGAAAAAATTATTTATTAAGAAAAGTGATAAAAAGTTAAAAAACCTAATTTCTACATATTTTAATTTATTGAGAAAAAGATTAAAGTTTTAAAACCTAATTTACTAAACTAATTATTAAAGTTTATTTACAAAATAAATTAATAGTGAAATAATAATAATTAAATATATTTTAGTTTCTGATTTTTTTATCTTATGAAAATTAATTTACGAAATTAAAGAAAACAATTGAAAACAATTAAAAGAATAAAAAGGAAAATCAAATAAAAAAATAAAAATGTGCAAACCATGGAGGGTATTCAGACCCAAAGGGAGGTTTTTTGTGAGAAATCTGGCCCATTAGACAAAAAGCCTTGTTTGACTTTCTGGCATCACGTGGGTGTTCATTGACTTCTGAGTACCGTGGTCTGCATTCTTTGGCCATTGGATTGGGTTTCATGGCCATTTGTGTTCTGGCTGTTGGCCATTTGGCTTTTGGCCTCAACGTTCCTTAATCTTCTAGGATGTCTGTCTCGCCATGTATTAGTGTCATGCATAAGTTTTTCTACTTTGGCCATTTGACTTTTGGCCTCAACGTTCTTTAATGAACCTGCATGGGATCCTGTCTAAATCTGCAGTGTTGAATCTCACGAACACATTAAATAAAATCATAAAATGCAAATAAAGCCAATATATGAAGAAATTTAATGTTTAGGCACAATATAGCATGTATGAATGATTATACCCTTTTGATCATGGAGATCAAATCAATCTTACCCTTACTGGAAAATCAGTGGCCTGAATGCTTTTATGCCTTATTGGAAAATTAGGATCATGGAGATCAAGCCAGCCTTACCGTTACTGAAGAAGTAATAAGATGTTGGTTTGTAACTGATATGACTTGTTTGTAGTGAGAGAAAGATTTGTAATAAGGATTTCAAGGTTTTAGGGTTCTTGAAAGAATTTGATATTCTAACAGTGTTGTGGCAATGTTTTTTCTCTCTTTTTTTTCTCCTCCCTGGTTTGTGTGAAAAGAAGGTGATTATATAATGAAAATTAGGGTAAAGAAAATGGGCTTTGAATGTGCAATTGGGCATCCAATGTTCACTTGAGTTCGTCACTTTCAAGGCTAAATCGCAGGGACTTAAGTGCAATTTTTGAAGTTGAAATGTGAAAACAAAATGTAGCCGACATCGAGAACTAACTCCTGTCCGAAAATCGACTCAGTCGGATAAACGATGAATTAGTTATGAATTTTTGAAGTTTCAGCTCAGACAAACTTATTTTGGGCTTCAGTGTCGACTCTGACACGTTCTTCAATAAAAAACTGGTATTGATCGGAGCATAATCCGGTCTCGACTTTTGAAGCAAAGTTGTAGATCTATGAGTCAGGGACCTTGTGTAAAAATATGAGGCCAATCCGATAAAAATTGACCGAGTTATGAATTTTCGAAGTTTCGGCCCAGATGAAATAGTATTCAGCATTCAGGATTTTCGGTGTGTCACGCACTCTGAGCAAAAAACGAAGGCCTTTTGAATACCGTTTGAACTTAATACCTTCTGTGAAAATGTAGCCAACTCAATTTTTGAAATTTTGGCGGCGGAACCAGCTCGATACTATGAAAATCGACCAAGTTATGATTTTCTGAACATGACGCAAATAAACTTCTGTCACAAATTTTCTGTATGAAAATACTTGATAAATCCACATTTTTGAAGACCTTCTGATCAAAATTGGCTTCCAGCCGTGAGAGATGAAAATGTAGATAATGTCAAGACGGAATTTTGGCCACCGGAACGGGTTCAAAACGAGCCACGATCTTCAAGTTATGAATTTTTTAGCGCGTAAAAACTGCACTTTCAGCACATTTTTTCACCATATTTCTTCGAGAAAACTCACACATTCGGATACCTTCTTTAAAGAATTGACTCTTGAGCCGAACCTGAATTTGAGAATACGTTATCAGAGATATCTTGGCGAAAGAATACCTGAATATGACGCGCCGGGTTGGACTTGTGAATTTTTCTTGAAATATTTTGAGAAATATGGGAGGGCAAATTTTGGGGTACAACAGCGCGTTTTGTTGTTTGAATTGTCTGGAGGTTGAAGACCACCTCTCTTGGGCTGGGCCTGAGATGTTTTTCCTTTTTGCACTTTCATTTTTCACATGCACCCCCCTGGCCCATTTTGAGATATACTTGTCATTTTTTATTTTTTCCTTTTGATTTTGTTTCTATATTTTTATTTAAGTATGGAAAAATATTAAAATTATTTTTCCCACATTTTTTGCATTTTTATTTGATATTTATTTGGTTTTATTTAGTTTTGTACATAAATAATCATAAATATACTTTTATTTAAAAATAGCTAAAAATAATACAAACACTTTTTATTTTATGATTTTTATTTTATTTTACCTTTGAAAATATTTTATAAAAAAATATACTTTTTTTAATAATATTAAATATTTTATTTTTGTACATATTTAATATATTTAATAAATAATATACATACTTATATATTCTTAGTATATTTAGGTAAAAAACATAAAAAATAATACATTTTTATTTTTATTAATATTTAACTTAAAAAATCATTTTTTGGCAATATACTTTCTTTTTATTTGTTTTTGTACATAATTAATAAATATTGCATATATTATATAATAAATACATTTATTTAGCACAATTAGGGTTTTGCCCTAAAAACGTAAAAATACCAAAAATTAATTCATTTTTATTTTTGTTTATTTGACACATGAAAAATACTTTTTTACATACATATGAAAATCACTTGTGCATCTTGCATATTTATTTTATTTTATTTAATTATTGTGCAATTAAATACCTTGTAAATTTTCAATTTGGATGTAATAGTTTAGGTTTAAATTTCTTGCTAAAATATCCCCATTTGAACATTTGTACCCCCTATCCCATATATTGTGTTGTAATAACTTAGGACCTTTTATTTTTCGCATTTAAAAGCTTTCTAAATATGCCATGATAGAATTAGGGTTTGTATGCAAAAATCAACCAAAACAAATAGCTTGACCTAATTCCAAGATAAAAGCATGAAAATGAACAAACACCAATCACACTTGCACCCCTAGGGTACTCCACTTGTTGCCTTCAATAATGGGCCATATTGCATGTTAGGTTTCTTTGGCAAAAACAAAACAATTCAAATGATCATAGTCCCTCGATGACGCTTTCGAAAGTTGCCTAAACATGATCAAGTCCCTTAAAGGAAAAGTTGCCAAAGATACTTGGCACCATTGCAATCATGGTCTAAACGATGACCCGCACCCGTCCCGTTCACATCCTAACACAAGATTGTCCACCAAATACAATGGTGGAACAAAATTGTTAAAAGGGTTAAAACATAGCAAAGATCTTTGAGAAATTTAGGGTAGATAGCTCTTGGTTACTTGCTCAATCTTGCAAAACAATCCTTGCCATTTTTTCACAAACACAAACTTTCAAAACAACTTTCAAAACCTTGAAACATATTTTCAAAAAGACAAACACCTTTTGTAAAACATTCGAGTAAAGAATTGTTACAAGGGTTGCCTAGACAAGGCATCTTTTTTCAAAACATTTTCAAACCCACACACAAAAGCACCATTTCAAACAATTGAAAATCAAGGCAAGTTGATCTAAAGCAAGTAACTAAGAGCCCATGGATAACCATGGATAGAAAGGGTGCTAATACCTTCCATTTCTATAATCTACTCCCCGAACCCAAGAAAAAACCTCAAAGGTTTTTGCTGTGCTTTTTAACCTTTCCTTAGGATAAAATAAAAAGTCGATGGCGACTCTTGCTCAACCGAAACATTTGCGAAAACAAACGCAAAACCTCAAGTCAGTTCTCCCACCATATCACATTATGGAATCAAAGTGCTACGATTTGAGGACTCTCAATTTCATTTTGTCAAGATTGTCTCAAAGTTAGTGGTTGAATTCATCAAGAAGCTTCATATGTTCATGTGTTTATTTCCGTGCCTTCTTCAACAAGTTTCATCAAGCATTGAGTCTTTTCATCAAGTGTGTTTCAATATAACATCATTTCAAGGTCTCTTGAGCTTCATTGTGCCCTAATTTACAAGAAAACATCAAAGGATTAAAAAAATTGATTGAAGGTGGTTGATCTAATTTTGCAAGTCCTTGATTCTATATTCACAAGTGCATAATTCTCTCAATTTTCAATATTTTGACATGGTTTTTTTTAAGAATGATACAAGTCACTTTTGTAATTTTTGAGTGAGGGTTTGTCAACTTCCCAAGACCATATCTTTCTCAATTTTTGAGATTTTGAAGTGATTCAAAATCCATGTTTCTCTTGAAAGAGTCATTAATAACTTCTATCCAAGGATGTAAGGCCAATTTTAAGTGAAAGATCATTTAGGTTTGAATAAGATTAAAAGTCATTTGAAAAATCAATCAAACTCTTTGACTTGATTTCCAATGATCATAACTTCGTCAATTTTTGTCTCCTTGAGCTCATTCTTTTTTACCAATAAACTTGAAGATGTCTACTACAACTTTGATTCAAAGACCAAGATCAAAAAATGTGTGGAAAGTTATGGAATTTAATGAATAGATAGGTAATGTGTTGATTTCTCAAGAAATTTTCATCATCTTCCAAGAACCATAACTCTCTCATTGTTTATGATTTTTGAGTGATTCAAATTTCATAATTCCATTGAAAGAGTCTACTTCATTTCATCTTCAAGGATTAAGAGCTGATTTTGAGTGGAAGGTCATTTAACTTTGCAAGACATTATCGATAATCTTTGGTCCTCAAGAACAGGAACAATTTCTAAGTAAAATATGCAACATTTTAGTCAACATTGAAGAGTTATAACTTTTGATCCAAGTATCCAAATGGAAACTTTCAAAGCATATTGTCAAGCTTGATTCTTCAGCTTTCTAAAGAATCCAAGATTGCATCAAATGGGTCCCTGAGTAGTGAGCTATGCATTGTTGAAGTTGGCTCCGTGGAATTTATTTATTGCTTCGAATTAAATTTTTACCGTGAGTAAACTTGGATTACATGTCGAATTACTCAAAGTTTAGTTTCTAGACATGTTTAACTAATTATCCTCTGTGTTTTGATGAGAGTTACACTTGGTGTGAGGTCGTTTTGATGCATTTCAAGTCACACATTTGGCATGATCACAACCAGCTTGCTTTGCACAAATTGATCAACATTTCTCTCAAACCTCATCACCATTCACTTTTCCTATAAATAGAGACCCTCTATACATTATTTGGACAAGCTTAGAGAGAGAAAGAAGCCCTGTCCGAGTCAACTGTCAAGTAAAATTTCACCAACTTCAAAATTTCACTTAAGCAAGAAGCATTGTACCATAACTCAAGCTATCCAAGTCCAATTTAAGAGCAAATTTCTCTTACTTTGTTCAGATAGTTTAAGGCACCAAAGCTTCTAACTCAAATTACTGGAATGGTTATGATGTTCATTGATGCTTACTATTACCTAAATTTTGTGAACCAAAGCGTTTGATGCTTCTATTTTTGATTTCAAAATTTTCAAAACTATCTGGTTTTTTCCAAATCGAGTGAGTTATACTCTAAATAAAAATTTTGCGAGCACATGGTTGAAATTTTCTGGAGACGAAGTATCTGATGATGCCAGTGTGAATCTTTAATTTAACATTTTGAAAGATTTGGCCTTCGCCCTACTTGCAGACGACTAGAGGTTGAAGAGGACCTATGTGTCGTTCTTCAACCAATGACACTCAGCCATTTATTTTAATTTGATTGAAGGGACTTTTATCATTTCCATATGCGCGCATTGACTCTGGTTCACCGTGTATCTTCACCTTTGGTCTATCCAAATTTCCAGCGTGTTTAAAATTGCTAGATCTAATGTCCCTCGTTTTTTGACATTTATTTATTTTTCTGATTTTTCAAATGTGACCCATTGATCTACTGATTAATCACCATAACATGCACAGCGTGCCAGATCCACTGGATTTGATTATTAACGCTATTTGACAATGATCATATGGTCCATATTATTTAGGTTTTTTTTTATTTTTTTATTTTTTATTTTTAATTGTTTTAACTATCAGAAACTCATAAAAAATCATTTCACATTCAAAAATTATGAAAAAATCAATAAAAATATTATTGAATATTATCTTTCCAAGTTTATTGTTTCAGAATTTTATTTTATGATTTGATATTTTTTATGATTTTTCTATTTATTTGATTTGTTTTAATTGTTTAAAAATATTTTTAGAACTCTTAAGATTTAGAGAAATTATGGAATGATACAATGGTAACTTCACAATTGTTGGTTACATCATTTGATTTTTATTTTCAATTTTGATATTTTTTGTGATTTTTTGTTTATTTCACTTAATTTTGTAATTTTTAAAAATAGTTTCTGACTTTTAAAAAAAATAAATTTTTTTTGAATATACTTTGAGGTATTTCAGATTTTTCCATGCCTCTGGATTCCATTTATTTCAAGTTTTGATTATGGTTTGGTATTTTCCCCTTTTATTTTCAATTTAAAACCTTTTTTAAGTCGTTCTCTTATTATATTTTTTATTTCAATTGTAGTTTTATTTTTCTATATATTCTGGCTAATCTTGGACCATGTGATTTTTAATCATAAGCTTCATTAACATCATTGGATCTTGGATGTTGAGTTAAACTCCACCAAAATGGATGAATGATTTTAATAATAGCTTGATCAATTCTTTGGTTCAAATGTGAGATTTAACCTTTGTCTATCTCTACTTCATTCCCATTTCTCTTTACATCTCATCCTCTTCTTATTTCCTTTTTAAGTTATCATTAGTGGCCCAAGCTTTAGGCTTGAAATTGTCCAAGTATGATTGATTATTGAACTATGGTTCAAGACCTTTGAAACTTGTTGTTAGAAGGTTTTGATTTTATCAATCCTCTAACAATTCTTCATCAACTTTGACCTAAACTCAATCTTCAATCATCATGATTATTTATCTTAGATTTCATCTTCTTCATCTCCCTTATTCTTAATTTTTGTTTTTACTTGTGCTACATGTTTTAGGAGCTTGGTTTTTACCATCTCTCTAACATGTATGGTACATACATTGCTATTGACCCACCTCAAAATAGGTGTGAATTCTACAATAGTCCACTTATCATTGCTTAACAGAGCGCTAAATTTGTCCCAATTCATAAAATGATCATCCATGGCCCAAACTTTATGTTTGTAAACCCAAGTATGGTTGATTGGTTAACTTGGGTTAAATACCCTTTGAGACTTATTATCAAAAGGCTTTGATTCTATCAATCTTCTAATAAGTTCACATTACTTTTGGTCCACAACTACCATTCAATAATAATTGATCATCTTGTGGCCGTTAAGCTTTGACAAATAACTTCTGATTTCTAACACATTAACAATTAACTTTACTTTACGCCTTTATTTTATGCATTTTATGCCTTTACTTTTATGCACTTTTATCATTAGCATTTACATCTCATGCTATTTTCCTTTTGCTCACTTGAGCATTTATTTCTATGTCATTTTATCTTTGCTCACTTGAGCTTTTATTTTCTTTTGAAGACACTTAATAACCAACTTGAACATTAAAAGACTTAAAGGTCTATATGGACTATTGGTTACTATCCTTGGAATTTTAGAATTATGGATCTCTTGGACTTAGGATTAGAAGCCTTGATACTTTGTGACCTTGAGACCTTTGGACCTATTTTTCTTTAATTTTAATTTTGCTTATATTGGGAATTCTTCTGTGTGCATGCATTATTTTGTTGGTCTTGAGTGATCTATATGGCATATGGCTCAATATTGAAGACCTTGATTTGGGTTTTAAAACCTTGGGTTTCTTTGATACTTCCTAGCTTGTGATTGGTTTTCACATGATGATTGGTATGCTCTTGGTCTATTTGGTACTTGTGGCTTTTAATCCAAAAAATGTGAATTCTACATTGACTTCTTAATGTCAAATGTTGGCTTCTTGTTTGGTTAGATGTTTCCTTAACATAGCTTTTACTTTGTGTACATAAGATAGTCTCTTCATCTCCTCTCATTCTTCTTTAGTTTTCAAAATCTCCTCCCTTTTTCAAAGGATAATTGTTTCCTAACTTGACCCGCTTTCATAAAAAAACATTGACTTAGGTCCATGGATTTTCAAAATTCTTTTCTTAATAAAGTTATCAATCTATCTTATTTAAAATATGACTTCTTTCTTCAATACTTAAAAAATACAAAATAAATTCAAACTTTTTTTTCCGCTTTAGCTTTTCTCTTTAAAACTTTTTTCTTAAAATTAACAAACACACAAATTTTTCAAATTTGTTTAGAAAAACTACGAGTGCCCTGATCCCCCATTGCACTAAAGGTGGTACATAGGCGCAAATGGTTCACAACCACGGCGGGTGCAAAAATTGTAAAAACCACTTCTTTTATCATCTTCACCATCTATTTTGTAAATATTTCTTTTATAGCCAAAATACACAGATTTTAAAAGAGGTTCCAGTAGAGTACCGTAGATGTTTAGGATGCTTATTCCTTCCTTTTGTATAACCAACCCCCTTACCTTGATCTCTATTTTACTTTGGGCTTTATTTGCTCTTTTCCCATTTCCTTTGGATAAAATAAAAGTGTGGTGGCGACTTTCACTGATTTTGCAAGTTAAGTCAATCTAATGGCTCAGTCTTAACATTTCTACCGCTACAAAATATTGGCGACTTCACTGGGGATTCAATCTCTAATTAGGTTGAGCCTATCTTTATTTATATGTGTATATGCTATTATTTGTTGTTGTATACATGCCTTTTTTTCCTGTTTTTCAGGGTGATTGGTGATCTCTTATAAGTCCTATTCCCAGACTTGCGCAAACTTAAGATAGGATGGATGGTATAATCACTTCAACTTATATGGATAATATCCTTAGTAAGTTGATTTAAAAAACCCCCGTTCAGTGGAGGCCCCTTTGGGGTAGTATTTGTTGAACAAGCAAGTTGTGAAAACATTACTACTTTCGACCTGGAAGCCCTCGAAGCTGAGAGATGTATAACCCTTAACCCATATTGGCCTTTTTTAGGTGTAGTGCAGAGACTATCCAGGAGTCAACTTTGATATAGTTGTTATGCGATACTGCACTCAGACGAGTTTTTCTTGGGAATATTACTAATTACTGAGAAAATTGGGACGTTGGTAATATCCAAAGGAAGATCAAGGACTCTAAGATTTCCTTAGAACCTTGTTATGCAGGTATTTGAACTATTAGTCCATACCTTGTGGGTAGTACCTTTAGCTTCATGTTCGTGACGTCGAACCTATGAACCCCCATGTTTGTGATCTTGTGTGTGATTGTTGCATCATGCATTCATGCACCCATGAGCGTTCTTCTGACCAAATTTTCAAGGAACTTAAAAGATTATATTTACAAACATTTTAGGTATTTGATCATGGATGTTCGAAGGAGAAGCACCCAAAAGTATAGTTTCAAAAAACCTGAAGTAGGAGAGTTGAAGAAGCTAGCATCATTGTTGGTTAGTTCTGAGAAGTTTAAAGGCCATCTTGGAAGACTTTTGGGTATCTTGGATGTTAAAGTGGAAGATGGGATTCTCAACACTCTGGTTCAGTTCTATAATCCTTTGTACCATTGCTTCACTTTCCAGATTATTAGCTTATGCCTACCATGGAAGAGTATTCTTGCATGATTGGATTGTCGTTGACTGATAAGGTTCCTTTTTCTGGTTTAGAGGAAGATATTGAACCTCCAGTTATTGATAAAATGTTTCATTTAAAGAAAGATCATATTAAATCTCACCTTACTTCCAAGAGTGGTATTCTAGGGTTCTCTACTAACTTTCTTAGGAAAAGGGACGTGCATTTGTTAAAGACAAAAATATGGATGCTTTCGAGAGTATTCTAGCTCTACATATTGAAGATGTGAAAAACACAAGAAGGGGGGGGGGGGGGGGGGGTTGAATTGAAAACTTGAAATTAAAATCTCAATGACACGGTATTTTTATCCTATTTCGTTTGATCTCAAACTACTCCAGTCCACCCGTCAAGGTGATTTCGCCTCTCTCCAACGAGGTCTTAATCCACTAATCTCAAAAGGATTACAATCACTACTTTAACAACTGTTAAATTCTTCTTGAGTACAACCACAATCTGTTTAATGTCAAGGAACACTGTTTCAAAACTATTATACAAGATGTGTGTTGTTGTTTTTCTTACAAAAAACTGTTTATCACAACTGTGATAATTTACACAAGATTATAGCTTGGAAATGTAAAGAATATTGCTTGCAGCTTTGAATATGCGTGAGTGGTTATATCTCAAATCATCACTAATTTTGAATGCTGACTTTGTTTATATAGGCAGTGGAATAACGTTGATCATCAAGCATGTTTAATGTCATTAACACACTTTCCATTTGGAGAAGATCCTGTCTGAAAGAAGCCGTTGGAATTGATGCTGTCTTGAATGATCAGTAACGCTTCAGAATCTTATCTCCTTACTTGCTGATGACGCTTCAGAATATTAATGACTTGGATTAACATGTTCTTGTTCAGAATTAGAGTTTACTTTGCTTAAGCGCATGTTCTGGTCATCAATTTACAATGCATGTTCATATTGCTTCAGCGTGTAGCTCTTATGGCTTATCTTCTGAAGCTGCTTTGGTCAGAACTTCTGCATACATAAAACATAATTTTTAGGGTGGATATTTGTTCTTTGTGTTTGTCATTAGTTCTTTGTATTTGTTATCATCAAAACTCTAACTAATGGTTGTAGAATTAAACTATGTTCTAACACTTATCTATGGATTGGTCTTATTTCCCAATGTCCCCAATTTTGTTGACATGAATGCCAAGAAGATCTACTTGATTGGGAATCCAATCCTAACTTTTCTTGGAGAGACTTACTACTCTATCCATTACAGGAATCCCAATAATGGGGGAATGACTGTCTATTATGGGGATTTACTGTACAAGTGGTTCATTTTGCACTTGTTGCAGTCTGCTTCCTTTCGGGATACTAAAGATGGGTTGAAATGGTGGTAGAAGATTATGTCTCTTGGTCATTCTGATGTTTGTTGGATCAGTTTTATCTATGATTGAAAAACCATTATTGATGGTCGTGGAGAGTTTCCCAATGTACCCATTCTTGGTACAAAAAGAGGTATCAGTTATAATCGGATTTTAGCTCGTCGTCAGTTTGGTTATCCTATGCTTGACAAGCCAAAAAATTTGCTTTTAGCAGCTTTCTTTCTCAAGGAAGGGGAAGATAATAGGGTATTCATAGAGAATATCAACAAAGCATGGCTTATTATTCACAGAAAAGAAAGAATAGAGTTAGGAAAGAGAGGAAAGTTTGCTTTTGAACCTTATCTCCAATGGGTTCAAGCTAGGAAAATTAAGCTAAAGATGCCTTATCCTCACCATGAACCATTGGTATTTCTTGTACTCTTTTATATTTTATTAACCGATGTGGAACAACTCTAGCTTGCGATGTCCAAGATGCAAAAGGAAAAGGATGCTTGGAAGAAAAATTATCAGACTTTGGATGTGGGAAATTCAGCACTCCAAGAGCAACTAAAGGAGAAAGATGATTTGATTGAGATTCTTGAGTGAAATGCTGTAGAGATGATGGAGAAGCAAGATGGTTTATTTTCCTATCGCATTCAGCCAATTCCTAGTGAGCAAGCCTATTCTCATTTATTCCCTTCTTCTGGTGGATGGAAAGGAGTCGTTGAGAAATTTTTGGAAGAGAACAAGCAGTTGAAGGATCAAATTAGGATGCTCAAAAGGAAACGTTAGCATGAAGCGGGATCTTCGTCAACCTTGGTTACTTAGGACCCATAGATTTTAGCATTTTTCTCTTGTATCTCAAGATTTGTGAAACTTATGCTAAAAAGTTGTAATCCTTCCAAGGATTGTTAATGAAATGAGATCATTCAACATTTTAAATCATGTTATTCCTTTATTGTTTGAAATTGTTACAATTATTTAAAGTTCCATGAAAATTAATAAACAAAATAAAATCATTTCCATTGCATATCATGCATCATTTCACAAATATTTTTGCATTTATGTTTTTCCTCAAGTTTCTTATATGTTTCTACCACTTCGTTCAGTCAGCAAGCTATCACACTCTTACAACACTCAAGCTAACTACAAAAAGAATATGGAACATTTATAACAAGATAATCGGGAACTCAAGGAAGAAGTTTCTGACTTAAGAACTAGAATGGCTAATCTGACTGCTTTGGTAGAGTCATTGGTGGCTGCTCAAAATCATCCACCCTTCCTCCATCTCCTTCTCCTCATGTTACTCGACTGCAGTTGACAACAGTCATTTCCAAGATACTATTTGTGTCTGTTTATATTGCTCCTGTTGTTTCTACTCCACAATTCCAAATGCCTCATGGCTGTCCTTGGGGAATGCCTCCTGGTTTTGTTCCTGAAGGTTATACTCCTTCTGTTGAAGTTTCCCATCATGTTCAACCTGTTACTATTACCACACCATATGTTGTGCATATTGTTCCTATTGTTAATGATGAAGTATACCATGTTTTTGCTGCACCAAGTAAAGGCTTGGGTTTTTATGAGAAAATGAATGATTTCCAAGATCAGTTTAATGAAATGCAAAAAAAGATGAAGGCCCTTAGAGGGAAATAATTGTTTGGGCAGAATATTGGTGATCTTTTTTTGGTTCCCAATGTGAAGGTTCACGCTAAGGTCAAGGTGCTAGAGTTTGAGAAGTACAAGGGCAATACTTGTCCTCATGCTCATCTTGTGATGTATATTAGATGGATGTCCACTCACACTGATGACCAATGTCTGCTAATCCACTTCTTCTTAGACAATCTGACTGATGCTGCATTGAAGTGGTACATGAGCTTAGATAGTGCCAATATATGCACTTTCAATGATTTAGGCAAGGCCTTCGTGAGGAAATACACGTATAATGTGGATATGGCTCTCAACGTGATCAGTTGAGAGCTATGACCCATAAAGACAAAGATTTGTTCAAGGAATATGCACAATATTGGCGCGAGGTTGCAGCTCAGGTTGTGCCCTCAATGGAGGAAATCAAGATGACCAAGGTCTTTTTGAAAACTCTTGGTTCATTCTACTATGAAAGGATGGTGGCCAGTGCGCCCAGTGACTTTATTGGGATTGCTGGTATGGGCGTCTGATTGGAAGAAGTTGTTAGATAAAGACGTTTGTCAAGGGATGAAGGTTCCATTGGTACTAAGAAGCAAGCACATCGGTTCTCTAGAAAAAGGAAGGGGATACTAATATAATTACTCAAGGATAATAAGTAAGCCTCTGAGAAGGCAACATCAACACTAACAACATGTTGCCTCAGTAACCCCAGTTGTTAGAACAACCCCAACCACTGTTGCTTATTAGAAAGCACTTAAAAAAGGGCAAAATCAGAGAAGAGAAGCTTTTGATCCTATCCTAATGAGATATACTTAGTTATTTCCTGCACTAATCCAGAAGAACTTAGTCCAGACTAGGTCTCCTCCTGCCATACCTGAAAAACCGCCTTGGTATTACAAAGCCGATTTAACTTATGCCTTCCATCAGGGAGCCCTTGGACATATTACCGGAAATTATTATCCATTGAAATATGGAGTTTAGAGGCTAGTGAGATCTGGTATTCTGTCTTTCAAGGATATAGGTCCAAACGTGCATGCCAATCTTCTACTCAAGCATTGAGGAGGGAATCCTATGAACATAGTTTCTAGATTTCTTGGAGAGTTCATAATTTTTTATATAAACCTGGTAAGGGGTAATTTGGAGCAAATGCATCCTGGTCTTTGTGAATTCAATTTTTATACACATGATCATGCATGTTGTAGTGTCTACAATACATATATTCATGGATGTGATAAAGTGAGAAGAGATCTCCAAGAAATGATGGATGATGGCCTTATCCATATCATTCGACCAAGAGTTTAGTATGAAGCGGCTAATATGATTGAAGACCATGATGATCCGTTTATTTCTTCTAATGAGTTTATGTCTTCTAATGAATTTGTATATTCTGATGAGTTTGAGTCAGCTGGTGAAAGTGTGACTTCTGATGATGATTTTGTATTTCCTGATGTAATACCTATTGAATGTGCTGAAGAGGATGAGGTGAATGTCATTGTCCCATATTTTGACATTCTCACTCCTGTGGAAATTGAATACCATAGTAAGCATGCAATGACTCTCATGGTTATTTGTTTACCTAGTCATGTTTTGTATGAGTATGAGAGGGATAAACCTTACAAGTATAATGTAACTATTATGGGAGACGACGTGAAAGTTCTAATTCAGCCTTTATCTCATGTTGAAATTATTGTTGAGGCTAGTCGAATGACCCGTAGTGGTCGTGTGTTTGCTTCCACCTTTCAAGGAGGTGTTGATTCTGGTAAGAAGATCGTTGAAGCTAGTACTGAACCCAAGAAAATAGAAGGGTAGACTAGTGGTGATGTGTTGGAAAAGGAGGTTGATGATCTGTTGAAGATCATTAAGATGAGTGATTATAAAATTGTTGACCAATTGCTGCAAACTCCATCTAAAATTTCCATTATGGCATTATTAATGAATTTTGTAGCTCATCGGGAATCTCTGTTGAGAGGGTATTGGACCAAGATTTTGTTGAACATGATGTGTCTATTGACCAGTTTAACGGTGTTGTGGGAAATATCGCAGCTTGCAATGATCTGAGTTTTTGTGAAGATGAACTTCCTGATGAGGGAAGAAATCATAATATAGCTTTGCACATATCTCTGAATTGCAAGAATGATGCCTTGTCTAATGTGTTGATAGATAATGGATTTGCTTTGAATTTGATACCAAATAGTACTTTGACGAAGCTCAAATATCAAGAAAATCATATGCACTACAATGGTATCGTAGTGTGTCATACCCCAAATTTTCCCGCCCCGGTGCTACGGTCAAAATTATTTTCAAATTTGGCTTTAAAATTCTTTTGGTTTATTACACTAATATTTCGGGGTTTTATAAGTATTCGTTCTCAAAGTCTATTTAAAAATATAATAATTTATTTCATATTATTTGTACTTTTTTAAAATATAACAAACACTTGCTAGTCTCCATATACTTTTAATTGCATTTCTATTTTGAATAAACAAGATAACACAATTGGTAAAAAATGAATCTTGCAAGTATGAGGTCATGAGTTTGAATCTCACTTGGTTCAATTTGGATATTTTTGTTTATTTATTACTAACTATTTAAATTTTTAATCATAAAAAGTTTTTTTTATTAATTAAATATTATTTTCGTTTTATAATTAAGGCATTTTTAAAAATAATTATTCATTTGATTTTATGCACTTTTTACCAAAATTGAGTGCAGCAATTATAATAAATATAAAAAAATATTGTCTTTTCTAATTAATTGGTTCTTATTGGTCAAATGGTGTCATTTTATATCATACTCAATCTCTAATTGGTTAGCTTACTGACCAGGAAAATTTTGATTGGACAATCAATTTAATTTCCTAATTTATTGATCTTATTATCACTATAAATAAGTCACTCTTTTACACTATTAGGACATCAACTATCCTTTATAATTTCTCTACACAGACAAATCCCAAATTGATTTTCTTCACACCGAGGAAAATCAACACTTAAACCCCTAAGCCTCCATCAAATCCAAGAAAACTCTCCATAGAGAAAAAATGGAGGAATTCAAGAGGAGCAAAAAAGAGAGAGGGGTTCTTAAATAAAGAAGTATTTTTACGCTTTGCTCACCAGAGAACTGTTTCTCTCTGTAGGTCAGTCTTTTGTGCCTCAATTATAACTTTTATGCTTCATCTCATTATTTGTTTGATGGTTTGTCTGATACAATTTAATTCTTTTTATATATTTCATTTTTAATTAGTTTTAATATTGAGGTTTATTTATTTATTTTTATTACATAGGTTTGTAATTAAATTTATTTGGCGTTAGTATCTAGTTTTTTCCGATTAATTTTGTTTCGTTATAATAACTAGTTTCTCACTTGTTAAAAAAAGAATTAAAAGAAAGGGGAAAATGCTTTTTAATTTTAATTGTTGCTGGTTTAAAATCAAAGAAAAAGTTTTATAGAACAAAAGATATGCATAGTAACTACAAACATTACTATCATTGAACTTTAACCATTAACACCGACATCAGTAAATTCACTTAGCATCTCCATTATCATGCTAATTCACATAACAATTAGTAGTGTCTCTTATAACTAATTGTCATACTCCAATTTTTGACCTAAGACCCCATCTCCATTTTACATTTTTGTTATAGACACCGAGATCACAGAATATGGTCGGTTTCCAACGTTTCACCTTCGAGCATTGCCTGTTCAGAGATTATCGAGTGTTGCAAGCATTTTATCTTATACATGACTAACTTCTAATCAAGCACAAAGTGTATGTTTTTTTTGTTTGTTTCTTTGATTTCATGTGCAGAAACAGGTTTGAATCCAGAGCATCAGGCGTCACGCCTCAATTAGGGTTTTGAGCCTCTCAAGCCAGAAGTACAATTAATCGTTGATTCTCGAACTGGTTCATCAAGGGAACTTTCAGAGAATTGTGTGTTTATTTCCATGATATGTTCTCAAAAATTCCTCAAAGAAACAGCCAAAGTTCCATGATCATTAGTTTACGTGTGTTTCACCTTGCCCCGAAATACAAGAAAAGATCAGGCTATGCAAGTCAATTCCAAACACTTCGAACGAAAGTCATCAGCAAGTTTTCTTTAAGAGTTGAAGATAATCAGGTTTAAGAAGCCATGAGAAGAATTTATGATACATCTGTCACGATTTAAGAGTTTATGGATCTTTAAGTTCAATTCATTGTGCCAATTTCTTAACGTGATAGTATTTCGCCTCAAATCCCTCTTCTAGTGATCATTCGAAGCTTTTAAGCATGGTTCGATTTCTTATACTTACATGACGCAGGGTGAATTTCGTTAAAGTGGGTGATTAAATTCAAGATCGTTTTGGAAGAATTTATTTGGATTACTTGGAATTTTAATCATGAGAATTCAAGTATTAATTAAATAGGGGTTATCAAGAGGTCTCATTCAAGAAAAATCGTTCATTGCATTAATATTTATTCGAGATTATTTTTGTGTGATTATTTTGATGGATTCACACCATGGCCATTTGAATTCACATGAGTCATTTATTAAAAAGGATATTGGAAAAAGGGAAACTTCATTCAAATAATCATTCATCACAAGAATAAATACATGATGGTTACAATTTTATTACAAGATCAATTCATGAATTCATTTAGATCTCTATTACAAAATGCAAGATTGAAGTCTTAAGGCTTGCATTATTGTTCATTCATCATTCAACAAGTACATTCAAGTATAAATCAATTCTTTTCCAAATTCAAATGGAAGATTTTGAATTTTCATCAAGATGAATATCAAGATTCAAAGTATACAAAGATTCAAATATTTACAATTCTAAAAGAATTGAGAGAATTATATTGAAGAACATGTTTCCATTCATGTTACAATTTATTGGAATTATTTTACAAAGTTACAAAAGAAATTATAAGTTTGTACATGAAAATCAAACTATTATTTCTTGCTCCAATTTCATCCCAATAGCAGCCTGCAATGCTGCCCATTTTTTCAGCCCTGTTTTAATACAATAACAGTCCAATTTTTTGGTATTTTTCTGTCCAAAAACAGCAGTCGAAAACAACCCAAATGCTGTTCATTTTTTCCCGCCTTGTTTTAATACAAACCAGTCCATTTTTTATGGTATTTTGCTATCAAAAAACTGCTGTAAATCAGTCCAAAACAGCCTGCAAATTAGTCCAAAACTACTCTATAAACACTTCTCTAACCTACATCATAACAGCCACAAATTTGCATCAAAATGTCTAAAGAAAATTGTGTGAAAAAATAATCAAAACAATAGGCAAAAACAATTCAAAAACTTATCAATTTTGCCTCCAAATCTCACTCCAAGGTGCCTATAAAAAGGACCTTGTATGAAGAGAGGTAAAGGGGAGAAAAATTTGAAACACAATACAAAAACTGAGGATAGAGGAACAACATAAAAATTAAGCAAGTGCAACATAAAACTCAGTAGGAAAAACAGAGAAAAAAATACAAAGAGGAAACCTATTGTTTGGGAAGCTCCATCGAAGAGACTCCGATAGGTATTTTTTCTTCTTCCTCCTTATTAATTTTTGCATAGCTTTCTCATTCACATATTTGAATCTTCTTTGCATCACTTTTATGCCATATGATCATTTGACTTATTACCTTGTTGTATTTTTTAGTTGTTGCAGTATGTTAACATTTAGAAGATGTTAGAATAATAGTAGTAACACAAGAAAAACCAGAATTAAAAATAATAGAAACTAACTAGAAAATTACATTTATTCAACGATGTTGCCTCCTTACCAAAAAGTATGTTCCCCACACATGTCAACTATTGCATTATTTTTGAATGCAGCTGTTGTACCCCAAAATTTGCCCTCCCATATGTCTCAACACATGGCTAGTGAGGTCCCCAAATTGCTCAAAGAAGTTCAAGAGTTGACCAAACAAACTCTCTCCTAAGGCAGTCTACCTCAAATTAGGGTTTCCATCTTCATCAAGATGTGTGAACCACAAAGGACCCAAATGCTCACCATTGTCCTAATATGTCCTCAAGATCATCCATGTCAAGTTTCAAGCCTTGCAGAAGAAGTTTTCTCGATCAATTGCTCAAATGCCTAAAAATCAACTGTGATAGGTCAAAAGTCAACTATGGCCCACATACAGTAAAACTTCAAGATTTTTGGTCAAAATCCTCATTTTGAAGTATTATCCATCATTTGATCAAGGTTTGATCATGATTCCTCAAGGATTTCTCACAATTCATCAAAACCCAAAAGTTGCTAAATTAGGGTTTTGTAGGAAAAGTCAACTCAACTTTGACCAAGCATAACATTCTCATACTTCATCAAAAATGACCCATCCAAAGCTCATTTTTAAGAAGATGCAATTCCCTACAATTCATCTTCATCTCCCAAGTTCAGAATATGCACTCACAAAAAGATATGAATTTTGACATTATAGGTCATTTTGAAAAGTCAACAAAACACCCTTTGGGTCAAAGCTTCATACATGAACATGGATGACTCAATTGAGATGAGAACAAAATGGTTGCTTAGAGGCCATCCTAAGCTTTCTAAAAAGTCAAAGAACACTCCTATAGGGTCAACATTGAGAGAGTTATGCATTGGCCAAGTTGACAATTTTTGCAAAATTGCCAAAAGTCAAATATGCTCAAATTTGCATTTATTGCTAAATGGGCCCAACTTTTTATGCTTACACCTCAATTATAATGTGGTCCACGACTCAAATACTTATCCACAAATTATTTTCTCCATTTTTCAATTTATTTTGTGTTTTCATTAATTAAAAAGTGAATTAAATTAAATAAATGATGATAATTATCAAAGATGTGATTTGATTTGTTTTTTTACAGGTTAGCAACCGAGATATGATGATATTGCAAGATCAATTCGAATAAATGGAAATTGGTACAAAAAGAGCATGATTATGCCAAATTTGGAAGGATATCATACACCATGAAAACCAAATCAAATCTTCAAAATTTGTAAAGATACTAGTGGTTTTTATAACCCTAATTCACTCTAGTACATATAGAGAACGCAGCCAAGGCAAGAAAAAGGGGGTTAGAGGTCGTGAATTTCCAGGGAGAAAACTGAAAAATTCAAGAAAAAGTGGGAATTAGTTTTCAATCTACAAGGCGTTTCAAAGCATTCCAAGATTACCAATCCCTTCCTAGACATCCCAGGAAGCCGTTCCAATCATTCCCAGGGCCTGGAGCACTCAGAAACTCGTTCCACAACTCACACGGTTTGGTACATTTTTCAAATTCGATTTTTGCAATTTACGCATCATTAGCACATTTGATTTATATATTCTTGTTCATCATTGAATTTGCTAGCTATTGGTATCATTTAATTGCATTTTCAGTACAGGAATCATGATATGCCATTATTAGGGTTCCTTGGCTCATTTTAGGGGTTTTCAGTTTAAGCAAAATTAGGCCTGGATTCTGGTACCATGATACTCGTGAGGATCAGACGAGTTGATTGGTACCCTCACTTGTCACTTATCTTGCTTGTATATAATTTTTGAGATGAACAGGTCTGTACCTACAGCAAAGCGTCCGTAGGTAAAAGCTTGGTTTTCTAAAACAACAGTCTGGGGAAGAAGACGATGCGTGGCACTCATTGGTTGGTTGGCTTGAATTTTCGCGCATTTTCTGAAAATAATGTGTGATTTACTTATATTATTTGGATTCTATTATTTGAGCAAGTAAACATCACAGCTCAGCTGGCAGTGTGGTATTGGGAGCGAGCATAAGGGTCTGGGTTCGATCCCCAGGTCCCAACATTTGTTTCATGTTATTTTTCATCATGTGATCAGGTGCAAAGCTGTCCCATACGTCCACCATATGCCATCCAAATCCAACCATCAGATTCATCAACAAGCTAGATCTAACGTGCCTCGTTGAAGGATCACCATATACCTCAAGTCAACACACGCACCAGATCAGGCGTAGTCAAACAAGCTTTAGCCTTGATGGGCCTAGAAAATTCAGCCTCCAACCCCCAGAATTGCTAAATGCTATCAGACCCACTTCTTTCTTTTTCTTTCTTAGTTTTTTTTATTTCTTTTAATATTTCTTTAATCATTTTAATTAACAAATTAATCTTTTTTTTTATAAAATCATAAAATCAAGAATTTACAAAAAAATTAGAATTAGTTTTTTTTATTATAAAATTTAACTTAATTTAGTTTAACTTAGGGAAATTTTAATTTATTTTCATAAATAAAATCAAATAGAAATTAGGTTAAATTCTTGATTTAATTCTTTTATTTTTTCTCAAATAAATAAAAATACAAAAATAGGTTTTTAGAGTGAATTAATTTATTTTTCTTAAAATAAATTAGAACTTAGGATTTTCTTTTAATTTTTCATTATTTTCTTTTAAAAAAAAACATGACAAAACATCTTTTTTTAAGCAATCGCAAATAGGTTTAGTCAAGGGTCAAAACCCTAGTCGTTTCGTATTTGATTCATCGCACGCTTGTTAGTTATTTTTGCCCAATAATTTTGTAATTGTTCATGGTTTGTAATAGTTTAATTTAGGGTTTTATTTACTGTTTAAGTTCCCGGGTTTTTGGCTATGTAATTAATCCTCCTCCCCGAAGCCTTGTAATAGCGTAGATTTATTTTCTCGCATTTTTAATTCCCACAAATATTTAACTGTCTAGATGTATGCTAATAGGATTGCATGTCAAGAATGCATGACAAATTAATACAGTTAGCAAAACCTAATGTGCAAAGATAAATAACTGAAACAAATCACTCGCACATATCACTCTTAGGGTATACTCCTACTTTGGTTTCCTTCGGTAAACGATCATTAAGCATAGGGTGTCTTAGTGGTTGACCTCCAGTCTAAAAAGATCAAAATGTCCCATTCAAATGTTGCCTCAGAAATGTTTCCTCGAATATGATCTTAAAAATCTAGGGTTATTACTAAGATGTCCTAATATTGCTTTAGTGATCGTACGTCCCTTTCGAATTGACCCTTACAATTCCATTGACAGTGCTACCTATTTCTCAATAGTAGGATATAGCTGTCTAAAGGAAACAAGAATAGAAATGATCTTTTTTTCCGAGTAAGTAGATGCTAGTAGGTACTTGCTCAAATAAAAACTTTTCACACTTACACTTTTCAAACAAACTTTCAAAACAACTTTGTCAAACCTTTGAGGACTGATACAAGGGTTATCACGAAGTCAAAATTTTCAAAATAAAGCACATACACAAGCAATTTTAAAAAGATGAGCAAGTACCTAAGAGCCCATAGAAAACCATGGATAGAAAGGGTGCTAACACCTTCCCTTTCTATAATCTACCCCCCGTACTCAGAATATCTCGAAAAAAGATTTTTTTTCTATACTTTTTTCCTTTCCGATTGGATGAAATAAAAGTCGGTGGCGACTCTTGCTTACCGCGACATTTTGCAAACAAAAAATGCAAAACGCAAACCATTATAAACAGTCGGTTCTGCCACCGTATCACAGAACTGGCGACTCTGCTGAGTACTTAATAAGTGGGGTATACCTTAGGATCTAGGTCATCATAATTGCTTCTCTTGATTGCTTTGTTTGCTTTCCTTTTAATGGTTTTGTTTGGGATTACTATAGATCCTACACTCGGATCTGGGGAATACCTTTTAGGTAAGTAGCAATAGACTGTGAGGGAACTATACAACATAGACCGATACGGTTGAACCAGTAGCTACGTTGGTGTGGCACTTTGGTTGGTACCGGTATCCCTTGTGGAGAAACGAGGAGAATACGGGACCGCTGCGTGGTGTCGTTAAGCATCAACTGACCTTAGAACCTTTAATTGCCCAACTTGGCCATTAGAAAGTAGTGAGATAGTCGACCTTAGTGTAGAGCTGAGAACTGGTTGATACTCGATGCTACACTCATTGAGATCATACTCTCGGAATCCGCAAGAAAAGATTGCGTGAGCTGAAACCATGACCGATGGAGGATGGTTAGTGATATTGAGATCCTCTAGAACCCAGTTACTTTTCTAGGATAGGTTGAACCAACTTAACTTCAAGAGGGTATTACCTTTGACCTCATGCAAGCCTTAAACCTAAGGGTTTTGTGTGATTTGATTGTATTTGTCATACCTGTGTTTGCTATACTTGTGGTTTATCATGATATCATGCATCATAACATGGCATCCATGCTTCATTACACTAACCATTTCAAAAGACCAAGGGAATTTATCTTTGTTCTATTTTGCAGATCATGGCTTCCGTGCATAGAAATACCATCCGAATCAGCTTTGTGCAGACACCTGCCCAACTTAAAGAGCTAGCATCTAGAGTGTCTGAAACTTCTACTTTCATCAAGAGACACGGTCAACTTCTCAGCCTGGTTACTTCAAACATTAATGAACAGATGATGAGCGTACTATTTCATTTCTTCGATCCCAAGCATCACTGCTTCACCTTTCCAGATTACCAGCTGGTACCCACCTTGGAAGAATTCTCTCATCTATTGGGCATATCCATTCTTGAACAGGTACCCTTCACAGGTATGGAAGAAGTTCCTAAGCCAGAAGTTATTGCCTCAGCTTTGCATTTGAAACGAGCCGATGTGGTATCCAATTGGGAAACTCGAAGTGGGGTTGAAGGTTTTCTAGCCAAATTTCTGATAGACCAGGCTCAATTGTTTTGGGATAAGTTGGATTTTCAAGCTTTTAAGGATGTCTTGGCTCTTTTTATCTACGGATTAGTTCTCTTCCCTAATCCAGACTCCTTTGTAGATGTGAATCCTGTCAAGATTTTCCTTTCTCGCAAACCCGTGCCTACCTTGCTTGGAGATATCTCGCATGCTCTCCATACTCGTACCATGAGGAGAAGAGGGACTCTTATGTGCTGCATTCCGTTGCTGGCGAGGTGGTTTATTTCTCACCTCCCTAAGTCTATACTGAAGAACGAAGAAGGTTTGGGTTGGTCGCACAGAATAATGTCGCTTGCTCATATGGATATTCTTTGGTGTTCCCGGGCTATGGAAGACACTGTCGTTATTGACCGCTGTGGGGGGTACCCTAATGTCCAATTACTTGGTATCATAGGGGGTATAACTTACAATCCTTGTCTAGCTTTGCGACAACTTGGTCGTGCTCGAAGGGATGGTCCCCATGAGTTACTTCTCGAGGACATTGTATTCGACTATAAGGATGATGTTAAGGAGCATCGCCGGAGGTTCATACGGGCTTAGGGCATGGTAAACAGATCTGACCCCAAAGAGTTGGGACCGAAGATTTCCCTTCCTATGCAGCCTTATCTCCAATGGGTCCGAGCTCATGCCCAGAAGCTTATGATGCCTTATGAGGCCGTATTACCAGTGATTATGGAGCCCACTAATGAAGAAGGCATTCCTTACACGGTTCTTTATCCTTACATGCCCACCGATCTTGGGGAGCTACAGAGGTCTTGGATTCAGCTGAAGAATGAGCGGGATACTTACCGGGAGCAATTCCATGAGCAAGAGAGGAAGGTTTTGAAGCTCACCAGGCAGCTCGAGGAAGAAAGAGTGATCAATGACTATATCAACACAAAGAGGAAGCGTCCATGGGACTTTTGATGTTCTATTTCTAGTTTTAGATTTATTTTATTTACTTATTTTGTAAAGCCTTAAAGGCATTGTGAACCTTCAATGTTTAAGCTAATAAAGTTTTGTTTATTTTGGTTTGCAAATTTAAATTTCCCAAAGTCTTTGAAATCATTACATGCGCATCCTATTATCATACACATCATTACAGGTACCACTACAGGTTTCTCATCTACTTCGCTGTTTATTTTAGCAGAAATGTCTTTCGATCAAGCCATCAATGATCTTCAGGCACAGAACACCCAGTTCCAACAGATGTTCATAAGTCTGGCTAAGGGGCACGAGGATTTGAAGACACTTATTCTGAAAGAGAAGAAGAAGAAGACTGGTATACTGAATATGGGTAGAAGATTTGGAGAAAGGTTGAAGCATCAAACTGATCTGACCTCTTCATCCAAGGAAGGGGAGAACCAAGAGGGGGAAAAGGACCCTAGTCCTGCAGTTTCTGACAACGATACCGATTACAAGGATGAGCAATATCCTCCTGCTGAGGATAGGTACAAGCAACTAGAAGACCGTCTGAGTGCTATGGAAGTTCAGAAGATACCTGGTTTGGATTTCGGAGAATTGGGACTGGTATTAGGAGTGGTCATCCCTCATAAGTTCAAAGCTCCAGTTTTTTCCAAGTATGATGGAATGTCCTGCCCAAAACTCTATCTCCGCTCGTATGTTAGAAAAATCCAACCCAACACCGCTGATAGAAATATGTGGGTGCACTTCTTTCAAGATAGTCTGTCAGGGAATCAACTTGAATGGTTCTACCAGTTGGAGGGAGCCAGTGTCCGAAACTGGGAAGATCTTGCTGCTGCTTTCTACAAGCAGTATCAGTATAATTCCGACCTTGCTCCCACTCGTACTCAACTCCAGAGTATGTCCATGGGTGCAGGTAAAGGCTTTAAGGACTATGCACAGAAATGGAGAGACTTAGCTGGAAGAGTTCAACCCCCGTTGCCTGATAGGGAGTTAGTTGACATGTTTCTGGGGACGCTATCTGGTCCATTTTTCAATCACTTAATCGACAGTTCGTCATCTGGGTTCACTGAGCTGTTTTTAACCGGAGAAAGAGTAGAAGCTGGAATTCAGAGTGGTAAAATACAAAAGGGTGCCTCCTCGAGTTCATCAAAGAAACCTTTTACTCGTAAGAAGGAAGTTAGTGCCCTTTACAGCCTGAGGGGACAAAACAGACCTGAACAGCATTAAACGGTAAATGCTGTAGTGATACCAAGACCCGCAATTGCTCCACAATGCAACAATCAATAAAGGGTAGAAAGACCACAGCAGCAGTTTACCCGCATCAACATGACTTTGGCTGAAGTTCTGCCTCATCTGTTAAAATCCAACTTGGCGACCTTGAGAGAGGCTCCCAAGAATCCAAACACTACATGTCCCAGATAGAATCCCAACGCGCAGTGCGCCTACCATTCTGAGAGTCCTGGCCATGATACAAATGATTGTTGGGCTCTGAGAAACAAAGTAAAAGACTTGCTTGAAGCCAAGGAGATAGAGTTTGATGCTTCAGAAAAGCCGAATGTTATAACTGCTCCTATTCCCAAACATGGTCGTGGAGTTAATGTTGTTGACACTGATTTGTTTGTGACCTCTGTTGAAGAAATTTCTACTCCTCTTATGACTGTTAAGAAGAATTTGTTGTTGGCCGGTTTATTTCCGGGTTGTGGTGAAGATTGCCACATGTGTTCGATTCTGCCTTCCGATTGTTGTTTGTTGAAATCAGGTGTTCAACGCCTGATGGATAATAAAGAGATTTTGTTCGAAAAGACTATGGTACCTGTTGTTCCAAATGAAGACGTTGCCATTATAACCATTTCAACCAATCCTTCCCAGGTTTCCTCGAGAAAACCTGTTAGGATTACACTTGTTCAAAGAATTGCTCTACTTATAATCATTGTTCCTGATCCCATCCCGTACACCTCAGACAAGGCTGTCCCATGGCATTATGGTGCTGATGTGTACTATCATGGTATTAAGCAAGACCCGAAGAATGAAGAAGCTGATACTGATGTCAGTAATATTGTTGGGACTAGTAAGGTTACCCGAAGTGGAAGGGTTTTCTCTCCTAAGATTGCTCTAAAGATCATCAAGCCTACTATTATTCCAACTGCTGCTCCAACCAGCACTCCTGACATTTCTCCCGTTCCTACTCCAATTATTACACCTGCTACTATTCCTATCCTTACTACAATTATCACCCATGTCGCCGAGCCATCTGAGACTCGGGGAAAATAAATTATAGGTGAGCCTGCTCGGACGGAGGCACCTAAGAAAATCATTGTGGAAGCCTCTAAACAAGAAATAGAGGAAATATTGAAAATTATCAAGAAAAGCGACTACAATGTGGTCGAACAGCTGGGGCAGACCCCGTCATAGATATCCATGTTGTCTCTGCTGTTGTGTTCTGAAGCCCATGCGAAGGCTTTGATTGCATTTCTCAAGACTGCACATGTGCCGCAAGAAACTTTAGCAGATCAGTTCAAAGATTATATGGCCAGCCTGACTGCTGACAATGGGCTGGGTTTTTCAGATGCAGATATAACACCAAAAGGGAGGAATCATAATGATGCTCTGCATGTCTCGATTGAGTGCAGGGGCACCACTATGGCTCATGTGCTAGTAGATATCGGGTCTTCATTGAATGTTCTGCCAAAGAAAACGTTGGACCGTTTGGATTGTGAGGGTTTGACTTTAAAGCCTAGCAACATTGTGGTAAGGGCTTTTGACGGATCAAAGAGGATGGTGCACGGGGAGGTGGACATCCCTGTCAAAGTGGGTTCTCAGACCTTTGGGTCTACCTTCTATGTAATGGATATCAAGCCATTGTATTCTTGCTTGTTGGGTCGTCCTTGGATCCATAGGGCTGGGGCAGTTACTTCCACACTTCATCAAATGCTGAAGTATCCGGTGAATGGGAAGATTGTCACAGTGCGAGGTAAAGAAGAATATATGGTGAGTTACCTCAATTCCTTCCGTTACATAGAGATGGACGGGGAATTCATAGAAACTCCTTGTCAGAACATCGAAGAGGTCCCTCAGACTTTGGCGTCAACTGAAGTTACTACCACCAAACCTCCGCTGAAGATGGTTTCTCTCAAGGACGCCAGGGCTGTAGTTGAAGAAGGGGCTCAAAGGGCTGTTAGGCGCGCACGGATCGGAAGACCTCCTCTACACATTAGCAATCGAGGAATTAATGCAATTGAAGACATTGAAGAGGATTCAAACATCGACAGCTGGATCTACCCAACAACCAACGGTGGACTGAACAACTGGACGGCGAGGGACTTCATACCTATTTATTTTATTCTGCATTAATTGACTTTTGGTTTAAGATTTGTAATAAACAATTTGAAACTTTACGGCCCGGTGCCTTGCCCGAGGCACCTTGGCTTTTCTTGTGAGGGCTATTATTTATCATTTCATATATCATTAATAAAGCATTGGACGTTTCTTGCATACAAATTTTGCGCTCCTTGTTTTTCTTTCCTGCTTTCACTTTATCAAAACAATTATTCTCTTACACACACTCACGTATCATACTGCAGATCCATATCCACTCTGGATCCCATTGATAACAACTCTGTTATTTCCAGTTATGACTTCAAAAATCTGATCAACCAAGCCCAGGATGAAGGTGAGGATGATTGTGAGGTTCCTGGAGAACTTACTAGACTATTACAGCAGGAGGAAAGGGCCATACAGCCTCATAAAGAGCCAATTGAGTCAGTGAATTTGGGTACAGAGTAAGACAAGAAAGAGGTTAAAATAGGTGCGAATCTGGAGCCTAGTGTCAAACAACGATTAAAACAGAAGCTACACGACTATGTTGAGATCTTCGCCTGGTCCTATGAAGACATGCCTGGTTTGGCCACTGATATTGTGGTACATCACCTGCCGACTAAAGAAGACTGTCCTCCAGTTAAACATAAAGTTCATCGTATGCGCCCTGAGATGTCAGAAAAGATCAAGACAGAGGTCATGAAACAATTCGACGCAGGATTCTTGGCTGTCACTTCTTATTCGCAGTGGGTTGCCAACGTCGTTCCGATACCTAAGAAGGACGGTAAGGTACGGATGTGTGTGGAATACAGAGATCTGAACAGGGCAAGCCCCAAGGATAACTTCCCACTTCCTCACATTGATGTTCTAGTCGACAACACTGCGCATCATAAGATCTTCTCCTTCATGGATGGTTTTTCTGGATATAACCATATCAAGATGGCTCCTGAGGACATGGAGAAGACAACCTTCGTTACACAGTGGGGCACCTTCTGTTGCAAGGTAATGACTTTTGGGTTGAAGAATGCTCGGGCAACTTATCAGCACGCCACGGTCACTTTGTTCCACAATATGATTCACCACGAGATCGAGGTTTCTGTTAATGACATGATAGCCAGGTCCCAGACTGAGGAAGAGCACCTTGATCATCTCCAGAAACTATTTGACAGGTTGAAGACGTACAAGCTAAGGTTGAATCTGAACAAGTGTACATTCGGGGTAAGGTATGGTAAGCTTCTGAGTTTTGTTGTCAGTGACAAAGGTATTCAGGTAGACCCTGCAAAGGTAAAAGCTATACAAGAGATGTCGGCTCCCCGCACAGAGAAGGAAGTTAGAGGTTTCTTGGGACGTCTGAATTACATCGCCAGGTTCATTTCACATATGATTGCTACTTGTGAGCCAATCTTTAAGCTGCTGAAGAAAGATCAAGTGGTAAAGTGGAATGATGAATGCCAGATTGCTTTTGAAAGAATCAAAGAATAGCTTCAAGAACCACCAATTTTGATGCCTCCAATGGAAGGAATACCTTTGATATTATACTTGACATTGCTAGACAATTCAATGGGGTGTGTGCTGGGGCAGCATGACGAGTCTGGCCAAAAAGAGAATGCCATTTACTACCTTATCAAAAAGTTTACTGACTGTGATACCTGATACTCATTGCTCGAGAAAACTTGTTGCGCTTTGGCATGGGCTGCTCGCCGGCTGAGATAGTATATGCTGACTCACACCATTTTGTTGATATCAAAGATGGATCCGATCAAGTATATTTTTGAGAAGCCCGCTCTCTCCAAAAGGATAGCAAGATGGCAGATGATCTTAATTGAGTACGACATCCAATACACAACCCAAAAAGCAATCAAGGGGAGTGTATTGGCGGATCATTTGGCACATCAGGCCGTGGATGACTACCAGTCCATGAATTTCGAGTTCCTGGATGAGAATATCATGTTGGTGACCGACTGCGAAGAACCTGGATCGGATGAAGGACCTGAGGAAGGATCCCGATGGTCAATGTATTTTGATGGAGCCTCGAACGCATTGGGTAATGGCTTTGGCGCTGTAATTATATCTCCTGAGGGCTGTCATACTCCGTTCACCTCCCGATTATGTTTTCACTGCACCAATAATATGGCGGAGTATGAAGCGTGTATCATGGGTCTTCGAGCTGCTATTTACCTGAGGATTAAGTTCTTGAGTGTATTCGGAGATCCCTCTTTGGTGATAAGTTAGATCAAAGGCGAGTGGGATATGAAGCACCCGAATCTTATTCCTTACAAAGAGTATGTACTGACATTACTCCCACACTTTGAGGAGATAACTTTTGAACATTTCCCACGAGAAGAAAACTAGTTGGCGGACGTGCTAGCTACCATGTCTTCTATGTTCAAAGTCAGGTGGGACAATGAAGCTCCCCAGATTACCATTGAGAGGTTGGATGAACCCGCACATTGCTGTGACATTGAGACTGATGAGGTAGTAGATAAACCCTGGTTTCACAAGGTAAAGAGGTATCTTGAGGCTCAAGAATACCCCGAGGGGGCATCTGTTAATGATAAGAAGTTTCTGAGAAGGTTCGTTGTGAAGTTCTTCATCGGTAATGGAATCCTCTATAAGCGTAACCATGATTTAACCTTACTGCGGTGTGTAGACAAGGGCGAGGCAGAAAGGATCATGGCAGAGTTACATGAAGGTACCTTCGGAACCCATTCCAGTGGACATACCATGGAAAATAAAATCCTACGAGCAGGATATTACTGGTCCACTATGGAAGCCGATTGTTATCAGCACTCTCAAACCTGTCATAAGTGCCAAGTCTATGTTGCTAAGGTGCATGTACGTCCGGTTCCCCTAAATGTTTTGACGGCTCCCTGGCCTTTCGCAATGTGGGGCATCAATATGATCGGCGAGATCAGACCTACTCAACCTAACGGGCATCGTTTCATTCTGGTAGCAATTGATTACTTTACAAAGTGGGTTGAGGCAGCTTCCTTTGCTACAGTAACCAAGAACGTCATGGCGCGGTTTATCCGGCACAATCTGATTTGTCGATATGGTGTACCAGAGAGGATTATTACGGACAATGGTACAAATATCAATAACACGATGATCACCGAGCTCTGTAAACAGTTCAAGATACAGCATCATAACTCTTCTCCCTACTGGCCGAAGATGAATGGGGCTGTTGAAGCGGCTAACAATAACATCAAGAAGATTGTGCAGAAGATGACGGTGACATACAAAGACTGGCACAAGATGTTACCATTCGCTTTTCATGGATACCGTACCTCAGCATGAACGTCGACAGGGGAAACACCTTACTCTCTGGTATATGGCATGGAGGCAGTCCTACCCATCGAAGTCCAAATACCCTCTCTCAGGATTATGAAGGATGCAGGTTTGAACAAAGACGATTGGATCCAAACCCGACTCGATTAGCTGAATCTAATCAATGAAAAGAGACTTACTGCTATCTGTCATGGTCAGACGTATCAAAAACGAATGATCGAGGCATTTAACAGGAAAGTCAAACGTCAAGAATATCAAGTCGGGGATCTAGTGATAAAACGCATCATACTACCACAAGGTGATCCCAGGGGCAAATGGAACCCCACATATGAAGGGCCATTTGTGGTTAAAAACATTTTCTCGGGAGGAGCTATGATTCTAACCACCATGGACGGTGACAACCTTCCTCACCCCGTCAATGCAGACATAGTGAAAAGATACTATGCATAATCAAAGACTCGCTAGGTTGACTGGCCTAGGAAAAAATAAGGGCTTCCCGGCGAACCAAAAGGGTTCAGGCAACAGTAAGGGATGAAAATGAAAAAAATGTACACCCGGCAAGTCGAAAACCTGAAAAGGCGACTTGGGAAAAAAAGGGTATCCAGATGGACTGAAAACCTGAAAGGGCGGTCCAGGAAAAAATTAGGGATTGAAGCGTAACACTACGTCTCATTGGATCACCTCGCAACCAGACTTCGGTATCGACTATCAAGCTCGGACGGTGCCAATCAATCTGATCCATCTTCGACCAAGCAGCACAATGATGAGACGCTTGAAGATATAAGGGAAATATCAGAGTTGGAACCCGATGGGATTGTTTCACATAGTTGTTTTTATTTCTTTTACACAAATTGTATAATTTCTCTTTCGGAGGCGTTCTCTTACTAGGATGTCAACCTTTTTGTACAAAACGCCTATTACAGGCCAATTTCAAAATCAATACAATTCATTTTCACAAGAAATTCCAATTTATTTTTCTTTTTCCGTTTTGTTTTGCAAGAACGTCCAATGATTTATTTTTGGTATATGCATTTGAAAATGATTGCTGCTCATAAATGTTTACATGAGAAACAAAGACGACTACCCGTAATGCTAGAAACAGGGAAAACAAGAAGTGCCCAAACCTTACAATTACTCTGCCCATCAGGTACAGGGATAAAGTCAGCTTGAGAATATGAGTAGTGGTACATACACTCCCCACAGAGTAAAAAGTATCCAAGGAAAGTGGTGTTAGCTTTCCCGAACAGGACACAACTCTCCCTAGCTGGAGTCAGTAAATTTTTCCCCAAGCAAAGTTTATTTTTCTCACAAGCAGAAATCAATCTCGAACAAAATTCATTATCACCAGCAACGGGAATTCATCCCCGATGGAGTTTATTTCTCTGAATCGACAGATCTATCAACAAAGTATTTTCTCTCCAATAGAGTTATTCCCCGCAAAATTATCCTCAGACAGGGTCTCTTCCGGCAGAATATTCACCAGCCGAATGGATGTGAATCCCTAGCTAGTCATCCATGTTCACTATCCCCAACAGAAGTAGAGGAATTATGGTTTTTTTTACAACAGTCAAGAATACCATTTCTCCTACTCTCCAAATAGCAGTCAGGGATTTATTTTCCCGGACTCAGATTATTACGTCAGCATTGTATGTTCATACATCATGACATATGCATACCTCACATATAACATAGTCTCATTTATTTGGAGAACGTCCTCATACAATGCATCTCATGCATCACACATAACTAACTCTGTATTTCTTTCAGGAAAGAAAGTTATTATCAACAATTTCCAACAGGTCCATGATCAACACTCGAAGCTAAATAGAGTAATCATCGGTGCGACAGATACAACCTTACCCAGGTTTCCTCCAGCAGTCCCACGCCGACTCATCACAAGGCAATCTCACCTAGGTTCCTTTTGCAGTTTTACCCAAACTCATATCGAAGTAACACTACTATCCAGGTTCCTTCTCACAACCCTACTATCAAGGCTTTCATCTCGAAGTAACCAAACTATCAAGGTTCCTTCTCACAGCCCTACTATCTCGGCTTTCATATCAAAGTAACCCTACTATCCAGGTTCCTTCTCACAGCCCTACTATCCAGGCTTTCATATCGAAGTAACCCTACTATCCAGGTTCCTTCTCAAAGCCCTACTGTGATACAATGGGAGAACTGACTTGAGGTTTTGCGTTTCGTCGCAAATGTTTCGGTTTAGCAAAATTCTCCACCGACTTTTATTTTAGCCAAAAGGAAAGGTAAAAAAGCACAGGAAAGACCTTTGAGATTGTTTTTGGGTTCGGGGGGTAGATTATGAAAAGGGAAGGTGCTAGCACCCTTTTCATCCATGGTTTACCATGGGCTCTTAGTTACTTGTTTTAGATCACTTGCTTTGCTTTTCCAATTGTTTGAAATGGTTCTTTGTGTGGTTTTGAAAGTATTTTGAAAAGAGGCCTTTGTTTAGGCAATCTTTGTAATGATTCTCGTTCGTAAGAATGCATACAAAGATGTTTGTCTTTTGAAAAATGTTTCAATGTTTTGAAAGTTGTTTGGAAATGTTTTGAAATGTGTTGTGTGTTTTTGAAAATAGCAAGGATTATTTGCAAATTGATCAAGTAACTAGAAGCTTATCTACCTACTCAAAAGTCTTTCTTGTACATTTTTATTCCTTTGACATTGTTGTTTTACCATTGTTTTGGTAGACGAACCTATCTTTGGATGTTAAACGGGACAGGAGTGGGTCATCGTATGACCATGATAGCAATATTGCCAAGTATCTTAGCAAGTTTTGAGGGACTAAGATCATTTGTTTTTAGGCAACCAAGTCTAGCGTCATCGAGGGACTATGATCTTTTGTTTTGTTTTATTTTTTCAAGATACCTTGCATGCATACCATGGCCATTTTTAAGGCAACCAAGTGGGTGAAACCCTAGAGGTGCTTGTGTGCAATGTGTTGTCATTTTTCATGCATTTTTGTCTTGTATTAGGTCATGCTATTTGTTTGATTTTTGTCTTATCATACAAACCCTAGTTTTTACTAAACATGTATATAATGCGATAAATTGCGTAAAGTAAATCTAAGCTATTACAACAATATTATGGGAGGGGGGATACAAGTTTTGAATGGGGAATATTGCACAAAATAGACCCTAAAATATTATTACAACCAAATTGAATTTATTGTTCAATAAATAAATAAGTAATTATTTAAATATGCAATAAAATGTATGTATGCAAAAAAGGTTTTGTAATTGTTTCATGTATGAGAAAATAAAATTATCTAAGTCCTAAAAATAAGAAAAAATAACATTATTATTTTTGAAAGGGGAAACCCTAATTTTGTTTTAAAAGAAAATGTGTTTTCTATTATTATTTTATCTATATATGTACAAGAAAAATAAATAAAATTATTTGCAAATATTAAAATATATGAAAATAATATTCATGTGTGAAAAATAATAAAACAAAATGTATAGTATTTTTTTTAAATTATTTACAAGTTTTATTTAAAAAAATAAAGTATAATATACTAACAAACTATTTATTAATGCAAAAAATAAAATAATAAATATGATAAAATGCGAACAATAAAGAAAATATTTTATAGTTATTTTTTTAATGTTCAGAAAAAATAAATGCAAGTAAAAAATATAAAATATGCAAGAAAAATGCAAAAATATAAGAAAATAAGTCAAGGGGTGCAAATAGGGAACAGGGGTGTGTGAAAAGTGCAGGCCCAAGGCGCCAGGCCCAGACAGCCTTCGTCCCTGACCTCCAGCCAACACCAAACACGCGTTTTGCCTTTAATCCTGTATCTTGCTCTTGTTCAGTTGAGTTTGGATATCGCAATGTAGGAACTTTGAGTGAGGCCTGAAGATCGTGTGAGCTTCCTTGAAGTTCCCTCAACCTTTTCCAATGCTTAGTTGGCCTTGTAGATGCTTGAATCTCCTTGCACGAGTCAACCTGCAACCTTGCAAAATGAAAATGGTGAAGTGTGAAACTGAGCTCACAGTTGCAAGATGAATGCTTGGATAGCTTGGATGTGATGTAGGGAAGATGTTTCAAGGGTTGAAAGGAAAAATGCACGAGCAAGTTTCAAGTTGGCAAGTGTTCTGCAGATGATGCCCTGTTTGGGCAGAAAAGTGTGATTTTGGTGTTTGAGAGTGTTTGGGATGTTAGGAAATCATGTATTGGCTTGTTACAAGGTTCTGAAGTTGTTTCAAATGATGCTAAGCCTTGCCTTTCTCATTTTGGACAAGTTGTATTGACTTTTGCAAGTTTGCTTGCTTTTGAAGAAAGTTTGAGGTGACAATGCCAAAGTTTGACTTTTCAGTGTACAGTTGACTTTCGATCAGTTGACTGCAAAATTCATCTGTCAATCCTATGCATTTGAGATATTTTGAACCTTGTGATTAGGTCAAGATGATGCTATTGAGTCCTTGAAACCATGCTTGAACCCAATTGTCCATTGGCTAGGTTAAAAATCAGAAATTGCCCTTTCTCAGTCAAAACCCTAATATTGACCATTTTGCCCTTTTGATGATCTGATCAAATTTCTTGAGGAATTATGATCCAAACTTGATCAAATGATTCATATGAGTCTATAATGTTGATGTGGATAAAAAATTATGAAGTTTGACTGTGAATTGGCCATGGTTGACTTTTTCCCCAATACAGCTGATTTTTAGGTCAATTGTCCAATTGATTGGGCAAAAATATGATTCAAGGCTTGAAACTTGATATGAGCAATCTTAGGGGTCCAAGATGGTGTATGAAAGTCACATGAAGCATTGATGCTCCAAAAATCATTGTGCAAACTCAAACCCTAATTTCAGGTCATCAGTGCAAGGTGAGGTCTTGAGCTGTGCAAAACCTAATCTTGTCTTGAGTCCAAAGATTCTTGTGAGGAAAAATCATGATAAATGAGAGCACAAATTATAGGGTACAACACCTACTATCCAGGCTTTCATATCAAAGTAAACCTACTATCCAGGTTCCTTCTCACAGCCCTACTGTCCAGGCTTTCATCTCGAAGTAACCCTACTATCCAGGTTCCTTCTCAAAGCCCTACTATCCAAGATTTCATATCGAAGTAACCCTACTATCCAGGTTCCTTCTCACAACCCTACTATCCAGGCTTTCATATCAAAGTAACCCTACTATCCAGGTTCCTTATCACAACCCTACTATCCAGGCTTTCATATCGAAGTAACCCTACTATCCAGGTTCCTTCTCACAACCCTACTATCCTAGATTTCATCTCGAAGTAACCCTACTATCCAGGTTCCTTCTCATAGCCCTATTGTCCAGGCTTTCATATCGAAGTAACCCTACTATCCAGGTTCCTTCTGACAGCCTTACTATCTAGGCTTTCATATCAAAGTAACCCTACTATCCAGGTTCCTTCTCACAGCCCTACTATCCAGGCTTTCATATCGAAGTAACCCTACTATCCAGGTTCCTTCTCACAGCCCTACTATCTAGGATTTCATATCAAAGTAACCCTACTATCCAGGTTCCATCTCACAGCCCTACTATCCAGGCTTTCATCTCGAAGCAACCCTACTATCCAGGTTCCTACTCACAGCCCTACTATCCAGGCTTTCATATCGAAGTAACCCTGCTATCCAGGTTCCTTCTCACAGCCCTACTATCCAGGCTTTAATATCAAAGTAACCATATTATCAAGGTTCCTTATCACAACCCTACTGTCCAGGATTTCATCTCGAAGTAACCATACTATCCAGGTTCCTTCTCACAGCCCTACTGTCCAGGCTTTCATCTCGAAGTAACCCTACTATCCAGGTTCCTTCTCACAGCCCTACTATCCAGGCCTTCATATCGAAGTAACCCTACTATCCAGGTTCCTTCTCACAGCCCTACTATCCAGGCTTTCATATCAAAGTAACCCTACTATCCAGGTTCCTTCTCAAAGCCCTACTGTCCAGGCTTTCATCTCGAAGTAACCCTACTATCCAGGTTCCTTCTCACAACCCTAGTGTCCAGGCTTTCATATCGAAGTAACCCTACTATCCAGGTTCCTTCTTACAGCCCTACTATCTAGGCTTTCATATCGAAGTAACCCTACTATCCAGGTTCCTTCTCACATCCCTATTATTCAGGCGTTCATATCGAAGTAACCCTACTATCCAGGTTCCTTCTCACAGCCCTACTATCCAAGCTTTCATATCAAAGTAACCCTACTATCCAGGTTCCTTCTCACAACCCTACTATCCCGGCTTTCATATCAAAGTAACCCTACTATCCAGGTTCCTTCTCATAACCTTACTATCTGGATTCTTCCTCTCTTATCCCCAGACAACAGTCCACAACACTGTAAGACCTGGACCTGATCAAACACAATTGATTTCGCGTTTCCCCATAAAGTCGCGGTACAGTATATACCCCGACCAAACACACAGTTCACTTCCGCTTCCCAAACCGAAATTATTCCCCAGTAGAGTAACGGACAACTGAAGCTCCTAAAACTCTATTTCTCTCAAGACAGAGACCAACATTCCCCAGCGAAGTCCTCCTCAACAACAGGTATACGGGTTTTCGCAAAGGAATCTCTTACGCGATCGACACCTCTAGGGGGCATATTTAAGCCCATCTCCGACAATTCTCTAGCAAATACCAAATGGCATCTATAAGCCCATTCCCGATATCATAAGTCAAGTATCACTTCATGCGAGTGCAAATTTCTGGGCACTCTAGTGTTCAATCACCTTCCACCTTCAGATCAGGAAAGGTAGATAAGCCAATCTACATCTTCAGGTTTAAGAAGATTGAACAGGGGATGCTGTTGTACCCCAAACTTTTCCCTCCCATATGTCTCAACACATGGCAAGTGAGGTCCCCAAATTGCTCAAAGAAGTTCAAGAGTTGACCAGACAAACTCTCTCCTAAGACAGTCTACCTCAAATTAGGGTTTCCATCTTCATCAAGATGTGTGAACCACAAAGGACCCAAATTCTCACCATTGCCCTAATGTGTCCTCAAGATCATCCATGTCAAGTTTCAAGCCTTGCAGAAGAAGTTTGCTCAGTCAATTGCTCAAATGCCTGAAAATTAACTATGCTAGGTCAAAACTTAACTATGGCCCACATAAAGTCAAACTTCCATATTTTTGGTCAACATCCTCATTTTTAAGTATTATCCATCATTTGATCAAGGTTTTATCATGATTCCTCAAGGATTGCTCACAATTCATCAAAACCCAAAAGTTGCTAAATTAGGGTTTTGTAGGAAAAGTCAACTCAACTTTGACCAAGCATAACTTTCTCATGCTTCATCAGAAATTACCCATCCAAAGCTCATTTTTAAGAGGATGAAATTCCATACAATTCATATTCATCTCCCAAGTTCATAATATTCACTCACAAAAAGATATGAATTTTGACATTATAGGTCCTTTTGAAAAGTCAACAAAAACACCTTTTGGGTCAAAGCTTCATACATGAACATGGAAGAGTCAATTGAGATGATACCAAAAGGGTTGCTTAGAGGACATCCTAAGCTTTCTAAAAAGTCTAAGAACACTCCTTTAGGGTCAAAATTGAGAGAGTTATGCATTGGCCAAGTTGACCATTTTTGCAAAATTGCCAAAAGTCAAATGTGCTCAAATTTGCATTTTTTGCTAAATGGGCCCAACTTTTTATGCTTGCACCTCAATTATAATGTGGTCCAAGACTCAAATGCTTATCCACAAATTATTTTCTCCATTTTTCAATTTATTTTGATTTTTCATTAATTAAAAAGTGAATTAAATCAAATAAATGATGAAAATTATCAAAGATATGATTTGATTTGTTTTTTTGACAGGTTAGCAACCAAGATATGATGAGCTTGTAAGATCAATTCGAATAAATGGAAATTGGTACAAAAAGAGCATGATTAGGCCAAATTTGGAAGGATATAATACACCATGAAAACCAAATCAAATCTTCAAAATTTGTAAAGATACTAGTGGTTTTTACAACCCTAATTCACTATAGTACATATAGAGAATGCAGCAAAGGCAAGAAAAAGGGGGTTAGAGGTCGTGAATTGTCAGGGAGAAAAACTGAATTGCCAGGGCCTGAAGTACTCAGAAACTCGTTCCATAACTCACACGGTTTGGTACATTTTTCAAATTCAATTTTTGCAATTTACGCATCATTAGCACATTTGATTTATATATTCTTGTTCATCATTGAGTTTTCAAGCTATTGGTATCATTTAATTGCATTTTCAGTACAGGAACCATGATATGCCATTGTTAGGGTTCCTTGGCTCGTTTTAGGGGTTTTCAGTTTAAGCAAAATTAGGCCTGGATTCTGGTACCATGATACTCCTGAGGATGAGACGAGTTGATTGGTACCCTCACTTGTCATTTATGTTGCTTGTATACAATTTTTGAGATGAACAGGTATGTACCTACAGCAAAGCGTCTGTAGGTAAAAGCTTGGTTTTCTAAAATGACAGTCAAGGGAAGAAGACGATGCGTGGCACTCATTGGTTGGTTGGTTTGAATTTTTGCGCATTTTCTGAAAATAATTTGTGATTTACTTATATTATTCGGCTTCTATTATATGAACAAGTAAACATCACAGCTCAGCTGGCAGCATGGTATTGGGAGCGAGCATAAGGGCCTGGGTTCGATCCCCAAGTCCCAACATTTGTTTCATGTTATTTTTCATCATGTGATCAGGTGCAAAGTTGTCCCATACGTCCACCATATGCCATCCAAATCCAACCATCAGATTCATCAGCAAGCTAGATCTAACGTGTCTCATTGAAGGATCACCATATACCTCAAGTCAACACACGCACCAGATCAGGCGTAGTCAAACATGCTTTAGCCTTGATGGCCCCAGAAAATTCAGCCCCCAACCCCCAGAATTGTTAAATGCTATCAGGCCCATTTACTTCTTTTTCTTTCTTAGTTTTTTTATTTCTTTTAATATTTCTTTAATCATTTTAATTAACAAATTAATCTTTTTTTTTTATAAAATCATAAAATCAAGAATTCACAAAAAAAAATAGAATTAGTTTTTTTTATTATCAAATTTAATTTAATTTAGTTTATCTTAGGGAAATTTTAATTTATTTTCATAAATAAAATCAAATAGAAATTAGGTTAAATTCTTGATTTAATTCTTTTATTTTTTCTCAAATAAATAAAAATACAAAAAATAGGTTTTTAGAGTGAATTAATTTATTTTTCTTAAAATTAATTAGAACTTAGGATTTTTTTTTTAATTTTTCATTATTTTCTTAAATAACAAAACGTGACAAAATATCTTTTTATAATCAATCGCAAATAGGTTTAGTCAAGGGTCAAAACCCTAGTCGTTTCGTATTTGATTCATCGCGCGCTTGTTAGTTATTTTTGTTAATATTTTTGTAACTGTTCATGGTTTGTAATAGTTTAATTTAGGGTTTTATTTACTATTTAAGTTCCCGGGTTTTTGGCTATGTAATTAATCCCCCTCCCCGAAGCCTTGTAATAGCGTAGATTTATTTTCTCGCATTTTTAATTCCCACAAATATTTAACTGTCTAGATGTATGCTAATAGGTTTGTATGGCAAGAATGCATGACAAATTAATACAGTTAGAAAACCCTAATGTGCAAAGATAAATAACTGAAATAAATCACTCGCACATATCACTCTTAGGGTATTCTACCACTTCGGTTTCCTTCGGTAAATGATCATTACGCATAGGGTGTCTTAGTGGTTGCCCTCCAGTCTAAAAAGATCAAAACGTCCCATTCGAATGTTGCCTCGGAAATGTTTCCTCGGAAATGTTTCCTGGAATATGATCTTAAAACTCTAGGGTTATTACTAAGATGTCCTAATATTGCTTTAGTGATCGTACGTCCCTTTCGAATTGACCCTTACAATTCCAACGACTGTGCTACCTATTTCTCAATAGTAGGATAGCGTTGTCTAAAGGAAACAAGAATAGAAACGATCTTTTTTTCGAGTAAGTAGATGCTAGTAGGTACTTGCTCAAATCAAAACTTCTCACACTTACATTTTTCAAACAAACTTTCAAAACAACTTCGTCACACCTTTGAGGACTGATACAAGGGTTATCACGAAGTTAAACTTTTCAAAACAAAGAATATACACAAGCAATTTTTAGAAGATGAGCAAGTACCTAAGATCCCATGGAAAACCATGGATAGAAAGGGTGCTAATACCTTCCCTTTCTATAATCTACCCCCCGTACTCAGAATATCTCAAAAAAGGATTTTTTCTGTACTTTTTTCCTTTCTGATTGGATGAAATAAAAGTCGGTGGCAACTCTTGCTTACCGCGACATTTTGCGAACAAAAACCGCAAAACGCAAACCAGTATTAAACAGTCGATTCTGCCACCGTATCACAACAGCTCAGATGGGTGCAACTATGAATAGCCCAGTTCCCGCATCTTCACTTTCTACCTCATATTTTACCTCTCCAACCACACTTTTCCTCTTCACCTATGAAACATCCTTCTGTAGATCCCAAAAAACGCCTGGACATAAAAAAAGCAACGCTGGTAGATAGATGTGCATAATATATCTTAACTAGTTTAACATTGAATTGTAACTTTAAGATACACCATTAAGAAAATTGCAACAACTTGTCTAAGAGATAATTAGATAGAAACTTACAGGATTTTGCATCTCTTCACTCATCCTAAAACTCTGAAGATTTGAATTTACTATCATAGAGAATTGGTGCAAAAGGAATGACCCAGCTTCAAGTGGAAGCAGATCACAATAGTTATGCTGAAACAAATCGTTACTAGTACGACGTCCAAAATATCCGCTACACCAACATCACTCACCGCCCACCTGCAAAAGGAAAGCTCTCGTTCAAAGAAATAGAGAATACACAAAACCATAGAAAACCAAAACATTACTCCCTCCAGCAGCTTTACCCTTGTTGTCTTGTATCAGGAAAAAATTGGAGTCGCACTGTTATCAACCAACTTGCCGGAGCTCGAGCATAAGTTTCTCACCGGCCACTATAAAAAGCGACAAAACCATCCAGGTTTTCCTTCTTTAATTCTGTTAGGAATTTTCTTTTAGAACAGAGAAAACAGAGTAGTTGGTGTGCTGTATTGTGTGACCCTAATTTGTTCAATCATCATTTTCATCCCATTACAAGTATTCAGATTCGTTCCTTAGAAACTTAATAGAATTGCATTTGATTTTGAGAATCATCTTTTTAAATTGGCTTTTCCAAGTTCGGTTTTGAAGGTAGAAGAAATTCAAGGAAGAGGAGGAGGAATAGTTGCATCTTAGCCTCTCAAAGCTGGCCCAAATCATACTCACAGATTCTCCAATTCTTCTCTACACTACTTCCCCTTTCTCTCAATAACACTCTTATTTTTTTGTGACCATTGCTTCAAATCTTCCCACTCATCTATTTTTTTCACGTCTCTTTAGATGCTTGGAATCTGATGAGCTTGTTCAAGATCCGTCTCACCTTTTCCATATACTAACAGTCCCTTTGAAAACTCCCAACTGTACTAAGAAAAACAATTTCCGAAGATTTAGAATATATTGATGCAATGAAGAATAATAAAATGGGTGATTCTATTGAAGTGTTTGATTCTATTAAAGACTTAAAAAATAAGAATGGGTAATTTCTTGAAATCTTAGGCTGCTCTAGCATACAGTAATGAAGGAGAAGATCACTATCGAAGACTTTGATCCTGATCCAGAGTATTCAGGTTTTTTTTTGGAATTGAGAAAGTAATCAACAAGATGAAGTGTAGAACTATTCAACAACCTTCCTCGAAAGTTATCCATCATCATCCTCGAACGCAAACTCTTTCCACCATTTTCTGTCGTCACCAAACTTCACTACCATCCAATAACTAACAACAACAATTATTCGCTCCACCCTCTCATCTCCATATTCATCCTCTTTTTCCACCACTCACCGAATCGAATCTCCCTACTGTGACATCCCCCTCTAACTCGTTTCACAACCAAAAACATACCCACACCCTTCACCGGCCGCGCCAATCCACGCCAACACCACCGACCTGTTTTCATTCATCATCTCCCTCCCTACTTCTGCGGCAACCCTCACTCCACTCTACCTCTCGCGGGTCTTCTTATTCTCTAGATCTCATCCCTCCATCACCTTCACCGCCACTTACCTAACCCAACAACCCTCTAGTCTCCACCGACCTCTGCTGTTAACTATGGGAAAAGTGAAAATCCACGGCCACAAGCCTCTTGGGGTAGTTCAATGCGATCGATCTACACTTTTTCCACTGTCAAAGAGTTTTGAAGCATTTACAATAACATTCATCATCCTGGTAAATTGGTTGTGGGAGTGGATTTCCATTGTTTCAAGTATAAGATTGAACCGAAAGGGGAGGATCCCATTTGTGCTAATGATGGGAATGGACCACGAACCATCAGAGGGGAAAATCTGATACTAGTTGGTTGTATATGTTATTGGCTATGGTTAGAGAACAATTTGATCATGGAGATGAAATTTGAAGAGCGGTTGTTAGTGTAAGCGGCAGGGCTGAGAAGATTTTTATTTGGACTAAGAATGCTTCAAATGAAGCTGCTCAGGTGAGCATTGGAAAACGATCCAAGATGAGAGACAATGGAATTGCAACAGAGAGAGAGAGAGAGAGAGAGAGAGAGAGAGAGAGAGAGAGAGAGAGAGAGAGAGAGAGAGAGAGAGAGAGGATTGTATTATTTCAATTTTTTCCTTTATTTGTTTTTTTTTGGAACAATAATAATAATTAAAGCAATATTTACCTTTCCAATGTGATAACAACAACCATGCGACGCCTCTCTTATCACCCTTAGGGTTTCAAGATTTTCTTATTTTGTTTCTGCCAACCGGGTCAGCCCTTTTGAAGCCTTATAATAAAAAAATTAGAACCATCGAACCAAAACAGGGTGCATAACCAACACCTTTATCAGTAGCATACAAAATCGAACATACATCACCTTGCTGCAACGAACCTTGAAACAACTTCACATCTTCAAGTTTAAATCTGCGAACCTATCTTAATTATCTTCAGACTTTTGTATCTCTCCATCTCAGATGCTCAATCTTGCATAAAGGCATTTGAAACGCATATAGTACAATCTCATTTATGTTGAGAATACCATTACACAGTGCATCTTATACATCATGACATTGCATACAGCTAACTCATTACCTTTTCAAGAAAGATCAATCAACAGATAATTATCATCAACAATTTTTAACAGGTCCAAGAATAGTTCTTGAAACAAGACAGAGCAGCTACTTATGCGACCAGATGCAGCTTTACACGGGCTCATCCTAAAATAATCTTACACGGATTCCTTCTCAAAATTTCCAGATGCAGCTTTACAAGGGCTCATCATGAAGCAATCTTACATGGGTTCCTTCCAATTTCTAGATGAAACTTTACACAGGCTCATCATGAAGCAATCTCACATGGATTTCTTCCTATCCTGAAATGCAGCTTTATGCAGGCTTATCCTGAAGCAATCTTACACGGATTCCTTCTCAAAATTTCCAGATGCAGCTTCACACGGGCTTATCATATAGCAATGTTACACGAGTTCCTTCTAATTTCCAGATGCAACTTCACACGGGCTCATCATGAAGCAATCTTACACAGGTTCCTTCCAATTTCCAAATACAGCTTCACACGGATTCAACATGAAGCAATCTTACACGGGTTCCTTCTAATTTCCAGATGCAGCTTCACACGGGCTCATCATGAAGCAATCTTTCACGGGTTCCTTCCAATTTCCAAATACAACTTTACACAATCACACCATAAAGCAATCTTACACAGATTCCTTCTCATACAATTCCAGATGAAGTTTCACACAGACTCATCCTGAAGCAACCCTACCCAGGTTCCTTCTAATTTCTAGATGAAGTTTTACACAGACTCATCCTGAAGCAACCCTACCTAGGCTCCTTCTCATATATTTCCAGATGAAGGTTCACACAGAGTCATCCTGAAGCAGCCCTACCCAGGCTCCTTCTCATATATTTCCAGATGAAGTTTCACAAGGACTCATCCTAAAGCAACCCTACTCAGGTTCCTTCTCATAATTTCCAGACGAAGTTTCACACGGACTCATCCTGAAGCAACCCTACCAAAGTTCCTTCTCATATATTTCCAGATGAAGTTTCAAACAGAATCATCCTGAAGCATCCCTACTGTTGTACCCCAAAAATTTTCCTCTCATTTCTCAAGTAATCTCTCACAAGATCTCCTTTGGTTCAAGACTGCACAAGGTTTGATCAACTCAAAACCCCCTCCTCAAGCACTGATAACTAAAAATTAAGGTTTGAGTTTGCACAAGGAAAAATGGACTTTTAATGCCCCATATGACTTTCATGGATCATTTTGGACCCTCAAGATTGCTCATGTCAAGTTTCAAGTCTTGGATCACATTTTTGCTCAATCAATTGATCAGTTGACCTAAAATCAACTGTATGGGGAAAAAGTCAACTGTGGTCACTTTACAGTCAAAATTCATAATTTTTTATCCATATCAACATCATGAGCTCATTTATGTGATTTGATCAAGTTTGGATTATAATTCCTCAAGAAATTTGATCAGATCATCAAAAGGGAAAAATTGTTAAAATTAGGGTTTTAACTGAGAAGGTGTAATTTTTTATTTTTGACCTAGCAAATGACTTATTGGTTTGAGACATGATCTCAAGGATTCAAAGGCTTCATTTTTACCTAATGGCATTTCTCAAAACTTCTCTCATGTTCAATTGATTGATAGATGAATTTCAGTCAACTGTACACAGAAAAGTCAAACTTTGACTTTTTGATCAAAATCAAGTTTCAAAGATTACAATTCATCAAGACATGTAAAAATATGAAAATTGTTCATCAAGAAATAAAAAAGTCAAGATTTCATTTTGAAAAGTCAAAATTTATAAACTTAGAAATTTTTCTAAGTGTTGAAAATTCATGTTTTTTCTTAACTTTGAGCCAAATTTACACCATGATGCAAGATGATTCAAAGGAAACTTCCAACATGAAAGTTGTAGATCTCAATAAGATCTAAAACATTCTAGAGCATAACTTTTTCTAGAAATTATTGGATTTCAAGTTATGATTTTGTGAAGACATGTTCATGAAACTTGAAAAACTTAGTGAAAATTTGCCCTAGTTTAAGCAGGATTTTGACCTAACTTCATGGAAATTTTTCACATAGTTCCAAGATGAATCTTCAAAAATATCCAACATAGAGGTTGTAGAGGATGTTACAAGATTTACAAAATGTCCAAGAACTCATTGAGATCATACTTGAGCAAGGAGAATCGAAGGCAAGAAGTTAGGGTTTCAAACTTGATTTACAAGGCATATTTTGTGATGAACATATACCAAATCCATAGCCATGCTTCATAATCTTCACTTTTTAGGCCTCAAACTTGTTTGTCACTCTATAATTAATGGTTTACACAACTCTTTAGGCCCTTATCCACTTGGTTTAAGCTTTGTCCAAAATGATTTTCCATTTATGACACAAAGTTGCCATTTCTATTTTGATAAAGCATCACTTTTGCAATTGTCAACTTCTTGAGCCTTGCACTTGTTCTTTCTGCACACACAACCCCTATAAACCAAAAGCAATATTTCTAAGGCCTCTAGCAACTCAGATCATGCTTGTACAACACTTTGAGATTTGTCTTCTCACTTTTCTTCAAAAGCAAGCTATAGAGCCAAAAGGCTAGAACTCAGAAATCTGGAGTGCATTTGATCTCCAACCTTTTTCATACATATGCACAAGTCTATTGCAAGCCAAGGAAAGATTGTAAGCATCCTCAAACTCTCCCAAGCATCCTTGCTGCACAGAATTGCCCAAAGTTGACAGTTTTGAGCCAAAACTCCCCATCTCCACTTCCACTCGTGCATTTTATTTCTTAATCATCCAAACACCTTACATACATCATACACAAGTGATCCAAGTCCCTGTTTCAATACTTTAACACCTCCATCACTGTCCACCATTTTTAAAAATGAAGCTTGCAACTTGACTTGAGTTGAGAGTCCCAGCCATCCTCAAAGCAAAGTAGGAGTTAGAATACATTCAAGGAGGTCCAGGAAAGCTACAGAAATCATCAGGCCATCTCAAAGGTTACTCAAACTCCATAAACAACTCCAGCTGCAAGAAGTAAATTTTCAAACTTATATCTCTTTATACAAGCATAATTTGATTCTGATTTGTGAAGATAAAATGTAGACATCATTGCCCTGAAACTGTACATGTCCATAGATTTCATTTATATTGTTTGAGTAGTGAGAATTTTAAGTTTGAACTTTCTGAAAAAGTTAGGTCAGAATTTGGTTCCATTCAAAATTCATGCTCATCTTTGATTTATAGTTTTAGTAATTTACATTTCTGGAATAATTGTGAAATTTAGAACAAGTTTGATGTTTACACTTTTACAAATGGATGAGAAATGGTGAAGTTGCAGATGTTCAGGCTGGAGGTTGAAGATAAAGTCATATTCAGGACATGACTTAAGTTATGTATTTATTATTTCATTTATGTTAACGAACGTATAGCCACCCCTGTCGTAAGGCAACACACGTTTCATGCTCAGGGCGTGGGTTCAAGCCCCAGCGCTGCCACTTTTCATATTTTTCCACACTTTTTCTCTTTTTTTTGTTACAAACAGGTGCGCTGGGCCTCCAATGTTGGGCCTTCCATTTTTGGTCCATTTTCACCCCCTCTGTCTACTTTTGCATACTGACCCAAATTTTTTTATATTTTTATTTAATTCCTTTTCTTTTATATTTTATATTTTATTTTATTTTTATTTATATATTTTTTATTATTACTATTATTATTATTATTATTATTATTATTTGTTTTTTTTATTAAAAATCCAAAAATATTTTATTTATTATTTTCACATTTATATGTTTATTTTCTTTATAAAACAAAAAGAATAAAAACATTTTCTTAACAAATTCATTTCTTTTTTCTCTTAAATAATTAATATTTAGATTTAGGTTTAAATATTATTTTTTCTCTTTTATCTAAAATTAATTTAGCATTTAGGTTTTCTTTTAATTAATTAATTTTCATTAAACTTAAAACCTTTCACAAAAAACCCTAAAAAATCCTTTTTAACTTAATTTCTTTCTTAATTATCTTAGGTTTAATTTTATTTAATTTTAATTAATCAATCTCTTTAATTAGTTCAAAACTAAACCCTTTCACAAAAATCCAAACAAAAATCATTTCCTTTCCATTTATCTTCTTGTACATTTATTCAATTCTTGTATATTATTCAATATGGTTGTAATAGATAATTAGGTTTAATTTTCTTGCAATCTACATTTGTAAATTTTTAAACCCGCCTCCTCTAATGATGTAATAGCGTAGTAACTTTTTACTTTCCAAAATTTATCGCTTTAATATAAATGCTAGTAATTAGGGTTTGTATGGAAAGACAAAATCAACAAGTAGTAAACCCTAATCCAAGATAGATCAACCATGTAAATCAAACACACTTGCACACTTACACCCCTAGCGTAAACTCCACTTTGTTGCCTTACAAAAATGGTCATGTTATGCATGTGGGATATCTTAGCAAAAACAAATAAAAAATACAAGATCATAGTCCCTCGATGACGCTACAAGTGTTGCCTTTCAAAATGATTTTAGTCCCTCAGAGATGGATGACATTCTAATACTTATTCCAGATTCTCTTCTAGAAATAGTTCAGATATAATCCAGATACAGATGACATTCTGGTACTTATTCCAGATTCTTTCAAATACAGTTCAGATACGATCCAGAGACAGATGTCATTCTGACACTCATTCACACCAACTTTGAAATACAGTCCAGATACGATCCAGAGACAAACGTTATTCTGACACTCATTCAATACAACTTTCAAATATAGTCCAGATACGATCCAGAGATGGATGTCATTCTGAAACTCATTCAATACATATTTCAAATACGAGTCAGATACAATCCAGTTATAGCTATTATTCTGATACTCATCCAACTACATCTACTCCTTCAAATTAAATCGACCAAATATTTATTCTGATACTTCTCCCAGTTACAGTCAAGCTTAGACTTAGTCTAATTTCTATCAATAATTACCTTTGGATGGCATCTATAAGCCCATCTCTGACAACTTTCCATCATCTCTCCAAATGGCAATTTAAGCCCATTCCCTAAACAATCAATTGTCATATAGTCGAGTGCAAATTTATGGGCACTCTAGTGTTCAATCATCTTTCACCTTCAAGCCACGAATGGCTGATCCGCCAATCTAACTTCTTCAGGTTCAAGAAGATTGAACAGGGGCAGTTGTTGCATCCCAAAATTTGCCCTCTTATTTATCAAGAATTTTCTCACTAAGATCTCTATTGGGTCAAGACTACACAAGGTTTGATCAACTCAAGATACTTCCTCATCACTGATAGCTCAAATTAAGGTTTGGGTTTGGACAATTACAATTGGACTTTTAATGCCCCGTGTATTTTCCATGGATCATATTGGGCTCTCAAGCATCAAACTGAAGAAGATTAAATTTGATTCGATCCATAAGCTTCAACTGGGCATTTTGCTTCCTTCGAGAAAGCTTGGTTCATAAGCTTCGATTGGGCATTTGGCTTCCTTCGAGCAAGCTTGGTTCACAAGCTTCGATTAGGCATTGGCCTCCTTCTATCAAGCTTGGTTCATAAGCTTTGATTGGGCATTTGGCCTCCTTCGAGCAAGCTTGGTTCATAAGCTTTGATTGGGAATTTGGCTTCCTTCGAGCAAGTTTGGTTCACAAGCTTTCATTGGGCATTGGCCTCCTTCAGGTAAGCTTAGTTCATAAGCTTTTATTGGGCATTTGGCCTCCATCGAGAAAGCTTAGTTCACAAGATTCGATTGGGCATTGGCCTCCTTCGAGCAAGCTTGGTTCATAAGCTTCGATTGGGCATTTGGCCTCCTTCGAGCAAGCTTGGTTCACAAGCTACGATTGGGCATTTGGCCTCCTTCGAGCAAGCTTGGTTCACAAGCTTTGATTGGGCATTTAGCCTCCTTCGAGCAAGCTTGGTTAAATAATATTGATCAAATCTCATAACCTTATCCTCTAAATCTTACTTGTCAGGCTATGTTGCTTCTAAATATTTACATAATCAGAGGTTTACACAAGTTTGTGATGCATTACATAAAGATTCGAAGCTTTACCCACTGGATTATACCACTTTTGGATGAAATGGAAAAAAGCTACGTGTTTATTTTCATGAATATTACTTTAATCACAAAGTCATCTTCTTGAGTTCCCAACCTAATATTATCTGAACAGAAGCAACATCAAAAAGCATGAGTCAAGTCTGCTGCACCCAACAAACATCAGGCCACGTTTATACTTGAACTTGGGAACCATGAAAATTCATTCAACTTGATATTTTGGTTTCCAACCAAACCATTGTTTGTTATCTTACAAATCTGGTTACTCCAACTTCCCAAACCTTTTCTCTATAAATATAGAGACCATTTGCAAATCAAAGAGAGATTCTTGGTTATGTGGAAAAAATCCTCAAACACTCTCAAACTCTCAAAAACTCAGAACTTGCACACAAGCATAAAGCTAAACATAAAATATGGCACATCCTAACTTGATACACAAAAATCTCAAATCCCCTCATATGTTAGTGAGCCTTTCGATTCACCCTCTAACTTTTATATACTAGCCTTTCGATTCACTCTCTAGCTTCCATATACCATCCTGATGATTCACTCCCAGCTTCCATATACCAATCTTTCAATTCAATGACTAGGAAGATGACCATATCCATAGTTTTGATTATCATGATGATATATACTTTGTGAAGGAAAAATGTAGATATCAGGTCTAGGAAGCTGACCATGTCCATAGTTTTGATTATCATTGCTTGTACATTAAAAAGTTTATCTTTGAACAATTAGGTCTTAGTTTTGGTATTGAACATGATTCATGCTAACCTTCGACCCATAACTTTTGAAAATTATGTGGTTAGATTCGAATTCAAGATTTTACGCATGTTTGATGTTTAAAATCTTTCGATTTGGCTGAGAAATGAAGCCTTTCGAAGCTTAACAAATGAGTTATACATCCCTGCGCTCGAAGGAAGAAGATGAAGCCATGTTTAAACATTCAGAAATGAACTCATTTTATATTTAGTGCAAGTTGTATAACCAACAAATGAAACAGACCACCCCAGTGGTACAAATAGTGTGCGCTAAAGCCTTGCCATGTAGAAGGTCCTGGGTTCAAGCCCCAGCGAGACCTTTTGTTCATTTTTCATATTTTTTTACTGTGTCTTGTTTGTAGGAAGCGCCCTTGGGCCTCAATTGGCTGGGCCTTGACATTTCCATTTTCTGAACCCCCCTGCTTACTGACAAACAAACAGGCCTTGGGCCCAAACATAAAATTGTTTTCTACACAAAAACACCAAAAATATATTTAAATTATTTAGTTTATTTTATTTTACTTCTTACAATTAAAAAGACCAAAAACATTTTCCTATTGATTTTATTTTCTTTAACTTAATCTTAATTTTTCTTTAGTTTAATTAAATTTTCCTTTTAGTTAAATAGGGCAAAATCATTCTTTAACAAAAACAAAACAAATCTATTCCTTTTTTCCATTTGGTCTTGTACAATATATTCTTTATATATTATTCAAGTTTCAATATTTTTGTAAAAGATAATTAGGATTTAATTTCTTGCAATCCCCATTTGTAAATTTGTACACCCCATCCCCAAATGATGTAATAGCGTAGTAAATTTACTTTCCGCAATTTATAGCTTTCATATAAATGATAGTAATTAGGGTTTGTATGGAAAGAGAAAATCAATGCTTAGAAACACTAATTCAAGACAAATCAAGCATGAAATAGAAACACTTTCTCACTTGCACCTCTAGGGTTAACTCCACTTGTTGCCTTGAGAAAATGGTTAAAATATGCATGTGAGACATCTTAGCAAAAACAATAAAAAATACAAGATTATAGTCCCTCGATGGAGCTTTGAATGTTGCCTTCAAATGATCTTAGTCCCTCAAGATAAATGCTATGATATCTCATAACATTATTATTCATGACTATACGATGACCCATGCTTGTCCCTTCACATCCAGTGATGGGGCTTCTTACCAATCAAGGGTAAGATAGCAACATCTAATGGAGGAGGAAAAGAACATAGACCTTTTGAGTAGGCAGGATGCTCGTAGTTGCTTGCTCACAAACTAAAACAATTTCCACACTTACACTTTCAAAACATCTTTCATAAAACAAACATCTCTTTGAACTATTTTCAAAACCAACACTTTGTATGCATTCTTATAGAGACGAGAATCATTACAAAGTTAGCCGAAACAAAGGCATTTTGCAAAATATTTTCAAACTTACACCCATCACAAAGCACCTTTTCAAACCAAGCATTTTCAAGTGATCTAGCAAGAAACTAAGAGCCCATAGATAACTATGGATGAAAAGAGTGCTAACACCTTCCCTTTTCATAATCTACCCCCCGAACTCAAGAAAACATCTCAGAGGTCTTTCCTATTCTTTTCACCCTTTCCTTATTGGATAAAAGAAAAGTCGGTGGCGACTCTTGCTATCCGCAACAATTGCGATCAAACGCAAAACAACCAAGTCAGTTCTCCCACCGTATTACAAATGGCAATGCTTTTCTTTTCATATTCTAAATATTTTCTTGCCCTTTCTAAAATAAAAAATAAAATCATCAATCATGCAGATCTGTCTCGAATTCCATCAAAAATGATAGTGCTATGGTTCCTAATATCCTTAAGAATTCAGTTGACCATGCTAACGAGGACAGTGGGGGAAGATTGTGAAGTCCCTGAAGAACTAGAGAGACTCTTGAGACATGAAGAGAAGGTCATCCAGCCATATCAAGAAGATACAAAAGTTATCAATCTCGATACTGAAGAGGTAAAGAGAGAAGTCAAGATAGGTGTTGCCTTGCAAAGTGAAGAAAAGAAGGGGTTGACTGAGTTGCTTCGGGAGTATGAGGACATCTCCGCCTAGTAGTATGAAGACATGCCCGGTTTAGACTCTGATATAGTGATGCACAAATTGCTGCTCAAGCCAAAAGTTCCTACTATAAAGAAGAAGCCGCAAAGGACTAGACCTGACGTGACTTTGAAGATCAAAGAAGAAGTTTAGAAGCAGCTTGATGCAGGCTTCTTATCTGTAATAAATTATCCATAATGAATTGTTAACATTGTACCTATACCTAAGAAATATGGTAAGGTACGTATGTGTGTTAACTACCAAGACTTTAATAGAGCAAGCCCGAAGGACGATTTCCCATTGCCTCATATCAATGTATTGGTTGATAATACTGCTCAGTCTTTAGTGTTCTCCTTCATATATGGATTCTCGAGTTACAATCAGATAAAGATGGCTCGTGAAGACATTGATAAAACAACTTTCACTACTACTTGGGGTACCTTTTTCTATAAGGTCATGCCTTTTGGTCTCAAAAATACTGGTACAACATATCAACTTACTATGGGGACTCTCTTTCATGACATGATTCATAAAGAGATCGAGGTGTATATGGACGATATGATTGCAAAATCACAAACTAAGGAAGAAAATTTGGTCCATTTGCAGAAGTTGTTTGATCGTCTATGAAATTTTAGGTTAATGTTTAATCCTGACAAGTGCACCTTTGGGGTTCGATCTGGCAAGTTACTTGGTTTTATTGTAAGTCAGTGAGGTATTGAAGTATATCTTGAAAAAGCAAGAGCAATACAGGATATGCCGGCACCGAAAAATGAAAAAGAAGTATGTGGGTTCCTTGGAAGGTTGAATTACATAGCCAGGTTCATTTCTCATCTTACGGCTACCTGTGAACCCATCTTTAAATTGTTGCGTAAGAATCAAGATGTCCATTGGGATGATAGTTGTCAAGAGGCCTTTGAAAAGATTAAATAATACCTTTAGGAGCCACCAATACTCATACCTCCAGTTCCAGGGAAACCTCTCATTATGTATTTGACTGTGATTGAAGGGTATATGGGTTGTGTGCTCGGACAACATGATGATACTGGGTGAAAAGAACACGCCATTTATTACTTGAGCAAATATTTTACTGATTGTGAATCAAGGTATTCATTATTTGAGAAAACTTGTTGCGCTCTTACATGGGCAACTCGACGTTTGAGATAGTACATGTTGACACATTTCACACTTTTGATATCTAAGATTGATCCGATAAAGTACATCTTCGAGAAACAAGCACTTACATGCAGATTGGCTTGGTGGCAAATTCTTTTATCTGCATATGACATCCAGTACGTCACACATAAGGCTATCAAAGGTAGCATTCTTGCAGATCATCTTGCCCAACCATTAGAAGAGTATCAGCCAATGAAGTTCGATTTTCCAGTACAGGATGTTATGAAACTTGATGATAAAGAAGGACCCGAACCATGGGAGCGATGGAATCTCACGTTCGACGATGCATCAAATGCCATAGTCCATGGTATTGGGGAAATTCTAACTTCTCCATGCAATACTCACATACCTCTCATGGCCAGGCTATGTTTTAATTGTATGAATAATTTCGTAGAATACGAAGCTTGTGTAATGGGCCTTGAAGCAACCATTGATTTAAAGATCAATGTTCTTGAAGTTTATGAGGATTCTGCCTTAGTAATATATCAAGTACGAGGTGATTGAGATACACGACACCCTAATTAAGTTCCATACCGGGATTACATATTAGAGTTGTTGTCTGCTTTTGATGAGATCACCTTTGAGCACATTCCTAGAGAAGTAAATCAACTGGCAGATGTTCTAGCTACTTTAGCAGCAATGTTCAAAGTAAGTTATCTGAATCATGCACCTAATATAAGAATCATTCGTAACAAGGAGCCAACACATGTTTTCCCTTCTCATTGTCTCACAACTGAAGACGTGTCGGATGAAAAGGCATGGTATTTCGACATAAAAAGATATCTTGCGAAGCAATAGTATCCCGAGGGTGCCACGCTTTGTGATAAGTGGACTCTTAGAAGATTAGCTGCAAAGTTTTTACTGTCAGGAGACGTTCTGTACAAAAGAAACTATGATTTGGTTCTACTCAGATGCGTGGATAGACACGAAGCTGAATCCATCATACAAGAAATTCACGAGGGATATTTTTGGAATCATGCCAGTGGATATGCCATGGCCAAGAAAATCCTATGAGCAGGTTATTTCTGAATGAGATGGAAAGTGATTGTTGTGTATATGCAAAGATGTGCCACAAATGTCAAGTTTACACAGATAGGATACATATTTCTCCCACTCCTCTAAATGTGATGACTTCACCATGGCCCTTTGCAATGTGGGGCATTGATATGATTGGACGGATTGAGCCAAGCGCTTCAAATGGACACAGGTTCATTCTCATTGCTATTGACTACTTCACCAAATGGGTGGAAGCGGCTTCGTACAAGAATGTGACCAAGCAAGTCGTCACCGGCTTCATCAAAAAAGAAATCATATGTCGTTATGGAACTCCTAACAAGATCATCACAGATAACGGGTCGAATCTCAACAACAAAATGATGAAGTAAATGTGTGAAGAATTCAAGATTAAGCACCATAATTCATCACACTATCGGCCAAAGATGAGTGGCGCAGTCGAAGCAGCTAACAAGAACATAAAGAAGATTCTATAAATAATGGTGAGAACATACAAAGATTGGCATGAGATGTTGACCTTTTCTCTACACGGCTATCGAACTTCGGTGCGTACTTCCACTGGGGCAACTCCTTTATTGCTAGTCTATGGTATGGATGTGGTGCTCCCAGTCGAAGTGAAAATTCATTCATTAAGGATTATGATGGATACTAAGCTTGATGAAGCTGAATGAATTCAAACAAGGCTCGAACAACTCAATCTCATAGAAGAGAAGCACCTAGTAGCCATTTGTCATGGTCAGTTATATCAACATCATCTCAAGAGATCATTTGACAAGAAGATTTAACCTCAATAGTTCCACACAGGTAACCTGGTCTTAAGGAATATTCTCCCAATTCACTCTAATCCAAGAGGAAAGTGGACTCCCGACTATGAGGGGCCATACATCGTGAAGAAAGCTTTCTCGGGAGGTGCTCTAGTCCTAACAGACATGGATGGGGAAGATGTTCCACTTCTAGTCAATTTAGACTCGGTCAAAAAACACGACGCATAAAGAGACCCGCTAAGTCGAAAACCCGAAAGGGAGGCTTAGGCAAAAATTAGGGTTAAAAAATAAAAAAAGAAAAGAAGAGAATAACCCTCTAAGTTGAAAACCAGAAAGGGAGGCTTAGGCAAAAATGGGTGTCCCGGTGGATTGAAAACCCGAAAGGGCGATCCAAGCAAAAATTAGGGACAAAAAGCGAGAGACTGCATTCTGAAAACTCTTCGCGAATAACAAGTACACCCACCTAACATTGTATGGATCAATTCAACTATTATCCTTCGAAACCACAACACTAGGACGACCAAGGGTACGAGAACTATAGCCATATTTGTTTTAATGAAAGTTTGAGATTTTCTTATTGCCATTTTACTTGTTATATTTTGTCTTTTCTTACAACTTCCTCATTTAGGAGTTTCCTCCATGTACGAATGCATATTCATAGGCCAATCTCATTAATAAAAATTTTCCTTTCCACCACAAAGTTCCTTTATTGTGTCCTTTTTACTTTATTTTTTGTATGTGAATCGTGATTTAAATTATTTATTAAGCATTACATTGAAAACAATAAGGAAATAATAATCACAAGCTAAGATGTGAAACACGACGTTACATAGACATGAAGGAATCCCAAGGGAATACTATGGCATTCAAATGTTGTTTTTCTATGCAGGTAGCAAGTCATAACGATCACCTTGACCTAGCTTTTGTCATCGTCACTCCATTACATATGGTTGAGCATTCGATTCTCCAACACAGAGAAACTTTGGGAATTTTATGAGGTTCACATCTCTACTCAGTCATCCACAAGAAGCCCATAATGTAGGGAAATCTAGATCAAGCCACTCCTCCCCAACAAGACCGCGATTCAATCCTCAACAAGGCTATAACTCAATTCTCAAAGTCTTCAAGAGCCAATCTATATTGGTATCTCAAAGACAACAGGAAATGGACCCCAATGAGCCCAATCTCTTGCACTCTACATATAGTGATCATCATTGTATATTACATTGCATCTTCAAATGCATAGCATATCCGTTGAAATGGATCATCACGCCACACTTCAAAATGCATATGAAGCATGAGCCATATTTGGTACCTTGCACAAAAGCCTCAAATCAATCCTTAAAACAATAAAACATCCCCACAATGAATATCATCTTCATAATTATCAGTTGACATCCATCATTACACTACCAACAAAAATAAGCCATGGTGCCAGTACATTGTTCTCCCCAACTTTAAATATCCTTTGTTATATGTTCTAGGGCCGTAGATCATTCGTAGATCTTACCCTCATGTTATATTTTCTAGTGTCTTAGGTCATTCGTAGATCTTACCCTCACGTTATCTTTTCTAGGGTCGTGGGTCGCTCGCAGATCTTATCCTCGCGTTATCTTTTCTAGGGACGTAGTTCGCTCGTAGGTCTTACCCCCACTTTATCTTTTCAAGGGGCGTAGGTCACTCGTAGGTCTTACCGTCACGTTATCTTTTCTAGGGTTGTATGTCGCTCGCAGGTCTTACCCTCATGTTATCTTTTCTAGGGTCGTATGTCGCTCGTAGGTCTTACCCTCACGTCATATTTTCTAGGGTCGTAGGTCGTCTGTAGGTCTTACCCTCATGTTATCTTTTCTAGGATCGTATGGTGCTCACATGTCTTACCCTCACATTATCTTTTCTAGGGTCGTAGGTCGTTTGCAAGTCTTACCCTCACGTTGTCTTTTCTAGGGTCGTAGGTCGCTCACAGGTCTTACCCTTACGTTATCTTTTCCTGGGTCGTAGGTCGTCCGTAGATCTTACCCTCATATTATCTTTTCTTGGGACATAGGCCATCCATAGATTTTACCTCTCATCTTTACCTTTCTCGTGGTTCATAGATCATAGGTTGATCTTTGCCCGTTCTCTTTACCTTTCTTTTTGGGTCGTGAATCCTACATGGTAGATCCTCCGCTATCGTTGATTTTACCCGTCATCTTTACCTTTCTATTGGGTCATAGATAATACTCCAATATTTACCAGTTGTCTTTACCTTTCTTTTTGGGTTGTGAACCCTAAACGATAGATTCTCCTCTATCGTCGAGTTTACCCATTATCTTTAAGTTATAATTTTGTCATTAATCCTACTTTTAGTCACCACAACATCATCAACCATATCTTTTCAATCACTTTAACACCCTTTTCCCTGAGAACCTTGTATTGGTATTGTTACCCCAGTACAAGATATCATTACTCAATCACATTTATCCATCATGACCAGTTCACCAGAAAATTAATTTTTCTATCCCCAACAGACATCACAAATAATAACACTTACATTATCTCTCCAGGCTAAATTTCCGGTCTTGGTATTTAATCTTCTTCTACCTTAAATGATCAAAAGGTTGCCACCAATCTCACTTTAAGGTTTAAGACGATTAAATAGGGGCAGCTGTCATACCCCAAATTTGTCCTACCTTTTTCACTTTTATCTGGCTCAGGCTTTAAATTTCATTTGCATCATTCTCATTAGGTCATTCACACATCACTCCCTCCTTTCAATAAAGCAGGGGTTCACAATTAAAGGTTATGCTAATTAGGGTTTCTATTGGTTTGAGGCTTCTACACTCAGTACAGTTGATTTACCTGGTTTTTCTCTTGAGTACTGGACTATGTGAATAAGGGTTTTTAAGTATCGTTATCACGAGTTTCTTATTCATCCATGAACAAGGCTGTTTCTAATTCAAATTCATCAAGATCTTGGATTAGGGTTTATTTCCCCTGTGTGATTAAAAATCAGGGTTTGTTAGCATCATGCCTCAGCTAGGGTTTGAACCTTTCAAATGTTCAGTATGGCTAATTATTGGTTCTCAGCGGCTACTTCATGAAAGCTTGGCCTATAATCTCAAGAGCACAGTCAAGAATTCATCATCACTTGTTCACATGGGCATCAATATTCCTTGGAATGCGAGGAAAGATCAAATTTGCATGCCAGTTCAAAGCACTTTAACCAAAAGTCAACATTTTCAAGGTCAAGTTCAAACGATTTTAACTTCTTCATTATTCAATATTTTTAAATGGTTTCTTTTGTGTATGACTCTCCTTGACGTCATCTCGAACTTCTCTTTACAAGTTAAGAGCTAATTATATGTGGAGGATCATCAAAAGTTCGAATACTTTACAGGTCATTCTGTAAAATTTGACCTAATCTCAAAATGGTTGTGCCCAACTTCCGAGGATCATAATTTCTTCAATTCTTGAAATTTTGAGTCGATTCTTTTTGCACACTGACACGAATGATGCCATCTATAGGTTTACTTCAAGGATTGAGGGAAAACTGTGTTTAGAAGACCTTGAAAGTTATCGAATCGTCATAGGTCATTTTCTTGATTTAGAATGTTCTTAACTTCTAATTTCAATTCATGCCATAATTGTTTTCTCAGGACTATGATTCTCATGTTGAGATCGTCCATGGAGAAATATGTTGAGTTCAAAGATTCATGTTAAGATTCATGTTGAGTTCGAACAAGTTGTTTGCTTATAATACAAGTCACCATGTTGGAAATTGATTTAGGATCTTGGTGAAAATGATTTGAGGATTCATTTGAATAATGTCTTTGATTTCAATTCAAGTTAGCAAAGAATTATGCAATATCACAAGTTTCATCCAAATTCTTTATGGTTCATTCACGTGAATTATTTTGAATTCAAGGTATCAAAGACAAGTTCACTTAAATTTGCTTACATTCATTCAAGCTTCCAATATTTGAGCCTCATTGGAATTCAAACATGATAAAGTTGTCCTTTGATTCATGGGTTCTCTAAGTTATAATTCTCATGAACCAAATCAAGTTGACAAACCTAATTCAAAGTTCATGGTTATTCATCTATTTTTAAGCATGTCATTATTCAAATCCGAGACTTTTCAACATGAGAGTTTTTACATCTATTCAAGAATTCAAGTTCCATGAAATAAATCCACATTACTTTTTAAAAGTTTCAAGAACAAAGTGCAAGACTTTTTTCTTCGTTGCACTACAATTCAAGATAATTAAAGTTTCTACAAATTTTCAAGTTGCAACAAAAGGAAAATAAAACTTAAGCTCTTATGCCTAAAGCAAATTCATACATATAATTACAAAAGAGGTTGAAGGAGTTACAAAAGAAATCATAAGTCCATGCTAATTTGTTTCTAATCTTCTAGGCTTATGCTTAAACTTCATAGTCCAAAACCATGCTACATCATGCTAAAAATGTCCAAAATCCATGCAAATAACCTTGTTGTCCATACCTATCCATAAAACCTACAAAATTGGCTCTGCACCAAGGTGCTACAACAAGCCAAACAAAATAGTCCAAATTCTGCTCCACTTTGACCTGTAGCCCTGCATAATCTGTGTTATATTATTATCCCAAAACCAGCCTTTTGTATTAGTGCTCCAAGACCTATCCAAGAACGGTCCAAAAAATACACCAAATTAGCAAAACATAACTTGCATAAAAAAGGCATTACATTAGTCCATAAGAGTCCAAAATGACAGTTTCCCTGCTGCAAAATAACCCAAATCCTTTCTATCCAAAACCTGCATCGTACAAAGCATTGCAAAACAGTCCAAAACAGGCTGCATAAACCTATCCCAAAGCATTGCAAGACAGTCCAAAACGGCCCTTGCATAAGCCTGTCCAAAACTTGTACATATAAGTCCATAAAACCAGTCCAAAACCTGTCAACATTACACACAAATAGTTTAAACCTAACCTGAATCAGAAAAGCAAAAATCAGCATGTCAAAAATGTTCAAATTTCTCAAATTCTTGGGTTATTTCCCCCCAAAACTCCCTCAAAGCCACCTATAAATACAACAAGAAAATTAGTAGAGAAAAACACAAGAGAGAAATCAAAAGATGAAAAACTGCCTCATACTTCTAAATCTCCATGCATTCTCATCTACAATCTCAACCTCTCTCAGTACTCAAAACCTCGCAAAAAGAAGCTTCTGCCTAAAAATACTTACCACCCCTTTTGAAGCCTTTTCTGCAATAATAAAAAATCAGCACCATCGAACCAAAACATGGCGTATAACAAACACCTTCATCAGTAGCATACCAAATCGAACATACATCATCTTGCTGCAACGAACCTTCAAACAACTTCACATCTTCACGTTCAAATCCACGAACCTCTCTGAATCATCTTCAAACTTCTGTATCTCTTCATCTCAGATGCTCAATAGTGTATAAAGGCATTCAACGATCACAATTTCATAATCAGAAATTGAAGGAACAGAAGTGCAAACTGGTTAGGAGGAGTAAAAGATTAACGTCCATACCTGATTCTCTTGCTTCTGTAATAGCAGCCGAAAACGCATATGAGCGACTCTGATCAAGTAAGCTTCAAACACGTATTTCTCTTCATATTTGAACTTGTTTCTTGCTATCTTGCTATGTGTTTTAAGCTCTTTAAATCTGTTCGTGTTTAAAACCATGAATCTTGTTATGTTTAAACTCTTTGAATCTTCTTGTGTTATTTGCTTAAATCCGCTTACATCAAAATCAAAATGAAATTGCAGTACAGTGATCAAGTTTGAGTCGAGATGATGAGCAAAGAATAAGATGGAGTATAAATGGAAAAGGGAGTATACCGAGAGAGCGTTAGAAGATAAGAACAGAGGTAAGGGTTTATTTAGAGGTTGAGAGAGAGAGAGAGAGAGAGTAGAGTAAGTATATTTGAGATGAAGAAGGGTTATTGTTCTTATAAGCGTGATTAAAGAAGAAGTATTGACTGAGGAATTGAGTTTGTTGTTGATGTTCGTTTAGAGAGACGACGGAGAGAGCGCGAGAATAAGAGGAATTGAGAGAGTTTAAGGGAGTATCTTGAACAAAAATTTGAAGAGCATAAGTTGAGAGAGGGATCGTGAGATTTGATAGAAACAAGGAATTTTGTTGTTCTAGGTTTGAGGAGAGTGTGTTATTGAGAATTAAAAAAATTTAATTCTGCCCCTTTTCCCATGAAAGAGCCAGCGACATCTCTTCTTGATTTTAGGGTTTTCAAAACCCCTCATCTTCCTTAATAGATCTGGGTTGGGCTTAAGTGGGTAGCCCAACTTAATTATTCCTTACCCTTTTATATTAATTAAAGCGTAGAAATAACGAATTAAGTAAATTGGATTTTTACTGAGACAAATAGCAGAAGTATTGTCATAGAGGATAGGAATGTTACTCTTAAATATGTTGAAGTCTTCAAGTTGACTTTTCATCCAGAGCATTTGCGTGCTACATCCAGCAGCTGCTATGTATTCAGCTTCTGCTGTTGATAGTGCTATTGTGGATTGTCTCTTGCTGGTCCATGAGATCAGGTTTTCTCTCAGAAACTGGCAGCTTCCAGAAGTGCTTTTACGTTCTACTCTGTCTCCAACGAAGTCAGCGTCATAATATCCTACTAAGTTGTAATCATTTGACTTTTTATAAAACAAACCCAGATTAGTAGTACCTTTCAGATACTTGAATATTCGCTTAACTGCTGTTAAGTGAGTTTCTCTAGGATCTAATTGGAATCTAGCACATAAGAAAACACTAAATAAAATGTCAGGCCTTGAAGCCGCCAGATAGAGAAGAGAACCAATCATACCTCTATAGACCTTCTATTCTACCTTTTTACTTACCTCTTCCTTTTCCAGAATGCACGTGGGATGCATTGGAATCTTTGAGGGCTTACATTCTGAGAGATCAAATTTCTTCAGAAGTTCTCTGACATATTTTCTCTGATGAATGTAATTTCCTTCTGGAGTTTGGTTTATCTGAATGCCCAGAAAGAATTTGAGTTCCCCCATCAAACTCATCTCAAACTCTGCATGCATGCATTTAGCAAACTCTCTTCCCAGAGAGGGTTTAGTAGATCCAAAGATGATATCATCACCATGAATTTGACATACTAACATATCATTCTTAACTGTCTTATAGAATAAGGTTGTGTCCACTTTCCCTCTGGTAAATTCCTTTTCTAACAGGAAGTTACTTAGTCTTTAATACCAAGCTCTGGGAGCTTGTTTCAGACCATACAGTGACTTCTTTAGTTTGAAAACATATTACGGATTTTTGGAATTTTCAAACCCAAGGGGTTGGTGCACATATACCTCTTCATCTATATAGCCATTTAAGAATGCACTTTTGACATCCATCTGATACATAGTGATGCATTTATTTATAGCAAATGATATTAAAAGTCTGATAAATTCTAACCTGGCGACTGGAGCAAAGGTTTCTGTATAGTCTATCCCCTCTTACTGGCTATAACCTTGTGCTACCAGTCGTGCTTTGTTTTCTGATGACTTCTCCTTGTTCGTTCAGTTTGTTTCTGAACACCCACTTTGTTCCAATGACGTTCAATCCTTTTGGTTTGGGAACCAGATTCCATACATCATATTTGGTGAATTGATTCAGTTCCTCTTGCATTGCCAGAATCCAGTCATTGTCCAGAAGTGCTTCATCAATAGTTGTTGGTTTAATTAGAGAGACCAGTCCCATGAGGGATTCTTCAGAGTTTCTGAATTTTGATCTGGTTCTGATTGGATCATCTTTCTTTCCCAGTATTGTATCTTCTGGGTGATCAATGGTTCTTCTGGATAGCCTTTTCTGAAGTTGATCAACAAAATGTGTTGGATTGCTTGCAGTAACTCTTTCTGATGTTGAGGGAGTGTCTCTGTTGAGACCTTCTGATGAGTTGTCTTCAGTACCTATGAGTTCAACTTCCATACCTGCAAGGAATTCATTCTGCTTTGAATTTGAGAGTCAAGATTATCATCAAACCTAACACTGATTGACTCTTCAACAATCTGTGTTTCTGTATTGTATACTCTGTACCCTCTTGAGCGTTCAGAGTATCCAAACATAATACACTTTTGTGCTTTAGAGTCAAACTTGTTCAGATAATTTTTGGTATTCAGAATAAAGCAGGTGCATCCAAATGGATGAAAATAAGAATTGTTGGGCTTTCTGTTCTTCCACAATTCATAAGGAGTCTTTTCTAGAATAAGTCTTATGGAGATTCTATTCCGAATGTAACATGTTGTGTTAATTGCCTCTGCCCAAAAGATCTTAGCGATGTTAGTCTCATTGATCATGGTTCTGGCCATTTCTTGCAATGTTCTGTTCTTTCGTTCTACAACTCCATTTTATTGGGGAGTTCTAGGACAAGAGAAGTCATGCAAAATGCATTTTTCATTAAAAAATAATTCAAAATTTTTATTTTCAAATTCTCCACCATGATCACTTCTGACTTTGACAATTCTAAGATCCTTTTCATTCTGAACTTGGTTGCAGAAGGTAACAAACACAGAGTGTGACACGTCCTTGTGTCTTAAGAACTACCCATGTCCATCTGCTATAGTCATCTACGATTACTAACCCATACTTCTTGCCACTGACTGAAGCAGTTTTTACTGGTCCAAATAAGTCAATGTGCAGAAGTTCTAATGGCTTAGAGGTGGAAACAAAATTTTTGGATTTGAAAGTAGGTTTTGCAAATTTACCTTTCTGACATGCTTCACACAGAGCATCTAAGCTGAACTTCAATTTTGGAAGTCCTCTGACCAGATTGAGTTTGTTAATATGAGATATTCTTCTCATACTAACATGCACCAATCTTCTGTGCCAGACCCATTTCTCGTTGTTAACAGAAAGTAGGCATTTTACATTCTGACTCTTTAGTTCAGAAAGTTTTATTTTATAAATGTTGTTTTTCCTCTTTCCATTAAATAGGATAGTCTCATCTTTCTGACTAACAACTTTGCATGAATTTTGATTGAAGATTATATCATAACCATTATCACTTAATTGACTTATGGATAACAGGTTATGCATTAATCCATCAACTAATAATACATTATTTATAGAGGGAAGATTTCCGTTACCTACTATTCCAGAGCCAATGACCTTTCCTCTCTGATTACCTCTAAAGCCCACGTAGCCTCCAGGCTTCAGTTCTAGTCTTTGGAACATATGCCTTCTTCCCGTCATGTGTCGCGAGCAGCCAGAGTCCAGGTACCATGATTAGTGTCTTAGCCTTGCTAATAAAGATATCTGCTACATGTATAATATTATCCTTAGGTACCCACATTTTCTTGGGTCCTGATTTGTTAGTTTTACCAAAATTCTGATTGAATTTTGGTTTGACAGAATAATCACTACTTGTGTATTTTATGTCATGTGTGTGCCCATATATAAAATGTGAATTGAGTGGTGTGCATTTTATAACTAAGTCCATGGCATTTTTGGTGTAGATACCTTACCTTGATATCCTATCCCTTTTCTGCCATTTCTGCTAACTCCATAGATCATTGAAGCCATCTTGCTTTTGTCTATGTTTTAAGCTAGAAACTTCTGAAAGTTGTGATCATACTCTTTGATGATCTCATCAGCATTACTGGAAGTTTCAGAGATTCTTTCCTTCTGAGAGTTGTTCAAATCATTTTCTAATTTTGAAATTTTTTCTTTCAACTCAAAATTCTCTAATCTGAGACTCTTAGTCTTTTCAGAATCAGAGGCAAGATTCCTCTTCAGGTTCCTAAATTTGACTCTAATTTGCTGATACCTTTCCATAATTTCATTTAGGCTTTCTGCAAGTTCAGCCTTAGTAAAATTTATGGTAAAATTAGGAAATACCTCTTCAGTGTCTGATTCTAAGTCTTAACTAGAAGCTTCGCTGTCTTCTTATACGTTTTCCATGAGAGCTATGTTTTCTCTTTCATCATCTGATTGAGTCAGCTTCAGAGGTGTCAGAATCATCCCATGTAGCCATGAGGATTTTCTTCTTTTCCTTGAAGAACTTCTTTTTTGGACTTCTCCTTCTGAAGCCTTGGGCAATCACTTTTGTAATGCCCTTGCTCGTTACACTCATAGCAGATGAAGTCCTTGTTATTTGGATTTCTATATCCCGAAGAACCTTCAGATCTTCTGTGTCCAGACGAAGACTCAGACTTTCTATATCTAGAGGAGGATTCATTCTGATTCTATGATCTTCTAGGAGTTCTAAATTTCCTTTGTCTCTGCTTCCATAGTTGGTTCACCCTTCTGGAGAGGAGAGACAGATCATCTTCTTCTGACAAGGATCCATCAGAAGTTTCTTCCACAGCCTGCAAAACCTTAGAGTCAGATTTTCTGTTAGCTTTTAAAGCTAGTGGCTTACCTTACTTTTGAGGCTCATCTTCTTTTAGCTCTATCTCGTGACTTCTGAGGGAGTTGACAAGTTCCTCCAGAGATATTTTGTTGAGATATTTGGCTAACTTAAGTGTTGTGACCATTGGCCTCCATTGCTTGGGCAAGCTTCTGATGATCTTCTTAACGTGATCAGCAGTGGAATACCCTTTGTCAAGAACCTTCAATCCAGAAACAAGGATTTGGAATCTTGAAAACATAGTTTCTATTGATTTATTATCTTCCATCTTGAATACCTCATACTTTTGAATGAGCACAAGGGCCTTGGTTTCTTTGACTTGAATGTTTCCTTCATGCGTCATTCTCAGAGAGTCAAACATGTTCTTGGCAGTCTCTCTGTTTGATATTTTCTCATATTCTGAGTATGAGATGGCGCTGAGGAGTATTGTTCTGGCCTTGTGGTGGCTTTTGAATTCACGCTTTTGCTGATCAGACATCATTTTTCTGTCTATCCTCTGACCACGTCCATCCACTGGGTGCGTGTATCCATAATTCACCATGTCCCATAGATCAGTATCATGGGCCAGAAAGAAACTCTCAATTCTGTCTTTCCAGTAGTCAAAGTTTTCTCCATCAAAGACTGGAGGTTTGCCAGTGAATTTGTCCTTGTCTTCATGGTTGTCATTGCTGATGTTTTGGCTTGTTCCCACCATAGTGTTTTTCTGAAGCTTGGATCTTGTACTGACATGGTTAAGTGTTTAAGCTCAGAACCAGACGCTCTGATGCCAATTGAATATGTGAAAAACACAAGAAGGGGGAGGGGGGGGGGGGGGTTGAATTGAAAATTTGAAATTAAAAGCTCAATGACACAATAATTTTATCATGGTTCGTTTGATCTCAAACTACTCCAGTCCATCAGTCAAGGTGATTTCGCCTCTCTCCAACGAGATCTTAATCCACTAATCTCAAAAGGATTACAATCACTACTTTAACAACTGTTAAATTCTTCTTGAGTACAACCACAATCTGGTTAATCTCAAGGAACACTGTTTCAAAACTATTATACAAGATGTGTGTTGTTGTTTTTCTTATAAAAAACTGTTTATCACAACTGTGATAATTTACACAAGATTATAGCTTGGAAATGTAAAGAATATTGCTTGCAGCTTTGAATATGCGTGAGTGGTTATATCTCAAATCATCACTGATTTTGAATGCTGACTTTGTTTATATAGGCAGTGGAATAACGTTGATCATCAAACATGTTTAATGTCATTAACACACTTTCCATTTGGAGAATATGCTGTCTGAAAGAAGCCGTTGGAATTGATGTTGTCTTCAATGATCAATGACGCTTCAAAATCTTATCTCCTTACTTGCTGATGACGCTTCAGAATATTAATGAATTGGATTAACATGTTCTTGTTCAGAATTAGAGTTTACTTTGCTTAAGCGCAGGTTCTAGTCATCAATTTTCAGTGCATGTTCTGATTGCTTCAGCGTGTAGCTCTTATGGCTTATCTTCTGATGCTGCTTTGGTCAGAACTTCTGCATACATAAAACATAATTTTTAGGGTGGATATTTTTTCTTTGTGTTTGTCATTAGTTCTTTGTATTTGTTATCATCAAAACTCTAACTAATGGTTGTAGAATCAAACTATGTTCTAACACTTATCTATGGATTGGTCTTATTTCCCAATGTCCCCAATTTTGTTGACATGAATGCCATGAAGATCTACTTGATTGGGAATCCAATCCCAACTTTTCTTGGAGAGACTTACTACTCTATCCATTACAGGAATCCCAATAATGGGGGAATGATCGTCTATTATGGGGATTTACTGTACAAGTGGTTTATTTTTCACTTGTTGCAGTCTGCTTCCTTTCGGGATACTAAAGATGGGTTGAAATGGTGGTAGAAGATTATATCTCTTAGTCATTCTGATGTTTGTTGGATCAGTTTTATCTACGATTGAAAAACCATTATTGATGGTCATGGAGAGTTTCCCAATGTACCCATTCTTGGTACAAAAAGAGGTATCAGTTAAAATCGGATTTTAGCTCGTCGTCAGTTTGGTTATCCTATGCTTGACAAGCCAAAAAATTTGCTTTTAGCAGCTTTCTTTCTCAAGGAAGGGGAAGATAATAGAGTATTCATAGAGAATATCAACAAAGCATGGCTTATTATTCACAGAAAAGAAAGAATAGAGTTAGGAAAGAGAGGAAAGTTTGCTTTTGAACCTTATCTCCAATGGGTGCAAGCTAGAAAAATTAAGCTAAAGTTGCCTTATCCTCACCATGAACCATTGGTATTTCTTGAACTCTTTTATATTTTATTAACCGATATGGAACAACTCTAGCTTGCGTTGTCCAAGATGCAAAAGGAAAAGGAAGCTTGGAAGAAAAATTATCAGACTTTGGATGTGGGAAATTCAGCACTCCAAGAGCAACTAAAGGAGAAAGATGATTTGATTGAGATTCTTGAGTGAAATGCTGTAGAGATGATGGAGAAGCAAGAGGATTTATTTTCCTATAGCATTCAGCCAAGTCCTAGTGAGCAAGCCTATTCTCATTCATTCCCTTCTTCTGGTGGATGGAAAGGAGTCGTTGAGAAATTTTTGGAAGAGAACAAGCAGTTGAAGGATCAAATTAGGATGCTCAAAAGGAAACGTTATCATGAAGCGGGATCTTCGTCAACCTTGGTTACTTAGGACCCATAGATTTTAGCATTTTTCTCTTGTATCTCAAGATTTGTGAAACTTATGCTAAAAAGTTGTAATCCTTCCAAGGATTGTTAATGAAATGAGATCATTCAACATTTTAAATCATGTTATTCCTTTATTGTTTGAAATTGTTACAATTATTTAAAGTTCCTTGAAAATTAATAAACAAAATAAAATTGTTTCCATTTCATATCATGCATCATTTCACAAATATTTTTGCATTTATGTTTTTCCTCAAGTTTCTTATATGTTTCTACCACTTCGTCCAGTCAGCAAGCTATCACACTCTTACAACACTCAAGCTAACTATAAAAAGAAGATGGAACATTTATAACAAGAGAATCGGGAACTCAAGGAAGAAGTTTCTGACTTAAGAACTAGAATGGCTAATCTGACTGCTTTGGTAGAGTCATTGGTGGCTACTCAGAATCATCCACCCTTCCTCCATCTCCTTCTCCTCATGTTACTCAACTGCAGTTGACAACAGTCATTTCCAAGATACTATTTGTGCCTGTTTATATTGCTCCTGTTGTTTCTACTCCACAATTCCAGATGCCTCATGGTTGTCCTTGGGGAATGCCTCATGGTTTTGTTCCTGAAGGTTATACTCCTTCTGTTGAAGTTTCCCATCATGTTCAACCTGTTACTATTACCACACCACATGTTGTGCATATTGTTCCTATTGTTAATGATGAAGTATACCATGTTTTTGCTGCACCAAGTAAAGGCTTGGGTTTTTATGAGAAAATGAATGATTTCCAAGATCAGTTTAATGAAATGCAAAAAAAGATGAAGGCCCTTAGAGGGAAATAATTGTTTGGGCAGAATATTGGTGATCTTTTTTTGGTTCCCAATGTGAAGGTTCGCGCTAAGTTCAAGGTTCTAGAGTTTGAGAAGTACAAGGATAATACTTGTCCTCATGCTCATCTTGTGATGTATATTAGATGGATGTCCACTCACACTGATGACCAACGTCTGCTAATCCACTTCTTCTTAGACAATCTGACTGATGCTGCATTGAAGTGGTACATGAGCTTAGATAGTGCCAATATATGCACTTTCAATGATTTAGGCAAGGCCTTCGTGAGGAAATACAAGTATAATGTGGATATGGCTCTCGACGTGATCAGTTGAGAGCTATGACCCATAAAGACAAAGATTTGTTCAAGGAATATGCACAATATTGGCGCGAGGTTGCAGCTCAGGTTATGCCCCCAATGGAGGAAATCAAGATGACCAAGGTATTTTTGAAAACTCTTGGTTCATTCTACTATGAAAGGATGGTGGCCAGTGCGCCCAGTGACTTTATTGGGATGGCTGGTATGGGCGTCTGATTGGAAGAAGCTGTTAGATAAAGACGTTTGTCAAGGGATGAAGGTTCCATTGGTACTAAGAAGCAAGCACATCAGTTCTATAGAAAAAGGAAGGGGATACTAATACAATTACTCAAGGATCAGAAGTAAGCCTCTGAGAAGGCAACATCAACACAAACAACATGTTGCCTCAGTAACCCCAGTTGTTAGCACAACCCCAACCATTGTTGCTTATTAGAAAGCACTTAAACAAGGCCAAAATCAGAGAATAGAAGCTTTTGATCCTATCCTAATGAGATATACTTAGTTATTTCCTGCACTAATCCAGAAGAACTTAGTCCAGACTAGGTCTCCTCCTGCCATACCTGAAAAACCGCCTTGGTATTACAAAGCCGATTTGACTTATGCCTTCCATCAGGGAGCCCTTGGACATATTACCGGAAATTAGTATCCATTGAAATATGGAGTTTAGAAGCTAGTGAGATCTGGTATCCTGTCTTTCAAGGATATAGGTCCAAACGTGCATGCCAATCTTCTACTTAAGCATGGAGGAGGGAATCCTATGGACATAGTTTATAGATTTCTTGGAGAGTTCAGAATTTTTTATATAAACCTGGTAAGGGGTAATTTGGAGCAAATGCATCCTGGTCTTTGTGAATTCAATTTTTATACACATGATCATGCATGTTGTAGTGTTTACAATACATATATTCATGGATGTGATAAAGTGAGAAGAGATCTCCAAGAAATGATGGATGATGGCCTTATCCATATCATTCGACCAAGACCATGATGATCAGTTTATTTCTTCTAATGAGTTTATGTTTTCTGATGAATTTGTATATTTTGATGAGTTTGAGTCAGTTGGTGAAAGTGTGACTTCTGATGATGATTTTGTAATTCCTGATGTAATACCTATTGAATATGCTTAAGAGGATGAGGTGAATGCCATTGTCCCATATTTTGACATTCTCACTCCTGTGGAAATTGAATACCATAGTAAGCATGCAATGACTCTCATGGTTATTTGTTTACCTAGTCATGTTCTGTATGAGTATGAGAGGGATAAACCTTACAAGTATAATGCAACTATTGTGGGAGACGACGTGAAAGTTCTAATTCAGCCTTTATCTCATGTTGAAATTATTGTTGAGGCTAGTCGAATGACCCGTAGTGGTCGTGTGTTTGCTCCCACCTTTCAAGGAGGTGTTGATTCTGGTAAGAAGATCGTTGAAGCTAGTACTGAACCCAAGAAAATAGAAGGGCAGACTAGTGGTGATGCGTTGGAAAAGGAGGAGGATGATCTGTTGAAGATCATTAAGATGAGTGATTATAAAATTGTTGACCAATTGCTACAAACTCCATCTAAAATTTCCATTATGGCATTATTAATGAATTCTGTAGCTCATCGGGAATCTCTGTTGAGAGGGTCTTGGACCAAGCTTTTGTTGAACATGATGTGTCTATTGACCAGTTTAATGGTGTTGTGGGAAATATCGCAGCTTGCAATGATCTGAGTTTTTGTGAAGATGAACTTCCTGATGAGGGAAGAAATCATAATATAGCTTTGCACATATCTCTGAATTGTAAGAATGATGCCTTGTCTATTGTGTTGATAGATAATGGCTTTGCGTTGAATTTGATACCAAATAGTACTTTGACAAAGCTCAGATATCAAGAAAATTATATGCACTACAATGGTATTGTAGTGTGTCATACCCCAAATTTGCCCGCCCCGGTGCTACGGTCAAAATTATTTTCAAATTTGGCTTTAAAATTCTTTTGGTTTATTACACTAATATTTCAGGGTTTTATAAGTATTCGTTCTCAAAGTCTATTTAAAAATATAATAATTTATTTCATATTATTTGTACTTTTTTAAAATATAACAAACACTTGCTAGTCTCCATATACTTTTAATTGCATTTCTATTTTGAATAAACAAGATAACACAATTGGTAAAAAATGAATCTTGCAAGTATGAGGTCATGAGTTTGAATCTCACTTGGTTCAATTTGTATATTTTTGTTTATTTATTACTAACTATTTAAATTTTTAATCATAAAAAGTCTTTATTTATTAATTAAATATTATTTTTATTTTATAATTAAGGCATTTTTAAAAATAATTATTCATTTGATTTTATGCACTTTTTACCAAAATTGAGTGCAGCAATTATAATAAATATAAAAAAATATTGTCTTTTCTAATTAATTGGTTCTTATTGGTCAAATGGTGTCATTTTATATCATACTCAATCTCTAATTGGTTAGCTTACTGACCAGGAAAATTTTGATTGGACAATCAATTTAATTTCCTAATTTATTGATCTTATTATCACTATAAATAAGTCACTCTTTTACACTATTAGGACATCAACTATCCTTTATAATTTCTCTACACAGACAAATCCCAAATTGATTTTCTTCACACCGAGGAAAATAAACACTTAAACCCCTAAGCCTCCATCAAATCCAAGAAAACTCTCCATAGAGAAAAAATAGAGGAATTCAAGAGGAGCGAAAAAGAGAGAGGGGTTCTTAAATAAAGAAGTATTTTTACGCTTTGCTCACCAGAGAACCGTTTCTCTCTGTAGGTCAGTCTTTTGTGCCTCAATTATAACTTTTATGCTTCATCTCATTATTTGTTTGATGGTTTGTCTGATGCAATTTAATTCTTTTTATATATTTCATTTTTAATTAGTTTTAATATTGAGGTTTATTTATTTAGTTTTATTACATAGGTTTGTAATTAAATTTATTTTGCGTTAGTATCTAGTTTTTTCTGATTAATTTTGTTTCGTTATAATAACTAGTTTCTCACTTGTTAAAAAAAGAATTAAAAGAAAGGGGAAAAGGCTTTTTAATTTTAATTGTTGCTGGTTTAAAATCAAAGAAAAAGTTTTATAGAACAAAAGATATGCATAGTAACTACAAACATTACTATCATTGAACTTTAACCATTAACACTGACATCAGTAAATTCACTTAGCATCTCCATTATCATGCTAATTCACACAACAATTAGTAGTGTCTCTTATAACTAATTGTCATACTCCAATTTTTGACCTAAGATCCCATCTCCATTTTAAATTTTTGTTATAGACATCTAGATCACAGAATATGGTCGGTTTCCAACGTTTTACCTTCGAGCATTTCCTGTTCAGAGATTATCGAGTGTTGCAAGCATTTTATCTTATACATGACTAACTTCTAATCAAGCACAAAGTGTATGTTTTTTTTGTTTGTTTCTTTGATTTCATGTGCAGAAACAGGTTTGAATCCAGAGCATCAGGCGTCACGCCTCAATTAGGGTTTTGAGCCTCTCAAGCCAGAAGTACAATTAATCGTTGATTCTCGAACTGGTTCATCAAGGGAACTTTCAGAGAATTGTGTGTTTATTTCCATGATATGTTCTCAAAAATTCCTCAAAGAAACAGCCAAAGTTCCATGATCATTAGTTTACGTGTGTTTCGCCTTGCCCCGAAATACAAGAAAAGATCAGGCTATGCAAGTCAATTCCAAACACTTCGAACGAAAGTCATCAGCAAGTTTTCTTTAAGAGTTGAAGATAATTGTGTTTAAGAAGCCATGAGAAGACTTTATGGGACATCTGTCACGATTTAAGAGTTTATGGATCTTTAAGTTCAATTCACTGTGCCACTTTCTTAACGCGGTAGTATTTCGCCTCAAATCCCTCTTCTAGTGATCATTCGAAGCTTTTAAGCATGGTTCGATTTCTTATACTTACATGACACAGGGTGAATTTCGTTAAAGTGGGTGATTAAATTCAAGATCGTTTTGGAAGAATTTATTTGGATTACTTGGAATTTTAATCATGAGAATTCAAGTATTAATTAAATAGGGGTTACCAAGAGGTCTCATTCAAGAAAAATCGTTCATTGTATTAATATTTATTCGAGATTATTTTTGTGTGATTATTTTGATGGATTCACACCATGGCCATTTGAATTCACATGAGACATTTATTAAAAAGGATATTGGAAAAAAGGAAACTTCATTCAAATAATCATTCATCACAAGAATAAATACATGATGGTTACAATTTTATTACAAGATCAATTCATGAATTCATTTAGATCTCTATTACAAAATGCAAGATTGAAGTCTTAAGGCTTGCATTATTGTTCATTCATCATTCAACAAATACATTCAAGTATAAATCAATTATTTTCCAAATTCAAATGAAAGATTTTGAATTTTCATCAAGATGAATATCAAGATTCAAAGTATACAAAGATTCAAATATTTACAATTCTAAAAGAATTGAGAGAATTATATTGAAGAACAAGTTTCCATTCATGTTACAATTTATTGGAATTATTTTACAATGTTACAAAAGAAATTATAAGTTTGTACATGAAAATCAAACTATTATTTCTTGCTCCAATTTCATCCCAATAGCAGCCTGCAATGCTGCCCATTTTTTCAGCCCTGTTTTAATACAATAACAGTCCAATTTTTTGGTATTTTTCTGTCGAAAAACAGCAGTAGAAAACAACCCAAATGCTGTTCATTTTTTCCCGCCTTGTTTTAATACAAACCAGTCCATTTTTTATGGTATTTTGCTATCCAAAAACTGCTGTAAATCAGTCCAAAACAGCCTGCAAATTAGTCCAAAACTACTCTATAAAGACTTCTCTAACCTGCATCTTAACAGCCACAAATTTGCATCAAAATGGATAAATAAAATTGTGTGAAAAAATAATCAAAACAATAGGAAAAAACAATTCAAAAACTTATCAATTTTGCCTCCAAATCTCACTCCAAGGTGCCTCTAAAAAGGACCTTGTATGAAGAGAGGTAAATGGGAGAAATCTGAAACACAATACAAAAACTGAGGATAGAGGAACAACATAAAAATTCAGCAAGTGCAACATAAAACTCAGTAGGAAAAATAGAAAAAAAATACAAAGAGGAAACCTATTGTTTGGGAAGCTCCATCAGAGAGACTCTGATAGGTATTTTTTCTTCTTCCTCCTTATTTATTTCTGCATAGCTTTCTCATTCACATATTCGAATCTTCTTTGCATCACTTTTATGCCATATGATCATTTGACTTATTACCTTGTTGTATTTTTTAGTTGTTGCAGTATGTTAACATTTAGAAGATGTTAGAATAATAGTAGTAACACAAGAAAAACCAGAATTAAAAATAATAGAAACTAACTAGAAAATTACATTTATTCAACGATATTGCCTCCTTACCAAACAGTATGTTCCCCACACATGTCAGCTACTGCATTATTTTTGAATGCAACTGTTGTACCCCAAAATTTTCCCTCCCATATGTCTCAACACATGGCAAGTGAGGTCTCCAAATTGCTCAAAGAAGTTCAAAAGTTGACCAGACAAACTCTCTCCTAAGGCAGTCTACCTCAAATTAGGGTTTCCATCTTCATCAAGATGTCTGAACCACAAAGGACCCAAATGCTCACCATTGTCCTAATATGTCCTCAAGATCATCCATGTCAAGTTTCAAGCCTTGCAGAAGAAGTTTGCTCGGTCAATTGCTCAAATGCCTAAAAATTAACTGTGCTAGGTCAAAAGTCAATTGTGGCCCACATACAGTAAAACTTCAAGATTTTTGGTCAAAATCCTCATTTTGAAGTATTATCCATCATTTTATCAAGGGTTGATCATGATTCATCAAGTATTTCTCACAATTCATCAAAACCCAAAAGTTGCTAAATTAGGGTTTTGTAGGAAAAGTCAACTCAACTTTGACCAAGCATAACTTTCTCATACTTCATCAGAAATGACCCATCCAAAGCTCATTTTGAAGAGGATGCAATTACCTACAATTCATCTTCATCTCCCAAGTTCAGAATATGCATTCACAAAAAGATATGAATTTTGACATTATAGGTCAATTTGAAAAGTCAACAAAAACACCCTTTGGGTCAAAGCTTCATACATGAACATGGATGACTCAATTGAGATGAGAACAAAATGGTTGCTTAGAGGACATCCTAAGCTTTCTAAGAAGTCAAAGAACAATCCTCTAGGGTCAACATTGAGAGAGTTATGCGTTGGCCAAGTTGACAATTTTTGCAAAATTGCCAAAAGTCAAATATGCTCAAATTTGCATTTATTGCTAAATGTGCCCAACTTTTTATGCTTGCACCTCAATTATAATGTGGTCCACGACTCAAATACTTATCCACAAATTATTTTCTCAATTTTTCAATTTATTTTGAGTTTTAATTAATTAAAAAGTGAATTAAATCAAATAAATGATGAAAATTATCAAAGATATGATTTGATTTGTTTTTTTACAGGTTAGCAACCGAGATATGATGAGATTGTAAGATCAATTCGAATCAATGGAAATTGGTACAAAAAGAGCATGATTATGCCAAATTTGGAAGGATATCATACACCATGAAAACCAAATCAAATCTTAAAAATTTGTAATGATACTAGTGGTTTTTATAACCCTAATTCACTTTAGTACATATAGAGAACGCAACCAAGGCAAGAAAAAGGGGGTTAGAGGTCGTGAATTTCCAGGGAGAAAACTGAAAAAATCAAGAAAAAGTGGGAATCAGTTTTCAATCTACAAGGCGTTTCAAAGAATTCCAAGATCACCAATCCCTGCCTAGACATCCCAGAAAGCCGTTCCAATCATTCCCAGGGCCTGAAGCACTCAGAAACTCGTTCCACAACTCACATGGTTTGGTACATTTTTCAAATTCGATTTTTGCAATTTACGCATCATTAGTACATTTGATTTATATATTCTTGTTCATCATTGAATTTGCAAGCTATTGGTATCATTTAATTGAATTTTCAGTACAGGAATCATGATATGCCATTGTTAGGGTTCCTTGGCTCATTTTAGGGGTTTTCAGTTTAAGCAAAATTAGGCCTGGATTCTGGTACCATGATACTCGTGAGGATGAGACGAGTTGATTGGTACCCTCACTTGTCATTTATCTTGCTTGTATATAATTTTTGAGATGAACAGGTTTGTACCTACAGCAAAGCGTCCGTAGGTAAAAGCTTGGTTTTCTAAAATGACAGTCTGGGGAAGAAGACGATGTGTGGCACTCATTGGTTGGTTGGCTTGAATTTTCGCGCATTTTCTGAAAATAATTTGTGATTTACTTATATTATTTGGATTCTATTATGTGAGCAAGTAAACATCACAGCTCAGCTGGCAGCGTGGTATTGGGAGCGAGCATAAGGGTCTGGGTTCGATCCCCAGGTCCCAACATTTATTTCATGTTATTTTTCATCATGTGATCAAGTGCAAAGTTGTCCCATACGTCCACCTTATGCCATCCAAATCCAACCATCAGATTCATCAACAAGCTAGATCTAACGTGCCTCGTTGAAGGATCACCATATACCTCAAGTCAACACACGCACCAGATCAGGCGTAATCAAACAGGCTTTAGCCTTGATGGGCCCAGAAAATTCAGCCTCCAACCCCCAGAATTGCTAAATGCTATCAGGCCCACTTCTTTCTTTTTCTTTCTTAGTTTTTTTTATTTCTTTTAATATTTCTGTAATCATTTTAATTAACAAGTTAATCATTTTTTTTATAAAATCATAAAATCAAGAATTCACAAAAATATTAGAATTATTTTTTTTTATTATAAAATTTAACTTAATTTAGTTTAACTTTGGGAAATTTTAATTTATTTTCATAAATAAAATCAAATAGAAATTAGGTTAAATTCTTGATTTAATTCTTTTATTTTTTCTCAAATAAATAAAAATACAAAAATAGGTTTTTAGAGTGAATTAATTTATTTTTCTTAAAATAAATTAGAACTTAGGATTTTCTTTTAATTTTTCATTATTTTCTTTAAAAAAAACATGACAAAGCATCTTTTTTTAAGCAATCGCAAATAGGTTTAGTCAAGGGTCAAAACCCTAGTTGTTTCGTATTTGATTCATCGCACGCTTGTTAGTTATTTTTGCCAATATTTTTGTAACTGTTCATGGTTTGTAATAGTTTAATTTAGGGTTTTATTTACTGTTTAAGTTCCCGGGTTTTTGGATATGTAATTAATCCCCCTCCCTGAACCCTTGTAATAGCGTAGATTTATTTTCTCGCATTTTTAATTCCCACAAATATTTAACTGTCTAGATGTTTGCTAATAGGATTGTATGTCAAGAATGCATGACAAATTAATACAATTAGAAAACCCTAATGTGCAAAGATAAATAACTGAAACAAATCACTCGCACATATCACTCTTAGGGTATACTCCCACTTCGGTTTCCTTCGGTAAACGATCATTAAGCATAGGGTGTCTTAGTAGTTGCCCTCCAGTCTAAAAAGATCAAAACGTCCCATTCAAATGTTTCCTCGGAAATGTTTCCTCGAATATGATCTTAAAACTCTAGGGTTATTACTAAGATGTCCTAATATTGCTTTAGTGATCGTACGTCCCTTTCGAATTGACCCTTACAATTCCAATGACAGTGCTACCTATTTCTCAATAGTAGGATAGAGTTGTCTAAAGGAAACAAGAATAGAAATTATCTTTTTTTTCGAGTAAGTAGATGCTAGTAGGTACTTGCTCAAATAAAAACTTTTCACACTTACACTTTTCAAACAAACTTTCAAAACAACTTCGTCACACCTTTGAGGACTGATACAAGGGTTATCACGAAGTCAAACTTTTCAAAACAAAGCACATACACAAGCAATTTTAAAAAGATGAGCAAGTACCTAAGAGCCCATGGAAAACCATGGATAGAAAGGGTGATAACACCTTCCCTTTCTATAATCTACCCCCCGTACTCAGTATATCTCGAAAAAGGATTTTTTCTGTACTTTTTTCCTTTTCGATTGGATGAAATAAAAGTCGGTGGCGACTCTTGCTTACCGTGACATTTTGCAAACAAAAAACGCAAAACGCAAACCATTATAAACAGTCGGTTCTGCCACCGTATTACAGAACTGGCAACTCTGCTGAGTACTTAATAAGTGGGGTATAACTTAGGATCTAGGTCATCATAATTGCTTCTCTTGATTGCTTTGTTTGCTTTACTTTTAATGGTTTTGTTTGGGGTTACTATAGATCCTACACTCGGATCTGGGGAATACCTTTTAGGTAAGTAGCAATAGACTGTAAGGGAACTGTACAACATAGACCGATACGGTTGAACCAGTAGCTACGTTGGTGTGGCACTTTGGTTGGTACCGGTATCCCTTGTGGAGAAACGAGGAGAATACGGGACCGCTGCATGGTGTCGTTTAGCATCAACTGACCTTAGAACCTTTAATTGCCCAACTTGGCCATTAGAAAGTAGTGAGATAGCCGGCCTCAATGTAGAGCTGAGAACTGGTTGATACTCGATGCTACACTCATTGAGATCATACTCTCAAAATCCGCAAGAAAAGATTGCGTGAGCTGAAACCATGACCGATGGAGGATGGTTAGTGATATTGAGATCCTCTAGAACCCGGTTACTTTTCTAGGAAAGGTTGAACCAACTTAACTTCAAGAGGGTATTACCTTTGACCTCATGCAAGCCTTAAATTTAAGGGTTTTGTGTGATTTGATTGTATTTGTCACACCTGTGTTTGCTATACCTGTGGTTTATCATGACATCATGCATCATAACATGGCATCCATGCTTCATTACACTAACCATTTCAAAAGACCAAGGGAATTTATCTTTGTTCTATTTTGCAGATCATGGCTTCCGTGCGTAGAAATACCATCCGAATCAGCTTTGTGCAGACACCTGCCCAACTTAAAGAGCTAGCATCTAGAGTGTCTGAAACTTCTACTTTCATCAAGAGAAACGGTCAACTTCTCAGCCTGGTTACTTCAAACATTGATGAACAAATGATGAGCGTACTATTTCAGTTCTTCGATCCCAAGCATCACTGCTTCACCTTTTCAATACCAGCTGGTACCCACCTTTGAAGAATTCTCTCATCTATTGGGCATATCCATTCTTGAACAGGTACCCTTCACAGGTATGGAAGAAGTTCCTAAGCCAGAAGTTATTGCCTCAGCTTTGCATTTGAAACGGGCCGATGTGGTATCCAATTGGGAAACTCGAAGCGGGGTCGAAGGTTTTCTAGCCAAATTTCTGATAGACCAGGCTCAATTGTTTTGGGATAATTTGGATTTTCAGGCTTTTGAGGATGTCTTGGCTCTTCTTATCTATGGCTTAGTTCTCTTCCCTAATCCAGACTCCTTTGTAGATGTGAATGCTGTCAAGATTTTCCTTTCTCGCAACCCTGTGCCTACCTTGCTTGGAGATATCCCGCATGCTCTCCATACTCGTACCATGAGGAGAAGAGGGACTCTTATGTGCTGCATTCTGTTGCTGGCGAGGTGGTTTATTTCTCACCTCCCTAAGTTTGTACTGAAGAACGAAGAAGGTTTGGGTTGGTCTCATAGAATAATGTCGCTTGCTCATATGGATATTCTTTAGTGTTCCCGGGATATGGAAGACACTGCCGTTATTGACGGTTGTGGGGGGTACCCTAATGTACAATTACTTGGTATCAGAGGGGGTATAACTTATAATCCTTGTCTAGCTTTGCGACAACTTGGTCGTGCTCGAAGGGATGGTCCCCATGAGTTACTTCTCGAGGACATTGTATTCGACTATAAGGATGATGTTAAGGAGCATCGCCGGAGGTTCATACGGGCTTGGGGCATGGTAAACAGATCTGACCCCAAAGAGTTTTGACCGAAGACTTCCCTTCCTATGCAGCCTTATCTCCAATGGGTCCGAGCTCATGCCCAGAAGCTTATGATGCCTTATGAGGACGTATTACCAGTGATTATGGAGCCCACTAATGAAGAAGGCATTCCTTACACGGTTCTCTATCCTTACATGCCCACTGATCTTGGGGAGCTACAGATGTCTTGGATTCAGCTGAAGAATGAGCGGGATACTTACCGGGAGCAATTCCATGAGCAAGAGAGGAAGGTTTTGAAGCTCATCAGGCAGCTCGAGGAAGAAAGAGTGATCAATGACTATATCAGCACAAAGAGGAAGCGTCCATGGGACTTTTGATGTTCTATTTCTAGTTTTAGATTTATTTTATTGACTTATTTTGTAAAGCCTTAAAGGCATTGTGAACCTTCAAAGTTTAAGCTAATAAAGTTTTGTTTATTTTGGTTTGCAAATTTAAATTTCCCAAAGTCTTTGAAATCAGTACACGCGCATCCCATTATCATACACATCATTACAGGTACCACTATAGGTTTCTCATCTTCTTCGCTGTTTATTTTAGCAGAAATGTCTTCCGATCAAGCCATCAAAGATCTTCAGGCACAGAACGCCCAGTTCCAACAGATGTTCATAAGTATGGCTAAGGGGCACGAGGATTTGAAGACACTTATTCTGAAAGAGAAGAAGAAGAAGAAGACTGGTATACTGAATATGGGTAGAAGATTTAGAGAAAGGTTGAAGCATCAAACTGATCTGACCTCTTAATCCAAGGAAGGGGAGAACCAAGAGGGGGAAAAGGACCCTAGTCCTGCAGTTTTTGACAACGATACCGATTACAAGGATGAGCAATATCCTCCCGCTGAGGATAGGTATAAGCAACTAGAAGACCGTCTGAGTGCTATGGAAGTTCAGAAGATACCTGGTTTGGATTTCAGAGAATTAGGACTGGTATCGGGAGTGGTCATCCCTCATAAGTTCAAAGCTCCAGTTTTTGCCAAGTATGATGGAGTGTCCTGCCCAAAACTCTATCTCCGCTCGTATGTTAGAAAAATCCAACCCCACACCGCTGATAGAAATCTGTGGGTGCACTTCTTTAAAGATAGTCTGTCAGGGACTCAGCTTGAATGGTTCTACCAGTTGGAGGGAGCCAGTGTCCGAAACTGGGAAGATCTTGCTGCTGCTTTCTACAAGCAGTATCAGTATAATTCAGACCTTGCTCCCACTCGTACTCAACTCCAGAGTATGTACATGGGTGCAGGTGAAGGCTTTAAGGACTATGCACAAAAATGGAGAGACTTACCTGGAAGAGTTCAACCCCCGTTTTCTGATAGGGAGTTAGTTGACATGTTTCTGGGGACGCTATCTGGTCCATTTTTCAATCACTTAATCGGCAGTTCGTCATCTGGGTTCACTGAGCTGATTTTAACCGGAGAAAGAGTAGAAGCTGGAATTCAGAGTGGTAAAATACAAAAGGATGCCTCCTCAAGTTCAACAAAGAAACCTTTTACTCGTAAGAAGGAAGCTAGTGCCCTTTACATCCCGAGGGGCCAAAACAGACCTGAACACTGTTAAACGGTAAATGCTGTAGTGATACCAAGACCCGCAATTGCTCCACAATGCAACAATCAACAAAGGGTAGAAAGACCACAACGGCAGTTTACCCGCATCAACATGACTTTGGCTGAAGTTCTGCCTCATCTATTAAAATCCAACTTGGGAACCTTGAGAGAGGCTCCCAAGAATCCAAACACTACATCTCCCAAATACAATCCCAACGCGAAGTGCGCCTACCATTCTGAGAGTCCTGGCCATGATACAAATGATTGTTGGGCTCTGAGAAACAAAGTACAAGACTTGCTTGAAGCCAAGGAGATAGAGTTTGATGCTTCAGAAAAGCCGAATGTTATAACTGCTCCCATTCCCAAACATGGTCGTGGAGTTAATGTTGTTGACACTGATTTGTTTGTGACCTCTGTTGAAGAAATTTCTACTCCTCTTATGACTGTTAAGAAGAATTTGTTGTTGGCCGGTTTATTTCCGGGTTGTGGTGAAGATTGCCACATGTGTTCGATTCTGCCTTCCGATTGTTATTTGTTGAAATCAGGTGTTCAGCGCCTGATGGATAATAAAGAGATTTTGTTCGAAAAGACTATGGTTCCTGTTGTTCCAAATGAAGACGTTGCCATTATAACCATTTCAACCAATCCTTCCCAGGTTTCCTTGAGAAAACCTGTTAGGATTACACTTGTTCAAAGAATTGCTCTGCTTATAATCATTGTTCCTGATCACATCCCGTACACCTCAGACAAGGCTGTCCCATGGAATTATGGTGCTGATGTGTATTATCATGGCATTAAGCAAGACCTGAAGAATGAAGAAGCTGATACTGATGTCATTAATATTGTTGGGACTACTAAGGTTACCCGAAGTGGAAGGGTTTTCTCTCCTGAGATTTCTCCGAAGATCATCAAGCCTACTATTATTCCAACTACTGCTCCAACAGCACTCCTGACATTTCTCCCGTTCCTACTCCAGTTATTACACCTGCTAATATTCCTATCCTTACTCCAATTATCACCCATGTCGCCGAGCCATCTGAGACTCGGGGAAAATAAATTATAGGTGAGCCTTCTCGGACGGAGGCACCTAAGAAAATCGCTGTGGAAGCCTTTAAACAAGAAATAGAGGAAATATTGAAAATTATCAAGAAAAGCGACTACAATGTGGTCGAACAGCTGGGGAAGACCCCGTCAAAGATATCCATGTTGTCCCTGCTGTTGTGTTCTGAAGCCCATGCGAAGGCTTTGATTGCATTTCTCAAGACTGTGCATGTGCCGCAGGAAACTTCAACAGATTAGTTTAAAGATTATATGGCCAGCCTGACTGTTGACAATGGGCTGGGTTTTTCAGATGCGGATATAACACCAAAAGGGAGGAATCATAATGATGCTCTGCATGTCTCGATTGAGTGCAGGGGCACCACTATGGCTCATGTGCTAGTGGATATCAGGTCTTCATTAAATGTTCTGCCAAAGAAAACGTTGGACCGTTTGGATTGTGAGGGTTTGACTTTAAAGCCTAGCAACATTGTGGTAAGGGCTTTTGACGGATCAAAGAGGATGGTGCACGGGGAGGTGGACATCCCTGTCAAAGTGGGTTCTCAGACCTTTGGGTCTACCTTCTATGTAATGGATATCATGCCATTGTATTCTTGCTTGCTGGGTCGTCCTTAGATCCATATGTCTAGGGCAGTTACTTCCACACTTCATCAAATGCTGAAGTATCCGGTGAAGGGGAAGATTGTCACAGTGCGAGGCGAAGAAGAATATATGGTGAGTTACCTCAATTCCTTCCGTTACATAGAGATGGACGGGGAATTCATAGAAACTCCTTGTCAGAACATCGAAGAGGTCCCTCAGACTTTGGCGTCAACTGAAGTTACTACCAACAAACCTCCGCTGAAGATGGTTTCTCTCAAGGACGCCAGGGTTGTAGTTGAAGAAGGAGCTCAAAGGGATGTTAGGCGCGCACGGATCGGAAGACATCCTCTACACATTAGCAATCGGGGAATTAATGCAATTGAAGACAGTGAAGAGGATTCAGACATCGACAGCTGGATCTACCCAACAACCAACGGTGGACTGAACAACTGGACGGCGAGGGACTTCATACCTATTTCTTTTATTCTGCAGTAATTGACTTTTGGTTTAAGATTTGTAATAAACAATTTGAAACTTTACGGCCCGGTGCCTTGCCCGAGGCACCTTGGCTTTGCTTGTGAGGGCTATTATTTATCATTTCATATATCATTAATAAATCATTGGATGTTTCTTGCATACAAATTTTGCGCTCCTTGTTTTTCTTTCCTGCTTTCACTTTATCAAAACAATTATTCTCTTACACACACTCACGTATCATAATGCAGATCCATATCCACTCTGGATCCCATTGATAACAGCTCTGCTATTTCCAGTTATGACGTCAAAAATCCGATCAACCAAGCCGAGGACGAAGGTGAGGATGATTGTGAGGTTCCTGGAGAACTTGCTAGACTATTACAGCAGGAGGAAAGGGCCATACAGCCTCATGAAGAGCCAATTGAGTCAGTGAATTTGGGTATAGAGTAAGACAGGAAAGAGGTTAAAATAGGTGTGAATCTGGAGCCTAGTGTCAAATAACGATTAATACAGATGCTACACGACTATGCTGAGATCTTCACCTGGTCCTATGAAGACATGCCTGGTTTGGACACTGATATTGTGGTACATCGCCTGCCGACTAAAGAAGATTGTCCTCCGGTTAAACAAAAAGTTCATCGTATGCACCCTGAGATGTCATAAAAGATCAAGGCAGAGGTCATGAAACAATTCGACGCAGGATTCTTGGTTGTCATTTCTTATTCGCAGTGGGTTGCCAACGTTGTTCTGGTACCTAAGAAGGATGGTAAGGTACGGATGTGTGTGGAATACAAAGATCTGAACAGGGCAAGCCCCAAGGATGACTTCCCACTTCCTCACATTGATGTTCTAGTCAACAACATTGCGCATCATAAGATCTTCTCCTTCATGGATTGTTTTTCTGGATACAACCAGATCAAGATGGCTCCTGAGGACATGGAGAAGACAACCTTCGTTACACAGTGGGGCACCTTCTGTTACAAGGTAATGACTTTTGGGTTGAAGAATGCTCGGGCAACTTATCAGCGCGCCATGGTCACTTTGTTCCATGATATGATTCACCACCAGATCGAGGTTTATGTTGATGACATGATAGCCAGGTCCCAGACTGAAGAAGAGCACCTTGATCATCTCCAGAAACTATTTGACATGTTGAAGACGTAAAAGCTGAGGTTGAATCCGAACAAGAGTACATTCGGGGTAAGGTATGGTAAGCTTCTGGGTTTTGTTGTCAGTGACAAAGGTATTCAGGTAGACCCTGCAAAGGTAAAAGCCATACAAGAGATGTCGGCTCCCCGCACAGAGAAGGAAGTTAGAGGTTTCTTGGGATGTCTGAATTACATCGCCAGGTTCATTTCACATATGATTGTTACTTGTGAGCCAATCATCAAGCTGCTGAAGAAAGATCAAGTGGTAAAGTGGAATGATGAATTCCATATTGCTTTTGAAAGAATCAAAGAATACCTTCAAAAACCACCAATTTTGATGCCTCCAGTGGAAGGAATACCTTTGATATTATACTTGACATTGCTAGACAATTCAATGGGGTGTGTGCTGGGGCAGCATGACGAGTCTAGCTGAAAAGAGAACGCCATTTACTACCTTAGCTAAAATTTTACTGACTGTGAGACCCGATACTCATTGCTCGAGAAAACTTGTTGCGCTTTGGCATGGGCCGCTCGCCGACTGAGACAGTATATGCTGACTCCCACCATTTTGTTGATATCAAAGATGGATCTGATCAAGTATATTTTCGAGAAGCCCGCTCTCTTTGAAAGGATAGCAAGATGGCAGATGATCTTAATTGAGTACGACATCCAATACACAACCCAAAAAGGAATCAAGTGGAGTGTATTGGCGGATCATTTGGCGCATCAGGCCATGGATGACTACCAGTTCATGAATTTCGAGTTCCCGGATGAGAATATCATGTTGGTGACCGACTGCGAAGAACCTGGACCGGATGAAGGACCTGAGGAAGGATCCCGATGGTCAATGTATTTTGATGGAGCCTCGAACTCATTGGGTAATGGCATTGGCGCTGTAATTATATCTCCTGAGGGTTGTCATACTCCATTCACCGCCCGATTATGTTTTAACTGCTCCAATAATATGTCGAAGTATGAAGCGTGTATCATGGGTCTTCGAGCTGCTATTTACCTGAGGATTAAGTTCTTGAGTGTATTCGGAGACCCCTCTTTTGTGATAAGTTAGATCAATGGCGAGTGGGATACGAAGCACCCGAATCTTATTCCTTACAAAGAGTATGTACTGACATTACTCCCACACTTTGAGGAGATAACTTTTGAACATTTCCCACGAGAAGAAAACTAGTTGGCGGACGTGCTAGCTACCATGTCTTCTATGTTCAAAGTCAGGTGGGATAATGAAGCTCCCCAGATTACCATTGAGATGTTGGATGAACCCGCACATTGCTGTGACATTGAGACTGATGAGGTAATAGATAAACCCTGGTTTCACGAGGTAAAGAGGTATCTTGAGGCTCAAGAATACCCCGAGGCGGCATCTGTTAATGATAAGAAGTTTCTGAGAAGGTTCGCTGTGAAGTTCTTCATCGGTAATGGAATCATCTATAAGCGTAACCATGATTCAACCTTATTGTGGTGTGTAGACAAGGGCGAGGCAGAAAGGATCATGGAAGAGTTACATGAAGGTACCTTCGGAACCCATTCCAGTGGACATACCATGGCAAAGAAAATCCTACGAGCAGGATATTACTGGTCCACTATGGAAGCCGATTGTTATCAGCACTCTCGAACCTGTCATAAGTGCCAAGTCTATGCTGATAAGGTGCATGTACGTCTGGTTCCCCTAAATTTTTTGACGGCTCCCTAGTTTTTCGGGATGTGGGGCATCAATATGATCGGCGAGATCATACCTACTCAATCTAACAGACATCGTTTCATTCTGGTAGCAATTGATTACTTTACAAAGTGGGTTGAGGAATCTTCCTTTGCTACAGTAACCAAGAACGTCATGGCGCGGTTTATCCGGCCAAGCTGATTTGTCGATATGGTGTACCAGAGAGGATTATTACGGACAATGGTAAAAATCTCAATAACACGATGATCATCGAGCTCTGTAAACAATTCAAGATACATTATCATAACTTTTCTCCCTACCGGCCGAAGATGAATGGGGATGTTGAAGAGGCTAACAAGAACATCAAGAAGATTATGCAGAAGATGACGGTGACATACAAAGACTGGCACAAGATGTTACCATTCGCTCTTCATGGGTACCGTACCTTAGCACGGACTTCGACAGGGGCAACACCCTACTCTCTGGTATATGGCATGGAGGCAGTCCTACCCATCGAAGTCCAGATACCCTCTCTCAGGATTATGAAGGATACGGGTTTGAACAAAGACGATTGGATCCAAACCCGACTCGATCAGCTGAATCTAATCGATGAAAAGAGACTTACTGCTATCTGTCATGGTCAGACGTATCAAAAACGAATGATCGAGGCTTTTAACAGGAAAGTTAAACGTCAAGAATATAAAGTCGGGGATCTAGTGATAAAACGCATCATACTACCACAAGGTGATCCCAGGGGCAAATGGACCCCCACATATGAAGGGCCATTTGTGGTTAAAAACATTTTCTCGGGAGGAGCTATGATTCTAACCACCATGGACGGTGACGAACTTCCTCACCCCGTCAATGCATACATAGTGAAAAGATACTACGCATAATCAAAGACCCGCTAGGTTGACTGGCCTAGGAAAAAATAAGGGCTTCCCGGCGAACCAAAAGGGTTCGGGCAACAGTAAGGGATGAAAATGAAAAAAATGTACACCCGGCAAGTCGAAACCCTGAAAAGGCGACTTGGGAAAAAAAGAGTATCCCGGTGGACTGAAAACCCGAAAGGGCGGTCCAGGAAAAAATTAGGGATTGAAGCGTAACACTACGTCTCATTGGATCACCTCGCAACCAGACTTCGGTATCGACTATCAAGCTTGGACGGTGCCAATCCATCTGATCCATCTTCGACCAAGCAACACAATGATGAGACGCTTGAAGATATAAGGGCAATATCAGAGTTGGAACCCGATGGGATTGTTTCACATAGTTGTTTTTATTTCTTTTACACAAATTGTATAATTTCTATTTCGGCGGCGTTCTCTTATAGGATGTCAGCCTCTTTGTACAAAACGCCTATTACAGGCCAATTTCAAAATCAATACAATTCATTTTCACAAGAAATTCCAATTTATTTTTCTTTTTCTGTTTTGTTTTGCAAGAATGTCCAAGATTTATTTTTGGTATATGCATTTGAAAATGATTGCTGCTCATAAATGTTTACATGAGAAACAAAGACGATTACCCGTAATGCTAGAAACAGGGAAAACAAGAAGTGCCCAAACCTTACAATTACTCTGCCCATCAGGTACATGGATAGAGTCAGCTTGAGAATATGAGTAGTGGTACATACACTCCCCACAGAGTAAAAAGTATCCAAGGAAAGTGGTGTTAGCTTTCCCGAACAGGACACAACTCTCCCTAGCTGAGGTTCACAATCGCGAGTGAGTCAGTAAATTTTTCTCCAAGCAGAGTTTATTTTTCTCACAAGCAGAAATCAATCTCCAAAAAAATTCATTATCACCAGCAACGGGAATTCATCCCCGATGGAGTTTATTTCTCCGAATCGGCAGATCTATCAACATAGTATTTTCTCTCCAATAGAGTTATTCCCTGCAGAATTATCCTCAGACAGGGTCTCTTCCGGCAGAATATTCACCAGCCGAATAGATGTGAATCCCTAGCTAGTCATCCTTGTTCACTATCCCCAACAGAAGTAGAGGAATTATGGTTTTTTTTACAGCAGTCAAGAATACCATTTCTCCTACTCTCCAAATAGCAGTCAGGGATTTATTTTCCCGGACTCAGATTATTACGTCAGCATTGCATGTTCATACATCATGACATATGCATACCTCACATATAACATAGTCTCATTTATTTTGAGAACGTCATCATACAATGCATATCATGCATCGCACATAACTAACTCTGTATTTCTTTCAGGAAAGACAGTTATTATCAATAATTTTCAACAGGTCCATGATTAACACTCAAAGCTAAATAGAGTAATCATCGGTGCAAAAGATACAACCTTACCCAGGTTTCCTCCAGCAGTCCCAGGCCGACTCATCACAAGGTAATCTCACCTAGGTTCCTTTTGCAGTTTTACCCAAACTCATATCGAAGTAACCCTACTATCCAGGTTCCTTCTCACAACCCTACTATCCAAGCTTTCATCTCGAAGTAACCCAACTATCCAGGTTCCTTCTCACAGCCCTACTATCTCGGCTTTCATATCAAAGTAACCCTACTATCCAGGTTCCTTCTCACAGCCCTACTATCAAGGCTTTCATATCGAAGTAACCCTACTATCCAGGTTCCTTCTCAAAGCCCTACTGTGATACAGTGGGAGAATTGACTTGAGGTTTTGCATTTCGTCGCAAATGTTTCGGTTTAGCAAGAGTCGCCACCGACTTTTATTTTAGCCAAAAGGAAAGGTAAAAAAGCACAGGAAAGACCTTTGAGATTGTTTTTGGGTTCGGGGGGTAGATTATGAAAAGGGAAGGTGCTAGCACCCTTTTCATCCATGGTTTACCATGGGCTCTTAGTTACTTGTTTTAGATCACTTGCTTTGCTTTTCCAATTGTTTGAAATGGTGCTTTGTGTGGTTTTGAAAGTATTTTGAAAAGAGGCCTTTGTTTAGGCAATCTTTGTAATGATTCTCGTTCGTAAGAATGTATACAAAGATGTTTGTCTTTTGAAAAATGTTTCAATGTTTTGAAAGTTGTTTGGAAATATTTTGAAATGTGTTGTGTGTTTTTGAAAATAGTAAGGATTGTTTGCAAATTATTCAAGTAACTATAAGCTTATCTACCTACTCAAAAGTCTTTTTGTACATTTTTATTCCTTTGACATTGTTGTTTTACCATTGTTTTGTTAGACGAACCTATCTTTGGATGTTAAAAGGGACAGGCGTGGGTCATCGTATGACCATGATAGCAATATTGCCAAGTATCTTAGCAAGTTTTGAGGGACTAAGATCATTTGTTTTTAGGCAACCAAGTCTAGCGTCATCGAGGGACTATGATCTTTTGTTTTGTTTTGTTTTTCCAAGATACCTTGCATGCATACTGTGATCGGTGGAAATAGAACTGACTGTTTTGAAATGCTGGTTTGGGAAATGTCGCGGTAAGCAAGAGTCGCCACCGTCTTTTATTTTCTCCAACAAGGAAAGGACAAAAGCACATCAAAATTCCTTTTCGAGATGTCTCTCGGTTCGGGAGGTAGATTATAGAAAGGAAAGGTGTTAGCACCCTTTCTATCTGTGGTTATCCACGGGCTCTTAGGTACTTACTCACTATGTTTTCAAAAATGTTTTGCTTTTCTTGTGTTTGTGGGTTTTGAAAAAAAGTTTGTTTGAAAACTTCGATTTAACTCTTGTATCAGTCCTCAAGAGTGTATGAAGTGTTTGTTTGAAAACTTTTGTCAGAAAAGTGGAGGTGCGAAAAGTATTTTTGTTTTGAAAGAGAAAGTACCTGAGAACCTCTACCTACTCAAAAGAAATTAAGTTGTGTAAATGTCCTTTAGACATTACTATCCCACTATTGAGAAGTAAGTAGCACCGTCGTTGGAGTTTTCGGGTCAATTCGATTATAGGGACATGTGGTCACCAAAGCAATAGTAGGACGCCTTAGCGGTAACCCTAATATCCTAGATCCTTTTTATCCGAGGCAACCGTTTCGAGGCAACTTGGATCTTTAGACAAGAGGGAGACCTCTAAAACACCCTATACTCAATGACCACGTCGAGGCAACCAAGTGAGGCGTACCCTATGAGTGGCATGTGCTCGTGTGTCAGGATTCAATTTATATTATCTTTGCACATGTTATGGTGAGCTACGGGTTGATTTTAATTTCAGAGATAAGTCTTGTCATGCATAGCCTAGTTAACATACATCTAAAAGTTAATAGTTGCAGAAAATAAATCTAAACTATTACAAGGCGTCGGGTATTTACATCGCTAAAAACAAACCCTTGAAAAATAAATGCGAGAAAATAAATAAAAGTGATAAAAAGTCCTAATTAAAGTTATTACATCCTCGGAGCAATTACATAATAATGGATCAAAAATTAATAAAACAAACATACGCGCGAGAGAAATTGGATCGGAGAAATCCTTAGGGTTTTGACCCTTTTTGAGAAAGAAAGAAGTTTTGGTTGTTTGGCATTTAATTAAATTAATCCTAAAATTAATTAATTAATAAAATAATAAAAAAAAAGATGTTTTTGAGTTTTTTATGTTTTAAGGAAAATAAAATAAAAAAGAAAACATGACTAAAAGTTGTCAAGAAAACCCTAATTCTATGTTGATTTTAAATTATTGTGAAAATATTGAAATTAACCTAATTAAAACAACTAAATTAATTATGTTAGTTTTTATTTACAAAAATAATAAATTAAAGGTGAAATTAATAATAATAAAAAAATATTATGTTTTTTATGTTTTCTGGATTTATTATGAAAATAATTAATTTGGTTAATTGACTAATAATAATAATTAGTAATAATTAAGTGAAAAAATATAAAAGAAGAAAATAAAAGATAATAACCCAGGGGGTGTGATGGCCCAATAAGGAGTTATCTTTGGCAATTTGTGGCCCAACAAGCTGCAAGCTTCTTTGACTTTTTTGGATTGCCCACACGTGCATTGACCAGGGAGCATGGTAGTCCTCCACTCACGACCACTGGATTGGAGTTTGTGGCCACTTGGCGCCTGGGAATTGGAAGTGCATGGTGGACATCTTTTGGAATTCTGCACATGAATATGTTATGAAAAATAGAATAAGCATTTTGGGGGGACCTGGGATTCGAACCCAGGTCCCAATGGTCATATGCACGCGTCCCTGCCACTACACCAAGCTGTTCTATTTGTTAGTGAAATAAGTGGAGATTATTATATTGAGAAATAAATCAACATGCTGTAAAACACAAAAACACGCACGCTTATTCAAATGGCCCAACCATATGTGAACACCTCATCATCTTCCTCGCTGGTACCTGTAAAAACATAATCAATTAGCGGGGGGTTTTAACCCCCACTATATGCTTGCACGAAAAATAGCGATTAGGGCTGTGGTTTACATAAATATTTCGCGAGGGTCTGGTTTTGTTCGTCTTGTTCTGACGATTCCAACCATGGGTCTCACAAGTCTTAATTTTTCCTGGATTGCAAAGCCCCAATTCAAAGCTTATGAACCCTAAAAAATCGTTCATGGCATTCTTCGATTCAGTGCATTATAATTCAATTAAATGATATCATTAGCTTCATATGGTCCCTATTAATGTAAAACAATCAAGAAATCATGTTAAATGCTCATGAATTGGACAATACGATTTTGAATAAAAATGTCAAACTGTGGCTCCGTATCCTTTGATTCTTTGAGCTTTAGCGCGTGATTTCAATTGTAAATCACTCCTGACACTTCCAGCAATGTGTTTGAATCAATAGAATGCCTTGAATTGGCTTGGAACGCAAGAATTAGTTTTCAACTTTCTTGGAATTTTTTCAAAATGCTAGGGCTTTTGTCTGCAGCTTTCTCCCGTGTATGCATCAGGGTTTGCTTGCATATATATAGAGGAATGGAATTAGGTCAAAATCTTGAGCAAAAATCCATTGAATTGATGATTTGATCTTTGATTAAAAATCAAATCTTTTTGCATTTTCATGATTGAACAAAGTTGCCAATTTTGGAGATTTTGTATCTTTGACTTGGTGCACGAAATTGCCAGCCTTTTTAGGTTATATTTGCTTCACAAAAAGATTTAAAAACCAAATCTTGTATTTCCCTACAATTTAAATTGATTAAATGAATTAATATCAATTAAAAATCCAATTAATTAATAAAAATAAGAAAATAAATTCCATTAAGCTTGATGAGTCGTGCATAGGCCATGGATGAAGTTTCAAGAAGAGATTTGAGGCCCATTAGCAAAAACAACGTGTTTTGAGCAAAGTTGACTTTTGCAAATTCCTAAAAATTTCCCAACTTCTCCAATGCATATCTTGCTCAATTTTGATCATATGAACATGTTCTTGGACATTTTGGAAAGGTCTTGAAGTTCTATAACCAATGCCTTTGGTCCCATGTCATTTGGATTTACCAATATCAAATTATGGTCTTTGACTTAAAGTGCACTTTTGTTGACCTTTAAATTTGACCTATAATGTAGAAATTGATAACTTTTTGTGAGAGCATTTCTTGGACTTGGAATGTGAAGATGGATTGTAGGAAATGTCATCCCCTTCAAAATGAGCATTGGATGGGATTTTTTCTGACAAACCATGAAAAAGTTATGCCCTGGTCAAGATACAGTTGACTTTTCTGCTGTCCAAAAATAGTAACTTTTTGCACCTTGATGATTTTTGAGCCATTCTTGTGGAATCATGATCAAGAGTTGATCAAATGATGATTGTGGACTCAAAATAAGATGTTGACCAAAAATTCTGACTTTTGACTGCAAAATGACCATTTTGCCCCTACAGTTGACTGTGGATCAAATGAGGCTTTTGACTGTGCAAATTGGCACTGTGAGTCTTGAAACTTGGCATATAGATGCTTGAGAATGTATATAGGCCTATGAGACTTGGTTGAACCATTGAAAACCCCAAATTCCTTGAAAGAACCAAAACCCTAATTTCAGTTGGCTTAGGAGGTGGTTTAACTGTACAATCCTTTGAGCAAACTTGAGTAATTTGAAGATTATTCTTGACAAATCTTGAAGAATATGGGAGGGAAAATTTTGGGGTACAACAGTTGCCCCTGTTCGATCTTCTTAGACCTGAGGATGTAGATTGGCTTGCGTGCCTTTCGTGATCCGTAGGTGGAAGATGATTGAACATTAAAGTGCCCAGAAATTTGCACTCGCATGGTGTAGTATCAGCAATGTGATGTCGGGAATGGGCTTACAGATGCCATTTGGAGATATGATGGATAGGAGGATGGGCTTATAGATGCCATCTGGAGGTGTGACAGAATCTCGTCGGGGATGGGCTTATAGATGCCATCTGGAAATGTAATGAATAGTTGTGGAGATGGGCTTAAAGATGCCATCTGGGAATGCGTGTGGAATTGTAACTTGGTAGGTTGAAAGAAGGAACCTGTGTAGGGTTGCCTGATGATGAGTCCGTGTAAAACTGCATCTTGGAAGAGAAGGAACCAGTGTAGGGTTGCTTCATGATGGTCAAGTAGATAGTTGTCCTGTCTGGTTTCAGGTATTAATCTCTGACCTGAGAAAGAAAGATAGTTTCCTGGCCTGTTACAGGTGTTGATCTTCAGTCTCTTCATATAGGTGGCTTTCCTGTCTGGTTTCAGGTGTTAACCTATGATCAGTCGTCCACAGATATTTCCTGGCTAGTTATAGGTGTTGATCTGGAACTTGAGAAGGCTGGCTGAAGAGATAGTTTTCATGTATGGTTTTAGGTATTAATCTCTGACTTGAGAAATAAAGATAGTTTTCCTGGCTTGCTACAGGTATTAATCTTCAATCTCTTCATGTAGATAACTTTCCTGTCTGGTTTCAGGTATAGATCGATAATCAGTCGTCCACAGATATTTCCTGGCTAGTTACAGGTGTTGATCTGGAACTTACGAAAGGTTGATCGATGAGATAGTTGTCCTGTCTGGTTTCAGGTATTAATCTCTGACCTGAGAAAGAAAGATAGTTTTCCTGTCTGGTTTCAGGTATTAATCTTCAATCTCTTCAATGTAGATAACTTTCCTGTCTGGTTTCAGGTATAGATCTACAATCAGTCGTCCATAAATATTTCCTGGCTAGTTACAGGTGTTGATCCGGAACTTAAGAAAGGGTGGTCGAGAAGATAGTTTTCCTGTCTGGTTTCAGGTATTAATCTCTGACCTGAGAAAGAAAGATAGTCTCCTGGCTTGTTACAGGTATTGATCTTCAATCTCTTCATGTAGATAACTTTCCAGTCTGGTTTCAGGTATAGATCTACAATTCGTCGTCCATAGACATTTCCTGGCTAGTTACAGGTGTTGATCTGGAACTTGAAAAATGTTGATGGTAATCATCTTTTGATTGAATCTAGAATAAGCATCAGAATGTCGCCGTATCTAGGTCACATTTGAACTGTCTCTAGAAGGAATCTGGAATAAGCAATAGAATAGCATCTGTGTCTGGAGCATCTCTAAGTTGTCTTTAGAAGTTTGAATCTGAATAAGCAATAGAATAGCATCTGAATCTAGAGCATCTCTAAGATGTCTCTGAAAGGAAATATGAATAAGCAATAGAATAGCATCCGGGTCTGGAGCATCTCTAAGCTATCTCTGAAAGGAAATCTGAATAAGCAAATAGAATAGCGTCCGGGTCTGGAGCATCTCTAAGCTGTCTCTGAAAGGAAATCTGAATAAGCAATAGAATAGCATCCGGGTCTGGAGCATATCTAAGCTGTCTCTGAGAGGAAATCTGGAATAAGTATCGGAATGTCGCCAAATCTGGGTCACATCTGAACTATCTTTAGAAGGAGTCTTATATAAGTATCAGAATGTCGCCCAAATTTGGGTCACATCTGAACGATCTCTAGAAGGAGTCTGGAATAAGTATCGGAATGTCGCCATGCTTGGGTCACATCTGAACTATCTCTTGCTCAATGGAGTAAACCGCTGAGGTTATAGAACTGGTCCGTACTATGACGGAGGAGAACATCAAGAGCTAGGAACTGATTCGTGCTCAATGGAGTAAACCGCTGAGGTTATAGTACTGGTCCACCCTATGATGTAGAGAAACTGTCGAGATTGAGAACCTTATCTGAACTTCAAACGAGGATAATTCGATTGAGATTTAAGAACTGGTCAGATCTTCGACTAAGCTGAGAACTTAACTGCATCTTTCCTGAAAAGGTAAAGGTCAGTCACATGCAATGCATGAGATGGATCAAGCAATGATGTTCTCAACATAAATGAGATTGTATGATATGATGCGTATATGCATGTATCATGATGTATGAAGATGTGATGTTTTAGCTGGGAAAATAAATCCCAGATTGCTGCTGAGAATGATGTTGAACTCTTCGTTTCCGCTGGGGATGATGAACGAAGCTGATCGCACGAATAAACCTGTAGGAGAAGATGACTCTGTTGGGGAATAAACATGGCGAAGAGATTACTCTGTGGGGAGAGATGCTTCGTTGAGATTTTAATGATAACTCCGCTGGGGGAACTCTGTTGATAAGCTCTGTTGGGGATTTTGATGGTGAACTTCGCTGGGGAATAGAAAGGACTTCGCTGAGGAGAATCTTTCAGTTGCAACTTGCTGAGGATAACCCAGTTAGACTCTGGTGGGGATAACCTTCTGAATACGGTTGGGGAGATGCATTTGCATTCTGCAGGGGACAAGCTTCCAGAATCTACTGGATAAGATGATTCAACTCTGGTGGGGAAGCTTTTTCGACTGCACTGGGAAATGGCTCCACTGGGGGTATCTTGTATTCCGCCGGGGAACATTATTATACTTTGTTGAAGAACAGTAAGAACGCCGGGGACGCTTGCTGAGGAATATCTGTATACTCTGCTAGGGAATATTAAGATCTTCTGGGGATACCCAACTTTTCAGGACTGATGGTAGACCAACTCTTCTTGGGGGGAGAGTATTGCTGACTTGCTGGGGATACTGTGCCTTTTTGGGGCTGGTGGGAGACAAACTCTGCTTGGGGAGAGTATTGCTGAATCTTGCCTTACCCTGCGGGGAGTGAAGGTATCTTGGTCATATTCCTCAGCTGAGTCTACCTTGTATCTGGAGGACAGGGCAGCTTGTACAGTTCGGATAATTCTTATTGCCCCAGTTTCTGCGGGAGAAGAAAGCCTATGAGGTGCTTGATAACTGCCGATTGACAAACCTTCTTCTGGTAGGCAAATGACGAGATGACGAGACATAGTCGTACGCTTTTGATCCCTAACTTTTTCCTGGACCACCCTTTCGGGTTTTCAGTCCATCGGGATACCCTTTTTTGCCCAAGCTGCCTTTTCAGGTTTTTGACTTGCCGGGTGTACAGATTTTTCATTTTCATCCCTTATTTTTTCCCGAACCCTTTTGGTTCGCCGGGAAGCCCTTATTTTTGCCTAGGCCAGTCGACCTAGCGGGTCTTTGATTACACGTAGTATTTTTTTGACTATGTCCACGTTCTCAGAGTGCAGGGAGTTGTCATTGTCGGTAGTATTGTATTGCCATACTGCCAGAAGATGTTTGATCGTGCAAGATTCGTTGCTGGAATTCATGTCCAATGCTCCAAGTGACTCAGATGGAGATTTGCCCCGGGCTATTTGGCATCTTTGAGAGATTCTCTGAATCTTGACTTAACTACCCCAGATGATGGACAATGCTCATGTCGTGCCCCTGGATTGGAAGTGTTTTCCCACTTGATGTTATCCTTTTTGTTGAGAAGGTTTTTGTTCACTAGATATTCGTCGTGCGAATTTCTCTGCTGTTTGAACAAATAGTCATATGCAAACAATGTTATTTTAAGAATGCAAAGCTTGTGTCTGTCTTGAAGTTTTTTGAAAATGCAGTTTTCAATAAAACTAGTGAATTTTTGTAAAATGTGATGTCAACTCAGGATTTTACAGCAAGCCCTACAGGAGTCAGGATACCTTTGTAACAGTATGCTTTCGAGCTAACCCATGCTTCAGCTAGGACTTTTTAAGGGTTATAACGTGGCCTGGTTCACGGTTTAAGAAACAAAGGATAAATGCTCAAATTTTATTTGTACCCACCCGTTCTTCGTGATGTTCTTCGATCCTAAACTCAGCTAATTGTGTGTTAGACCTTGTTTGAGTCTTTGCTCTGATATTCCAGTGATGGTTCGGATACTGACAATTTATTTTGAACAGGAAGTCATTTCCTTTTTTGTTGAGGGTCTGTAGGATCTCTTTCTTTTTTGATTTTATTATCCCTGTCTTTTGCCTGAACTGTTTCTTTTTGTGATTACAGTCAGCGGGATGCCCCAGTTTTGTAAGTCTCCTTCATAGGTTTTGACTTATTGGGCTTTTATTTTGAGAGATAATGACTGCCTGTCTTTATGATTATTCAGAACCATCACTGTCTTTTTGTCTCTGAAGGACTTCTTTGATACCATTCATTGTGCACCTGGATCAACTGAGAGAACTACCCTACCCCAGGTTATGATTAAGGGTTTTAATTTTTGTGAAAAGAAAAACTCCAACTTCTTTGGCTCAAAGGGGTTGACTAGGGATTATCTTCCTTATGAATCCACTGTTTAGGATTGGAAACAATGCCTGTACCTCATCAGCGGGGTCTATTCAAAAGCATACTGTAAAGATCATGGTATCGTTTTCGTCATCCACCCTCCAAAGGTTTAGAATTTTTTTAATCGAGAGTTGAACATCACAAAAAAATGAAAGAAATTTGAATATAGTGAATACGAATGGATTGATTCAAAACAGACATATGCGATGTGTGATACGGTGGGAGAACTGACTAGTGTTTTGCGTTCGTATTCGCACTTGTGCGGTTGAGCAAGAGTCGCCACCGACTTTTTATTTTATCCTAAAGGAAAGGTTAAAAAAAGCACAGCAAAAACCTTTTGAGATATTTCGTGGGTTCGGGGGGTAGATTATGAAAAGGGAAGGTATTAGCACCCTTTTCATCCATGGTTATCCATGGGCTCTTAGTTACTTGGTTTTTTAGATCACTTGCCTTGTTTTTTCGATTGCTTGAAAATGGTGTGTGTGTGGGTGCTTTTGAAAATGTTTTGGAAAAAGATGCCTTGTCTTAGGCAACTAATGTATTTGACTCGTGATTGAGTGTTTTACAAAAGTGTGGATCTTTTCGAAAAGATGTTTCAAATGTTTTTGAGAGTTTGTTTTGAAAGTGTTGTGGATTGTGGTTTTTGAAAAGAAGGCAAGTGTTTTTGCAAATTGATCTCAAGTAACTAAGAGTTTTGTCTACCCTATTGTACTCAAAGGTTTTTGTTATGTTTTAACCCCTTTTAACAATTTTGTTCTACCATTGAAATTGGTAGACAATCTTGCGTTTAGGAAGTTTATTCGGGACGGGCGCGGGTCATCGTATGGACCATGAATGCAATGGTGCCAAGTGTCTTTGGCAATTTGCTTTGAAGGGACTATGATCATTCCGTTTAGGCAACACTTTGAGACTTATGATCATTTGATTTTGTTTTGCCAAAGATACTCGACGTGCAAGCATGGCCCATTTTGGAAGGCAACATGTGGGATTACCCTAGGGAGTGCAAGTGTGATTGTGTATTGATTACATGTATTTGTCTTGTATTAGGTTATCTAGCGTTTGATTTTATGTACATGCAAACCCTAGGTTTAACCATGGTATAATTGGGAAACTGTAAATTGCGGAAATGTAAAATCTACGCTATTACAAAGTAGTATCCGGGAGTGGGGGTACAAGTGTATGAATGGGGATGAGACTTATAGTATCCAATAAGTTACAACCAAATCGAATGTGCGATCAAATGTAAATATCGAATATACAAATATAAGATAAACAAATGTGTATAGGGCAATGTGAATGTATTTGATTAAGTGTACATGTATATGAGTATGTGTAATTATTTACAAGTGCGACATGTGAAATTGAAGCGTATTAGGGTTTTTTGACCTAGATATGTGTTTTAATGAATCTAGGGTTTGTATATTTAATATGTATAAAAGAATGTTTTAATTGCATGCTCAAATTTTAATTGAATTGTATTATGTATAAAAATGTATTAAATGTCAAAAAACTGAATTATGGATAAAAAGAAGTATATTCTTAATTGTTATGTACAAATATGTATGTTAATTAAAAAGTTTTCAATTTTAATTATATGATAAAAAAAGTATAATATGTACAAAAATATATTTTAAATAAAAGAGTAAATAAATAAAAAGAAACAAGTATTTTCAATTTTAATATATGAAAAAAATGTTAAGTTAGAAAAATATATGGTTTAGTAAAAAAGAAAAAGATTAGTGTTTGTTATAAAAATGTTAGTGATTTTGTTGGGCTTCAGAGGGACTTAGAGACGGGTCAGGCCCATTGATCTTGAAACAACGTTTAGGGTTAGGGAAATGGTTTGTTCAGTTTGGTAACGCATAGGGTTTGGGACGGCGCCGTTCGCTGAGTTCCGTTCATCGTTCTTCTTCATCCTTGCAAGCTTCCGAGCCCCTCAGCCCCAGGCCACCAACGTCGCCCTCAAACCTCTCTTCCCTCCATGGCATGAACTCAGCGTCCTCTTGATACAAGGTTTGTTTCAACGTTTATGCTCTTATCCTTTTTTTTACGAATTTGCGTGGTTTTGATTTGAGTCTTAACTTTTATCTTTCATTATGAGATGAAGGAGAAGAGAAGAGGGAGAAGATTGTACTACCTGACTTTGGAGAAGGAGGAGAGACGGGGAAGTGGCGCTCAGGAGGCCGGAATGAGCGGAGGGAGCGTGACGAGTCTTTGCTTCTGATGACCCTGGTATCTTTTATCTTTTCGCCATTTTCTAGGGTTTGATGATGACTTTCCTTTGCCCTGAAAATCCTTTCAATACTCACTTCTTTATCTCTTCTCTTCGCTGGCTTGTTATCTTGAATGGTTGCTTTGCTTGTCTTTGTTGCTTCTTCTTTGTCCCTGAGTTGCTTCTGCTTACGTGCTTGACGCTGTATGATTGTGATTTGTTCCCCCCATGATGAACTTACAGTTCTGAGGGGCTCGTACTTGTTGCCTATGATTTGTGTATGCTTGCCTCTGAATGATTTTGAATGCTTTAGAACATTTGCTGCCTTGGTGTTGCCTTGAATGGCCTTCTGAGATGCCTCTTCTGTATTCCCTTTTTTTTGCCTAATGATGAATCTAAGATTCTGAAGGACTTGGGTTTAGTTTTGATTCAGGTGAGATAGGCTTGTGCAGATTTGTTGTTGGATCAATGGTTTTCTGGTTTTGAATATCAGGCCAGGTTTGAGTTTGGTTATGGAAGGTTTTACTTCTTGAGGGTAATGCAGGTTGATGAGATTATACTGTGGTTCAGGCAGATTGTTATGTTGAGGTTTTACAGGTTCTTGAGGTTAATGCAGGTTGATGAGGTTTTGACAGCAGGTAAGCTTGCAGTAGGTTATGTTGTTGGACAGTATGGTGGTTCTTTGAGGTTGAGCTTTAGGTTTTATGAGGTTTGGCCTTGGGTTTGAACTTGGTAGCAGGTTTTGGCAAGTTATGCTGTGTAGTTTGTATGTTCTGTATGTTTTCTTGGCTTTTTGACAGGTTTATGGGCTGGAGCAGGTTAATGCTTGTAATAGCTTATGTTTTTGGCCAGCACTTGGTTTATCAGATTATGTCTATCTATGGTTTTTGCTTACAGCAGGTTATGTAGTTTGTATATTTCTGTCTTGTTCTCCTTTTTGGTGAGAGTTCTGCTCTTTGTATTATATCTTTTTCTTCCTCTTTACTGCCTGTCCTGCCTAAGGCCTGAACCCTGGAAACCTGCTTCCATTTTCTCTCTTTTTCTCTCTCTCTGGTACAGTAGGACATTATAATATGATTTTATGCTGTACCTTCTTGGTTCTGAAGGGGCCCCTTTATTCTGGGAAATGATGATTAAGGTTTAAGTTGCTTGCATAACACATTATTTCTGCATACTTTATCCAGCTTTGACAGCTTGCTACACTTTATCTTTTCTTTGATATCTCTTCCAAATCCTTTTTGACAGCTTTTGAATGGATTTTGTACTTTGACAGTAAATTGCCTTTTGGCTAATCTTTGAGTAGACTTTGGCATTTGATAGGAAGTGGGAATTGGATTTTTCAGTTTAGTTTGAATTTGAAGTTTGAGATTTTATGCAGCTTGAACTTTGGAATTTATGCATTTGACATTTTCCATTTATGATAAAAATCTTCCCTCTTTGTGAACCGGGAGAAATCCCGTGATTTGCAGAGAGGGTCAACTGATCCCAGTCAGTGGCCCCTAATGATGAGCAAATTTTATCTGTCTTTTTTAATTCAACTGCTTTCTGACTTTTCTTCTTCTTTTTGCAGATAAAAAATGGAGCACCGGAGCGAAGTGAAGAATGAAGAATTAAAAATAGGATAGAATTCTTATTTTCAATTTAATTTTTGTACACTATTATTATTTTAAATACTTTGTAATAAATACTCGTATCCAAATAATAACAATTGTAACAACTATTAAATATGAAATAAAAATTCCATTGACATTTAATTCTTTTCAATTCCTTTTCTTTATTTACTTGTTATTTATAATTCCTTAAATTAAATAAAATGAAAGTTAAATTTCAAGTATTTAATTCTTAGAACCATAAATAATCAACTAAACCTTGCTGATCAAAATAAATGAACTGGACGTCTCCATTATTCAAAGCAACGCACCGTCGAACACAAAAACTTGATCAGATGCAATCCTTTCTTACTGATTCTTTGCCAAGCACTGTAATTCCACACTGCACACATCCTTTTTGACTGGTGAATTCAAACCAACTGCCTCCTCTTACTGATTAAATTATAAACAATGCAAATTCAACCCGAATCTCGGAATAAACCGCAAAGTACTGTGGAATTTTAGTCTTTCTGAGAATGTGCCCATAAAACCCTTAATTCTTGATTAAATGCCAAATAACGCTCGCCTGATCAAAATTGATCCAAAAATCATCCAAAACCCTAAGCCAACTGTGAAACAATCCAGAGTCCTAAAAATCAGTAAAAACCCTAATTTTGCTTGACTGTCAAGAAAAGTCCGTTTGTCCGATTCTTGAGCCAGTTTGAGAAATCAGGAAAGACTTGAAGCTGAGATTTCTTGGGGAAAAATGCGAGGGCAAATTTTGGGGTACAACAGTTGCCCCTGTTCAATCTTCTTGGACCTGAAGAGTTAGATTGGCAAGTTTGCCTTTCGCGACTTGAAGGTAAAAGGAGATTGGACACTAAAGTGCCCAGAAAATTTGCACTCGGCGATATGATGGTGGAGGTGAATGGGCTTAAAGATGCCATTTGGTGATGGGCTTAAAGATGCCATCTGGTGCGAGAGAATTTTATCGGGGGATGGGCTTAGAGATGCCATCTGAGAATGGGCTTACAGATGCCATTCGGCGACTGCTGGTAGGAGGATGGGCTTATAGATGCCATCTGGACATGTTGAACTGTATGTCAATGGTGAGTGGACAAATATCAGAAGGGCATCCATGTTTTGGAACATCTCTGAATTAGGGGTCTGAACAAGCAACAGATTGACGTCCATGTCTGGAGAATCTGTAAACTATTTCAGGAGTTGAGATTGAATAAGCAATAGAGCAGCATCCGTTGTTGGGACGTGTCCGTACACTATTTTCAAAAATTGTGAAGAGTCTAAACAAGTTGGTAGATTGACATCCGTTGTTGGGAAGAATCCGTAAACTGTCTTCAAAAGTTGAGAAGAGTCTGAATCAGTTGGTAGATTGACATCCGTTGTAGGGAAGAATCTGTAAACTGTCTTTAAAAGTTGAGAAGTTGAAGAGGAACCGGCGTAGGGTTTCTTGATGATGTGTATGGATGAATCTGGAACACGTATCAGAATGTCGCCGTGTCCGGGTCACATCTGAACTATTTCTGGATGAATCTCGGGAGATGGTCTGTGTCTGTCGACTGATCTTACCTGAAAAGGCAAAGGGTTAGTTGTATGCAATGCTATGATGCATGATGCAATGCATGTGACATTAATGTTTATGATATGAATGTAATGAATGCGCATGTAAGCTGATGAGCTAATCTTGCCGAGGATAAATGAATCCGAGATGGCTGAAGATAAAAGCCTCTTGACTGCTGCCGGGGAAAATAAATCCTTGGCTGTCGCTGGGGAAGAGAATTCCTGATGACCTCTACTGGGGAGTTCCAAACTAGTAGACTCATGCTGGGGAGGCCAGATTGAGAATCTTCAGCTTGATGGGAAGTAACTCTGGTGATCCCACTGGGGAACTCAAGATTTGCCCTCCCAAAACTCTGTGGGGGGAAGGTTCAATGGTCTGGCTCCGCTGGGGATACTGAAGCTTAAACTCTGAGGGGAATTGAATTCCGGAGGACTTTCTGGCTGGGGATTGGCAAAGATAAGTTACTTCTGGGGATTTGTGATGAACTCCGCTGGGGATAGGAAGAGTTTTGGCGAGCGCGATCTTCCGTGTTTGTTAGCTTGAGAAGAGTCTGAACAAGCGATAGGTTAACATCCGTTACTTGGAGAACCCGTGAACTGTTTTCAGAAATCTTGAAGTTGAATCAGCAATAGAGTCGCATCCGTTGTTGGGAAGCGTCCGTAAACTAATTTCAAAGGTGGCATCTGAACAAGCTGATAGATTAACATCCGTTACTTAGGAAGAATCCATGAACTGTTTTCAGAAATCTTGAGATTGAATCAGCAATGGAGCAGCATCCGTTGTTGGGAAGTGTCCGTAAACTAATTTCAAAGGTTGAGAAGAGTCTGAACAAGTTGGTAGATTAACATCCGTTGTTGGGAAGAATCCGTAAACTTGTTTCAGAAGTCTTGAAGAGGAACCGGTGTAGGGTTTCCTGATGATGAGCTTGTGTAAAACTGCATCGGGTTTTGAACACTTTTGACATTCGAATGCCCCAAGTGGTGATGTAGATAAATTCCTGGCTTATTACAGGTGTTGGTCTAGAATTCTTCAGACATGCCCTGGCTGGATACAGGAATCGAGTCTGGAAATGTGGTCAACAGATATGCCCTGGCTGGATACAGGAGTCGAATCTGGAAATAGTCGTCAACAGATGTGCCCTGGCTGGATACAGGAATCGAATCTTCGAACTCTTCAGACGTGCCCTGGCTAGATACAGGAGTCGAGTCTGGAAATGTGATAGTTGATAGATATGCCCTGGCTGGATACAGGAATCGAATCTTCGAACTCTTCAGACGTGCCCTGGCTAGATACAGGAGTCGAGTCTGGAAATGTGGTCAACAGATATGCCCTGGCTGGATACAGGAGTCGAATCTGGAAATAGTCGTCAACAGATGTGCCCTGGCTGGATACAGGAATCGAATCTTCGAACTCTTCAGACGTGCCCTGGCTAGATACAGGAGTCGAGTCTGGAAATGTGATAGTTGATAGATATGCCCTGGCTGGATACAGGAATCGAATCTTCGAACTCTTCAGACGTGCCCTGGCTAGATACAGGAATCGAGTCTGGAAATATAGTCAACAGATATGCCCTGGCTGGATACAGGAGTCGAATCTGGAAATGTGATAGTTGATAGATGTGCCCTGGCCGGATACAGGAATCGAATCTTCAAACTCTTCAGACGTGCCCTGGCTAGATACAGGAATCGAGTCTGGAAATGTTGTAATTGATTTGTTGAACACTTTTGACATTCGAATGCCCCAAGTGGTGATGAAGGAATCTTGAATCAGATTACTCTGCATATTGAGAGATTTCTTGAAATCTTGACTGGACTGCCCCAGGTTAATTGAATTTTGAAAGATCTGTTGGACCTTGACTGGACTTCCCCAGGTTAATTGAATTGTGACATGTCATGCCCCTTGTTGATAGGAGATTTGATGGAAGTGTTATCCTCTTGAAGTAATTTTGACTTACTGAGAGAGTTTTCGTTCCTCCGAACAATCGCTGTATGAATTTCTTCGCTGTCAAACAAAAAGGTCAAATGCAGACAGTGATATTCGGATAATGCAAAGTTTATGTTTGTCTCGAAGTTTTTTTTTTTCGTTTTGAAAAATGCGTTTTTAGCAGAAAACTTTTCATAAGACAAGTTAACACAAGATTTAGAGCAAAGCCCTTCAGGAGTCAGGATACCTTTTGTAACAGTATGCTTTCGAACTAACCCATGCTTCAATTAAGACTTTTGAAGGGTTGTAACGTGGCCTGGTTCACGGTTTAAGAAACAAAGGATAAAGGCTCAAAGTATATTTGTACCCACCCGCTCTTCGTGATGTCCTCCGACCTAAGCTCAGTTAATTGCGTCATACTCTGTTTCGAGTTTGGAACGATTTTTGGGCGATGGTTCACCAGTTGAATTTTTGGGAGACAGTCATCATCTCCTTTCTTTTTCAACATTTTTTCATGTTGTTGAGGGTTTTGTAATGACCTCACTATTTTGATTTTGATTTGTTATCCCTAACTTTTGCCTGACTGTTACCGTTTTCGGGATTACTGTCAGCGGGATGCCCCAGCTTTCTTAAGCATCCTTTATAGGTTTTGGCTCAGTGGGCTTTTCTCTTTTGAGAGATTGACTGTCTATGTGATAGGGAACCGCCTTTGTCTTTTGATTCCAAAGGAATGCTTTCTTTTTTTTTGACGTCGTTCGTTGTGTTACGAACCGAGAGTTTGCGACTTCAATGCGCATTTCTTTTTGAATTAACTGAGATACTACCCTGCCCCGGGTTTATATCAAGGGTTTTGATCGTTTAGAACAGAAAACTCCTACTTCTTTGGCTCGAAGGGGTTGACTAGGGATTAACTTCCTTATAACTCTAGTGTTTGGGAATTGAAAGAAATGCCTGTACATCATCAGCAAGGTCTGTTCAAAAGCATACTGTATGAGATTATGGTATTGTTTCGTCATCCTCCCTCTAAAGGCTTGCAGCTTTTTATCAAGAGTCAAATATCATAAAGAAAAGCATAAGAGTAGTGAAACGAATGGATGAATTCAAGACAAACATATGCAATGCATTAATGAAAACAGAGTTTAACATCAACAGATAATTGTTTGACAGCAAAAGAAATTACAACTTTGAAAATTCAAAAAGAAGCAAAAGTCTTTCAGCTGGAACTTCGTCACTTCGAGTGGAGAACCCTTTAACGGAAGATCTTCATCTCACCGTCTGGCATGAATTCCAGCACCCCAATGTCGATCAGATCTTGAATCTTGTTCTTCAAGGCCCAACAGTCGTTGGTGCCGTGTCCCGGGCTGTAGGAGTGGTAAACACAGAATGCGTCGGGATTATAGTGAGGAGAGGAGATATTGAGCTTCTGAGGAGGGTCCTTTACGGTGAGCAAATTGACCTCCAACAGGCGCTTCAGTATAAAGAATGATGGTATTTCAGTCTCCGTAAACTGTCTTCCCGACTTTTCTTGCTTACGTCGACTGCCCCGTTGACGCTGGCGAGGTTGTTGATGGGATTGTGACCCTGAAGCTAGCAAAGGAGCTTTCCCCTTGTCTTCTTGAGTGGATGGAGGCTGAGCGGTGACTTGCTCTTCGACCTCAGATGTTTGCCCCAGTTGGTTGTTTGGAAGCAATTGGCGGACAAGAACTCTGAGTTCCTCTTGTCTTTGGGATAGGTCTTGGATGAGAGCCATCTGGCCCACCAACTGTCCCATCATTTGAGTCCTCAGTGTCGTCAGATCAAACTGAAGCTCTGCAAGCTGGTCACTCCTGGCATTGTTGGAATTCCCCAAGCCCTTGGTGAGGAGAGCTTTCATCTCTTCTTGCCCTAGAGACAAGTTCAGGAACATCTCCTGCAGCTGAGCAGTCTGGTCTTGGATGTCTTTGACAGACCTTTCTAGAGCCATCTCTTGCTGAAATAAACAGCAGGAGAGTAAGGAAACCTGAAAAAGGAAAGATTGTCAAAATGCAATGCATGATATGTGGATGCATGCTTTCAAGGATCTCTTGGGGTAAACACAAGAAAATGTTAGAGGTTGAACTTTGCTCTTGGATTGGAGATCTCTGCACTGGTGGACGTCCTTCCACGAGAATCAAGCTCACCATGTCAAGTGGGTCATAGCCACTGATTCAAGTTGTTGTTCTTGGACTTTGATTGGAGAGCTTTGTATCGGTGGATGTCTTTCCACTAGAATCAAGCTCACCATGTCGAGTGGGTCATAGCCACTGATTCAAGTTGTTGTACTTGATCTTGGATTGTATTGGTTAGAGGAGAAACCTCTTACCCCTTGATAGACGTCTAGTTCAACGTAACCCTGCATCAACAGAACCCTCGAGATCCTTGAAATGGTTATTGAAAATGCTATGGTATGATGTCATGATGTTATGTACATGTATGCACAAGCAAGTAAGTGTATATACAGGCAAACATATTCACACAAAGCACACAAGGCCTTAGGTTTAGGCTTGCATGAGGTTCAGGTACTACCCTCTTTCAGTTTGTTGGTTAAAACCTGTCCTATCAAAAGTAACCGGGTTCTAAAGGGATCTCATATCATTGGCTACCCTCAATCGGTCATAACTCCAGCATCGCAACCTTTTCTCGCGGCCGGAACCATCTCGAGAGTTTAGCCTCAATGAGTGTAGCATACTGCTACTGTTCTAATGGCCAAGTTGGTCAATTTAGGGTTCTAAGGTCGGTTGGTGCTTAATGACTCCTTGGAAGACCCATATTCTCCCCGTTTCAACACGAGGGATATCGGTACAGACCAAGACGCCACACCAACGTAGCCACTGCTTCACCCATGTCGGTATACGCCGGACAGGTCCCTCTCAGATTATGCTACCTAAAAGGGTTTCCCCAGATACGGGTTAGGATCTATAAAACTCCGATACAAAGCCCACAAATGTAAAGCAAACAAAGCAATCAATTGAAAGTAAAGGTGATCTAAACCCTAAGGTAACCCCACTTTTAAATTTCTCCCCAGCAGAGTCGCCAGTTCTGTGATACGGTGGGAGAACTGACTAGTGTTTTGCGTTCGTATTCGCACTTGTGCGGTTGAGCAAGAGTCGCCACCGACTTTTTATTTTATCCTAAAGGAAAGGTTAAAAAAAGCACAGCAAAAACCTTTTGAGATATTTCGTGGGTTCGGGGGGTAGATTATGAAAAGGGAAGGTATTAGCACCCTTTTCATCCATGGTTATCCATGGGCTCTTAGTTACTTGGTTTTTTAGATCACTTGCCTTGTTTTTTCGATTGCTTGAAAATGGTGTGTGTGTGGGTGCTTTTGAAAATGTTTTGGAAAAAGATGCCTTGTCTTAGGCAACTAATGTATTTGACTCGTGATTGAGTGTTTTACAAAAGTGTGGATCTTTTCGAAAAGATGTTTCAAATGTTTTTGAGAGTTTGTTTTGAAAGTGTTGTGGATTGTGGTTTTTGAAAAGAAGGCAAGTGTTTTTGCAAATTGATCTCAAGTAACTAAGAGTTTTGTCTACCCTATTGTACTCAAAGGTTTTTGTTATGTTTTAACCCCTTTTAACAATTTTGTTCTACCATTGAAATTGGTAGACAATCTTGCGTTTAGGAAGTTTATTCGGGACGGGCGCGGGTCATCGTATGGACCATGAATGCAATGGTGCCAAGTGTCTTTGGCAATTTGCTTTGAAGGGACTATGATCATTCCGTTTAGGCAACACTTTGAGACTTATGATCATTTGATTTTGTTTTTCCAAAGATACTCGACGTGCAAGCATGGCCCATTTTGGAAGGCAACATGTGGGATTACCCTAGGGGGTGCAAGTGTGATTGTGTATTGATTACATGTATTTGTCTTGTATTAGGTTATCTAGCGTTTGATTTTATGTACATGCAAACCCTAGGTTTAACCATGGTATAATTGGGAAACTGTAAATTGCGGAAATGTAAAATCTACGCTATTACAAAGTAGTATCCGGGAGTGGGGGTACAAGTGTATGAATGGGGATGAGACTTATAGTATCCAATAAGTTACAACCAAATCGAATGTGCGATCAAATGTAAATATCGAATATACAAATATAAGATAAACAAATGTGTATAGGGAAATGTGAATGTATTTGTGTAAGTGTACATGTATATGAGTATGTGTAATTATTTACAAGTGCGACATGTGAAATTGAAGCGTATTAGGGTTTTTTGACCTAGATATGTGTTTTAATGAATCTAGGGTTTGTATATTTAATATGTATAAAAGAATGTTTTAATTGCATGCTCAAATTTTAATTGAATTGTATTATGTATAAAAATGTATTAAATGTCAAAAAACTGAATTATGGATAAAAAGAAGTATATTCTTAATTGTTATGTACAAATATGTATGTTAATTAAAAAGGTTTCAATTTTAATTATATGATAAAAAAAGTATAATATGTACAAAAATATATTTTAAATAAAAGAGTAAATAAATAAAAAGAAACAAGTATTTTCAATTTTAATATATGAAAAAAATGTTAAGTTAGAAAAATATATGGTTTAGTAAAAAAGAAAAAGATTAGTGTTTGTTATAAAAATGTTAGTGATTTTGTTGGGCTTCAGAGGGACTTAGAGACGGGTCAGGCCCATTGATCTTGAAACAACGTTTAGGGTTAGGGAAATGGTTTGTTCAGTTTTGTAACGCATAGGGTTTGGGACGGCGCCGTTCGCTGAGTTTCGTTCATCGTTCTTCTTCATCCTTGCAAGCTTCCGAGCCCCTCAGCCCCAGGCCACCAACGTCACCCTCAAACCTCTCTTCCCTCCATGGCATGAACTCAGCGTCCTCTTGATACAAGGTTTGTTTCAACGTTTATGCTCTTATCCTTTTTTTTTACGAATTTGCGTGGTTTTGATTTGAGTCTTAACTTTTATCTTTCATTATGAGATGAAGGAGAAGAGAAGAGGGAGAAGATTGTACTACCTGACTTTGGAGAAGGAGGAGAGACGGGGAAGTGGCGCTCAAGAGGCCGGAATGAGCGGAGGGAGCGTGACGAGTCTTTGCTTCTGATGACCCTTGTATCTTTTATCTTTTCGCCATTTTCTAGGGTTTGATGATGACTTTCCTTTGCCCTGAAAATCCTTTCAATACTCACTTCTTTATCTCTTCTCTTCGCTGGCTTGTTATCTTGAATGGTTGCTTTGCTTGTCTTTGTTGCTTCTTCTTTATCCCTGAGTTGCTTCTGCTTACGTGTTTGACGCTGTATGATTGTGATTTGTTCCCCCCATGATGAACTTACAGTTCTGAGGGGCTCGTACTTGTTGCCTATGATTTGTGTATGCTTGCCTCTGAATGATTTTGAATGCTTTAGAACATTTGCTGCCTTGGTGTTGCCTTGAATAGCCTTCTGAGATGCCTCTTCTGTATGCCCTTTTTTTTGCCTAATGATGAATCTAAGATTCTGAAGGACTTGGGTTTAGTTTTGATTCAGGTGAGATAGGCTTGTGCAGATTTGTTGTTGGATCAATGGTTTTCTGGTTTTGAATAACAGGCCAGGTTTGAGTTTGGTTATGGAAGGTTTTACTTCTTGAGGGTAATGCAGGTTGATGAGGTTATACTGTGGTTCAGGCAGATTGTTATGTTGAGGTTTTACAGGTTCTTGAGGTTAATGCAGGTTGATGAGGTTTTGACAGCAGGTAAGCTTGCAGTAGGTTATGTTGTTGGACAGTATGGTGGTTCTTTGAGGTTGAGCTTCAGGTTTTATGAGGTTTGGCCTTGGGTTTGAACTTGGTAGCAGGATTTGGCAAGTTATGCTGTGTAGTTTGTATGTTTTGTATGTTTGCTTGGCTTTTTGACAGGTTTATGGGCTGGAGCAGGTTAATGCTTGTAATAGCTTATATTTTTGGCCAGCACTTGGTTTATCAGATTATGTCTATCTATGGTTTTTGCTTGCAACAGGTTATGTAGTTTGTATATTTCTGTCTTGTTCTCCTTTTTGGTGAGAGTTCTGCTCTTTGTATTATATCTTTTTCTTCCTCTTTACTGCCTGTCCTGCCTAAGGCCTGAACCCTGGAAACCTGCTTCCATTTTCTCTCTTTTTCTCTCTCTCTGGTATAGTAGGACATTATAATATGATTTTATGCTGTACCTTCTTGGTTCTGAAGGGGCCCCTTTATTCTGGGAAATGATGATTAAGGTTTAAGTTGCTTGCATAACACATTATTTCTGCATACTTTATCCAGCTTTGACAGCTTGCTACACTTTATCTTTTCTTTGATATCTCTTCCAAATCCTTTTTGACAGCTTTTGAATGGATTTTGTACTTTGACAGTAAATTGCCTTTTGGCTAATCTTTGAGTAGACTTTGGCATTTGATAGGAAGTGGGAATTGGATTTTTCAATTTAGTTTGAATTTGAAGTTTGAGATTTTATGCAGCTTGAACTTTGGAATTTATGCATTTGACATTTTCCATTTATGATAAAAATCTTCCCTCTTTGTGAACCGGGAGAAATCCCGTGATTTGCAGAGAGGGTCAACTGATCCCAGTCAGTGGCCCCTAATGATGAGCAAATTTTATCTGTCTTTTTTAATTCAACTGCTTTCTGACTTTTCTTCTTCTTTTTGCAGATAAAAAATGGAGCACCGGAGCGAAGTGAAGAATGAAGAATTAGAAATAGGATAGAATTCTTATTTTCAATTTAATTTTTGTACACTATTATTATTTTAAATACTTTGTAATAAATACTCGTATCCAAATAATAACAATTGTAACAACTATTAAATATGAAATAAAAATTCCATTGACATTTAATTCTTTTCAATTCCTTTTCTTTATTTACTTGTTATTTATAATTCCTTAAATTAAATAAAATGAAAGTTAAATTTCAAGTATTTAATTCTTAGAACCATAAATAATCAACTAAACCTTGCTGATCAAAATAAATGAACTGGACGTCTCCATTATTCAAAGCAACGCACCGTCGAACACAAAAACTTGATCAGATGCAATCCTTTCTTACTGATTCTTTGCCAAGCACTGTAATTCCACACTGCACACATCCTTTTTGACTGGTGAATTCAAACCAACTGCCTCCTCTTACTGATTAAATTATAAACAATGCAAATTCAACCCGAATCTCGGAATAAACCGCAAAGTACTGTGGAATTTTAGTCTTTCTGAGAATGTGCCCATAAAACCCTTAATTCTTGATTAAATGCCAAATAACGCTCGCCTGATCAAAATTGAACCAAAAATCATCCAAAACCCTAAGCCAACTGTGAAACAATCCAGAGTCCTAAAAATCAGTAAAAACCCTAATTTTGCTTGACTGTCAAGAAAAGTCCGTTTGTCCGATTCTTGAGCCAGTTTGAGAAATCATGAAAGACTTGAAGCTGAGATTTCTTGGGGAAAAATGCGAGGGCAAATTTTGGGGTACAACACGATGCATTAATGAAATAAAAAGGTTTGCCATGACAATAATTGTTTGAATAAGCAAAGAAAAATACAACTTGAAAATTCAAATAAAACAAAAGCCTTCAATGATTTGGCATAGGAGCAGTGATTATGTTCGGAGTCTCTGGAGGGTCAAACTGGATTTCTTTGGCATCAATCATGTCTTGAACCTTATTCTTCAGGTCCCAACAGTTGTTTGTGTCATGTCCCAGACTGTCAGAGTGGTATGCACACCTTTCATTGGGATGATAGGTAGGAGCGGAAGTGTTTGGATTCCGGAGAGGAGCCCTTAATGTAATCATCCCTGCCTTTAACATCTGCTGTAGCGCTTGAGTCAGTGACATGTTGATCTTAGTGAATTGTCTTTTAGGTGCGACCTCCTTACGTTGATGCCTCTGTCTTTGTTGAGCAGGCGTAGGATTAGAGATCACGATTTCTCCTACGCGTTGGTCATGACGACTCTTTTGACCATACACAGCATTGGACTCTTTCTTCCCATTGTAGTGCTTTTTCTAAGCATCAGAAGGTGTAGCTTCTTGAATCTTCCCACTTTTGATGCCAGCTTCAATTCTCTCCCCAGTCAAGATAAGGTCTGTAAATCCGGATGAAGAATTTCCAATCAAATGGTTGAAGAACGGACCAGACAGGGACCCCAGAAACATATCAACCAGCTCACGATCAGTTAAAGGTGGCTGCACCCTTCCAGCCAGGTCTCTCCACTTTTGAGCATATTCTTTAAATCCTTCACCCGTCCCTAGTGACATACCCTGGAGTTGGGTACGCGTAGGAGCGAGGTCGGAATTATATTGATACTGCTTATAGAACACAGTAGCCAAATCTTCCCAGTTGCGGATACTGGCCCCATCCAGCTGATAGAACCACTCGAGTTGAGTCCCTGAAAGACTGTCCTGGAAGAAATGGATCCACAAATTCTTGTCAGCAGTGTAAGGTTGGATCTTCCTTACATACGACCGGAGGTGCAGCTTTGGGCAGGAATTTCCATCGTATTTGGCAAAGGCAGGTGCCTTGAACTTATGGGGAATCACCACCCTAGAGGATAAGCCTAGGTCTCCAAAGTCCAACCTGGGCACATTCTGTATCTCCATGGCCCTCAAGCGGTCCTCCAACTGTTTATACCTATCCTCAGCAGGAGGATACTGTTCCTCATCATAATCCGTCTCGTTGTCGGAGACCACGGGACTAGGAACCCTTCTCTCTTGTGGACTGTCTTTTCCTACAGATGAGGTAGTCAGCTCAACCTCATTCTGCAGTCCATTCACAAATCTGCGTCTAGTGTTAAACAAGACTGTCCTCTTCTTCTTCTTCTTCCTCTCTTTCAGAATCAGAGTCTTCAAATCCTATTGACCCTGGGCTAGGTTCATAACCAACTCTTGGAACTGGGCATTCTGGGCCTGGAGGGCCTTGATAGCTTGTTCAGTGGAAGGTTCGGTAGACATGATGATTGCTGAAATAAACAGCGAAGAAGATAAGTGACCTGTAATAGTACCTGTAATGCAATGATATGTATGATATATGTATGCAATGTTTTCAAGGATCTCGTGGGGTAAACAAAGAAACTTGTTAGAATTTGAATTTGGTAGCTTGATTGAAGGAACTTCATGTTGTTGAGAGTCCTTCTTCAAGAGTCAAAGCTTACCATATCGAGTGGGTCATAGCCCCTGACTCAAGTCATCATATTTTGATCTCCAAACAACCTTGGCTAGAGGAAAATAAATCCCCTTTGCCCCTTTCTAGACATTTGGTTCACCATGACCTGCATCACGAACCCTTGAGATCCTTGAAATGGGTTAGTCCTTATGCAGGATGTATGCAATGCTATGATGTTATGATGTACATGGATGCAAAAGTAAGCAAGTGTATATACAGGCAGTCATATTCACACAAAGCAAACAAGTCCTTAGGTTTAGGCTTGCATGGGGTTCGTAGGTAAGTACCCTCTTGAAGTTAGTTGGCTTAAAACCTGTCCTATAAATAGTAACCGGGTTCTAAGGAGCTCAATATCATTGGATTGTTTTCTATGTTCATTGTTTTGATTTAGCCACTTAACTGGCGACCAAAATATTCCAAGAAAACAACCCTCAATGAGTGTAGTATCGAGTATCTACCAACTTCGGACTGCACCAAAGTCGGTCATCTCACTACCCCTAAAGAGGCCAGGATGGTCAAGTAAGGTTCTAAGGTCAGTTGATGCTTCACGACACCACGCAGTGGCCCCGTACTCTCCTTGACTTGACTCAAGGGTTACCGGTACTCACCAAAGTGTCACATCAACGTAACAACTGCTTCAACCATGTCGGTATACCCCACACAGTTCCCTCACAGTTTGTTGCTACTTCTAAAGGGTATCCCCAGATCCGGGTTAGGATCTATAAAACTCCGATACAAGCCCACAATATTAAAGCATTCAAGGCAGACAATTGAAAACATGGCGATCTAATCCTAAGGTACACCTCACTTATACATTCCCCAGCAGAGTCGCCAGTTCTGTGATCGGTGGAAATAGAACTGACTGTTTTGAAATGCTGGTTCGCGAAATGTCGCGGTAAGCAAGAGTCGCCACCCTCTTTTATTTTCTCCAACAAGGAAAGGACAAAAGCACAACAAAATTCCTTTTCGAGATGTCTCTCGGTTCGGGAGGTAGATTATTGAAAGGGAAGGTGTTAGCACCCTTTCTATCCGTGGTTATCCACGGGCTCTTAGGTACTTGCTCACTATGTTTTCAAAAATGTTTTGCTTTTCTTGTGTTTGTGGGTTTTGAAAAAAAGTTTGTTTGAAAACTTCGATTTAACTCTTGTATCAGTCCTCAAGAGTGTTTGAAGTGTTTGTTTGAAAACTTTTGTCAGAAAAGTGTAGGTGCGAAAAGTATTTTTGTTTTGAAAGAGCAAGTACCTGAGAACCTCTACCTACTCAAAAGAAATTAAGTTGTGTAAATGTCCTTTAGACAGTACTATCCCACTATTGAGAAGTAAGTAGCACCGTCGTTGGAGTTTTCGGGTCAATTCGATTATAGGGACATGTGGTCACCAAAGCAATAGTAGGACGCCTTAGCGGTAACCCTAATATCCTAGATCCTTTTTATCCGAGGCAACCGTTTTGAGGCAACTTGGATCTTTAGACAAGAGGGCGACCTCTAAAACACCCTATACTCAATGACCACGTCGAGGCAACCAAGGTAGGTGTACCCTAGGAGTGGCATGTGCTCGTGTGTCAGGATTCAATTTATATTATCTTTGCACATGTTATGGTGAGCTACGGGTTGATTTTAATTTCAGAGATAAGTCTTGTCATGCATAGCCTAGTTAACATACATCTAACAGTTAATAGTTGCGGAAAATAAATCTAAACTATTACAAGGCGTCGGGTATTTACATCGCCAAAAACAAACCCTTGAAAAATAAATGCGAGAAAATAAATAAAAGCGATAAAAAGTCCTAATTAAAGCTATTACATCCTCGGAGCAATTAGATAATAATGGATCAAAAATTAATAAAACAAACATACGCGCGAGAGAAATTGGATCGGAGAAGTCCTTAGGGTTTTGACCCTTTTTGAGAAAGAAAGAAGTTTTGGTTGTTTGGCATTTAATTAAATTAATCCTAAAACTAATTAATTAATAAAATAATTAAAAAAAAGATGTTTTTGAGTTTTTTATGTTTTAAGGAAAATAAAATAAAAAAGAAAACATGACTAAAAGTTGTCAAGAAAACCCTAATTCTATGTTGATTTTAAATTATTGTGAAAATATTTAAATTAACCTAATTAAAACAACTAAATTAATTATGTTAGTTTTTATTTACAAAAATAATAAATTAAAGGTGAAATTAATAATAATAAAAAAATATTATGTTTTTTATGTTTTCTGGATTTATTATGAAAATAATTAATTTGGTTAATTGACTAATAATAATAATTAGTAATAATTAAGTGAAAAAATATAAAAGAAGAAAATAAAAGAAAATAACCCAGGGGTTGTGATGGCCCAATAAGGAGGTATCTTTGGCAATTTGTGGCCCAACAAGCTGCAAGCTTCTTTGACTTTTTTGGATTGCCCACACGTGCATTGACCAGGGAGCATGGTAGTCCTCCACTCATGACCACTGGATTGGAGTTTGTGGCCACTTGGCGCCTGGGAATTGGAAGTGCATGGTGGACATCTTTTGGAATTCTGCACATGAATATGTTATGAAAAATAGAATAAGCATTTTAGGGGGACCGGGGATTCGAACCCAGGTCCCAGTGGTCATATGCACGCGTCCCTGCCACTACACCAAGTTGTTCTATTTGTTAGTGAAATAAGTGGAGATTATTATATTGAGAAATAAATCAACATGCTGTAAAACACAAAAACACGCGCGCTTATTCAAATGGCCCAACCATATGTGAACACCTCATCATCTTCCTCGCTGGTACCTGTAAAAACATAATCAATTAGCGGGGGGTTTTAACCCCCACTATATGCTTGCACGAAAAATAGCGATTAGGGCTGTGGTTTACATAAATATTTCGCGAGGGTCTGGTTTTGTTCGTCTTGTTCTGACGACTCCAACCATGGGTCTCACAAGTCTTAATTTTTCCTGGATTGCAAAGCCCCAATTCAAAGCTTATGAACCCTAAAAAATCGTTCATGGCATTCTTCGATTCAGTGCATTATAATTCAATTAAATGATATCATTAGCTTCATATGGTCCCTATTAATGTAAAACAATCAAGAAATCATGTTAAATGCTCATGAATTGGACAATACGATTTTGAATAAAAATGTCAAACTGTGGCTCCGTATCCTTTGATTCTTTGAGCTTTAGCGCGTGATTTCAATTGTAAATCACTCCTGACACTTCCAGCAATGTGTTTGAATCAATAGAATGCCTTGAATTGGCTTGGAACGCAAGAATCAGTTTTCAACTTTCTTGGAATTTTTTCAATATGCTAGGGCTTTTGTCTGCAGCTTTCTCCCGTGTATGCATCAGGGTTTGCTTGCATATATATAGAGGAATGGAATTAGGTCAAAATCTTGAGCAAAAATCCATTGAATTGATGATTTGATCTTTGATTAAAAATCAAATCTTTTTGCATTTTCATGATTGAACAAAGTTGCCAATTTTGGAGATTTTGTATCTTTGACTTGGTGCACGAAATTTCCAGCCTTTTTAGGTCATATTTGCTTCACAAAAAGATTTAAAAACCAAATCTTGTATTTCCCTACAATTTAAATTGATTAAATGAATTAATATCAATTAAAAATACAATTAATTAATAAAAATAAGAAACTAAATTCCATTAAGCTTGATGGGTCGTGCATAGGCCATGGATGAAGTTTCAAGAAGAGATTTAAGGCCCATTAGCAAAAACAAGGTGTTTTGAGCAAAGTTGACTTTTGCAAATTCCTAAAAATTTCCCAACTTCTCCAATGCATATGTTGCTCAATTTTGATCATATGAACATGTTCTTGGACATTTTGGAAAGGTCTTGAAGTTCTATAACCAATGCCTTTGGTCCCATGTCATTTGGATTTACCAATATCAAGTTATGGTCTTTGACTTAAAGTGCACTTTTGTTGACCTTTAAATTTGACCTATCATGTAGAAATTGATAACTTTTTGTGAGAGCATTTCTTGGACTTGGAATGTGAAGATGGATTGTAGGAAATGTCATCCCCTTCAAAATGAGCTTTGGATGGGATTTTTTCTGACAAACCATGAAAAAGTTATGCCCTGGTCAAGATACAGTTGACTTTTCTACTGTCCAAAAATATTAACTTTTTGCACCTTGATGATTTTTGAGCCATTCTTGTGGAATCATGATCAAGACTTGATCAAATGATGATTGTGGACTCAAAATAAGATGTTGACCAAAAATTCTGACTTTTGACTGCAAAATGACCATTTTGCCCCTACAGTTGACTGTGGATCAAATGAGGCTTTTGACTGTGCAAATTGGCACTGTGAGTCTTGAAACTTGGCATGTAGATGCTTGAGAATGTATATAGGCCTATGAGACTTGGTTGAACCATTGAAAACCCCAAATTCCTTGAAAGAACTAAAACCCTAATTTCAGCTGGCTTAGGAGGTGGTTTGACTGTACAATCCTTTGAGCAAACTTGAGTAATTTGAAGATTATTCTTGACAAATCTTGAAGAATATGGGAGGGCAAATTTTGGGGTACAACACATACCATGGCCATTTTTAAGGCAACCAAGTGGGTGAAACCCTAGAGGTGTTTGTGTGCAATGTGTTGTCTTTTTTCATGCATTTTTGTCTTGTATTAGGTCATGCTATTTGTTTGATTTTTGTCTTATCATACAAACCCTAATTTTTACTAAACATGTATATAATGCGATAAATTACGTAAAGTAAATCTAAGCTATTACAACAATATTATGGAAAGGGGGATACAAGTTTTGAATGAGGAATATTGCACAAAATAGACCATAAAATATTATTACAACCAAATTGAATTTATTGTTCAATAAATAAATAAGTAATTATTTAAATATGCAATAAAATGTATGTATACAAAAAAGTTTTTGTAATTGTTTCATGTATGAGAAAATAAAATTATCTAAGTCCTAAAAATAAGAAAAAATAACATTATTATTTTTGAAAGGGGAAACCCTAATTTTGTTTTAAAAGAAAATGTGTTTTCTATTATTATTTTATCTATATATGTACAAGAAAAATAAATAAAATTATTTGCAAATATTAAAATATATGAAAATAATATTCATGTGTGAAAAATAATAAAACAAAATGTATAGTATTTTTTTTAAAATTATTTACAAGTTTTATTTAAAAAAATAAAGTATAATATACTAACAAACTATTTATTAATGCAAAAAATAAAATAATAAATATGATAAAATGCAAAAAATAAAGAAAATGTTTTTTAGTGATTTTTTTAATGTTCAGAAAAAATAAATGCAAGTCAAAAATATAAAATATGCAAGAAAAATGCAAAAATATAAGAAAATAAGTCAGGGGGTGCAAATAGGAAACAAGGGGTGTGAAAAGTGCAGGGCCAAGGCGCCAGGCCCAGACAGCCTTCATCCCTGACCTCCATCCGACACCAAACGCGCGTTTTGCCTTCAATCCTGTATCTTATTCTTGTTCAGTTGAGTTTGGATATGGCAATGTGGGAACTTTGAGTGAGGCCTTAAGATCGTGTGAGCTTCCTTCTCATAACCCTACTATCATGGATTTCATCTCTAAGTAACCCTACTATCCAGGTTCCTTCTCACAGCCCTATTGTCCAGGCTTTCATATCGAAGTAACCCTACTATCCAGGTTCCTTCTCACAGGCTTACTATCCAGGATTTCATATCAAAGTAACCCTATTATCCAGGTTCCTTCTCACAGCCCTACTATCCAAGCTTTCATATCGAAGTAACCCAACTATCCAGGTTCCTTCTCACAGACCTACTATCTAGGATTTCATATCAAAGTAACCCTACTATCCAGGTTCCATCTCACAGCCCTACTATGCAGGCTTTCATCTCCAAGTAACCCTACTATCCAGGTTCCTACTCACAGCCGTACTATCCAGGCTTTCATATTGAAGTAACCCTGCTATCCAGGTTCCTTCTCACAGCCCTACTATCCAGGCTTTCATATCAAAGTAACCATATTATCCAGGTTCCTTCTCACAACCCTACTGTCCAGGCTTTCATCTCGAAGTAACCCTACTATCCAGGTTCCTTCTCACAGCCCTACTGTCCAGGCTTTCATCTCGAAGTAACCCTACTATCCAGGTTCCTTCTCACAGCCCTATTATCCAGGCTTTCATATCGAAGTAACCCTACTATCCAGGTTCCTTCTCACAGCCCTACTATCCAGGCTTTCATATCAAAGTAACCCTACTATCCAGGTTCCTTCTCACAGCCCTACTGTCCAGGCTTTCATCTCGAAGTAACCCTACTATCCAGGTTCCTTCTCACAACCCTAGTGTCCAGGCTTTCATATCGAAGTAACTCTACTATCCAGGTTCCTTCTTAAAGCCCTACTATCTAGGCTTTCATATCGAAGTAACCCTACTATCCAGGGTCCTTCTCACAACCCTACTATCCAGGCGTTCATATCGAAGTAACCCTACTATCCAGGTTCCTTCTCACAGTCCTACTATCCAGGCTTTCATATCAAAGTAACCATACTATCCAGGTTCCTTATCACAACCCTACTATCCTGGCTTTCATATCAAAGTAACCCTACTATCCAGGTTCTTTCTCATAACCTTACTATTTGGATTCTTCCTCTCTTATCCCCGGATAGCAGTCCACAACACTGTAAGACCTGGACCTGATCAAACACAATTGATTTCGCATTTCCCCAGAAAGTCGCGGTACAGTATATACCCCGACCAATCACATAGTTCACTTCCACTTCCCAAATCAAAATTATTCCCCAGTAGAGTAACGGACAACTGAAGCTCCTAAAACTCTATTTCTCTCAAGACAGAGACCAACATTCCCCAGCGAAGTCCTCCTCAACAACATGTATATGGGTTCTCGTAAAGGAATCTCTTACGCAATCGACACCTCTAGGGGGCATATTTAAGCCCATCTCCGAAAATTCTCTAGAAAATACCAAATGGCATCTATAAGCCCATTCCCGATATCATAAGTCAAGTATCACTTCATGCGAGTGCAAATTTCTGGGCACTCTAGTGTTCAATCACCTTCCACCTTCAGATCACGAAAGGCAGACAAGCCAATCTACATCTTCAGGTTTAAGAAGATTGAACAGGGGAAGCTGTTGTACCCCAAAATTTTCCCTCCCATATGTCTCAACACTTGGCAAGTGAGGTCCCCAAATTACTCAAAGAAGTTCAAGAGTTGACCAGACAAACTCTCTCCTAAGACAGTCTACCTCAAATTAGGGTTTCCATCTTCATCAAGATGTGTGAACCACAAAGGACCAAAATGCTCACCATTGTCCTAATGTGTCCTCAAGATCATTCATGTCAAGTTTCAAGCCTTGCAGAAGAAGTTTGCTCAGTCAATTGCTCAAATGCCTGAAAATTAACTATGTTAGGTCAAAACTCAACTATGGCCCACATACAGTCAAACTTCCATATTTTTGGTCAACATCCTCATTTTGAAGTATTATCCATCATTTGATCAAGGTTTTATCATGATTCCTCAAGGATTGCTCACAATTCATCAAAACCCAAAAGTTGCTAAATTAGGGTTTTGTAGGAAAAGTCAACTCAACTTTGACCAAGCATTACTTTCTCATGCTTCATCAGAAATGAACCATCCAAAGCTCATTTTTAAGAGGATGAAATTCCATACAATTCATATTCATCTACCAAGTTCATAATATTTACTCACAAAAAGATATGAATTTTGACATTATAGGTCATTTTGAAAAGTCAACAAAAACACCTTTTGGGTCAAAGCTTCATACATGAACATGGAAGAGTCAATTGAGATGATACCAAAAGGGTTGCTTATAGGACATCCTAAGATTTCTAAAAAGTCTAAGAACACTCCTCTAGGGTCAAAATTGAGAGAGTTATGCATTGGCCAAGTTGACCATTTTTGCAAAATTGCCAAAAGTCAAATGTGCTCAAATTTGCATTTTTTGCTAAATGGGCCCAACCTTTTATGCGTGCACCTCAATTATAATGTGGTCCAAGACTCAAATGCTTATCCACAAATTATTTTCTCCATTTTTCAATTTATTTTGATTTTTCATTAATTAAAAAGTGAATTAAATCAAATAAATGATGAAAATTATCAAAGATATGATTTGATTTGTTTTTTTGACAAGTTAGCAACCAAGATATGATGAGCTTGTAAGATCAATTCGAATCAATGGAAATTGGTACAAAAAGAGCATGATTAGGCGAAATTTGGAAGGATATCATACACCATGAAAACCAAATCAAATCTTCAAAATTTGTAAAGATGCTAGTGGTTTTTACAACCCTAATTCACTCTAGTACATATAGAGAATGCAACAAAGGCAAGAAAAAGGGGGTTAGAGGTCGTGAATTGCCAGGGAGAAAACTGAAAAATTCAAGAAAAATTTGGAATTGGTTTTCAATCTACAAGGCGTTTCAAAGCATTCCAAGATCAACAATCCCTTCCTAGACATCCCAGGAAGCCATTCCAATCATTCCCAGGGCCTGAAGCACTCAGAAACTCATTCCACAACTCACACGGTTTGGTATATTTTTCAAATTCAATTTTTGCAATTTACCATCATTAGCACATTTGATTTATATATTCTTGTTCATCATTGAGTTTGCAACTATTGGTATCATTTAATTGCATTTTCAGTACAGGAATCATGATATGCCATTGTTAGGGTTCCTTGGCTCGTTTTAGGGGTTTTCAGTTTAGGAAAAATTAGGCCTGGATTCTGGTACCATGATACTCCTGAGGATGAGACGAGTTGATTGGTACCCTCACTTGTCATTTATCTTGCTTGTATACAATTTTTGAGATGAACATGTCTGTACCTACAGCAAAGCATCCATAGGTAAAAGCTTGGTTTTCTAAAACGACACTCCTGGGAAGAAGATGATGCGTGGCACTCATTGGTTGGTTGGTTTGAATTTTCGCGCATTTTCTGAAAATAATGTGTGATTTACTTATATTATTTGGCTTCTATTATATAAACAAGTAAACATCACAGCTCAGCTGGTAGCGTGGTATTGGGAGCGAGCATAAGGGCCTGGGTTCGATCCCCAGGTCCCAACATTTGTTTCATGTTATTTTTCATCATGTGATCAGGTGTAAAGTTGTCCCATATGTCCACCATATGCCATCCAAATCCAACCATCAGATTCATCAGCAAGCTAGATCTAACGTGCCTCATTGAAGGATCACCATATACCTCAAGTCAACACACGCACCAGATCAGGCGTAGTCAAACATGCTTTAGCCTTGATGGCCCCAGAAAATTCAGCCCCCAAGCCCCAGAATTGTTAAATGCTATCAGGCCTACTTACTTCTTTTTCTTTCTTAGTTTTTTTATTTTTTAATATTTCTTTAATCATTTTAATTAACAAATTAATCTTTTTTTTATAAAATCATAAAATCAAGAATTCACAAAAAAAAAATAGAATTAGTTTTTTTTATTATCAAATTTAATTTAATTTAGTTTAACTTAGGGAAATTTTAATTTATTTTCATAAATAAAATCAAATAGAAATTAGGTTAAATTCTTGATTTAATTCTTTTATTTTTTCTCAAATAAATAAAAATACAAAAATAGGTTTTTAGAGTGAATTAATTTATTTTTCTTAAAATTAATTAGAACTTAGGATTTTCTTTTAATTTTTCATTATTTTCTTAAATAACAAAACGTGACAAAATATCTTTTTATAATCAATCACAAATAGGTTTAGTCAAGGGTCAAAACCCTAGTCATTTCGTATTTGATTCATCGCGCGCTTGTTAGTTATTTTTGTCAATATTTTTGTAACTGTTCATGGTTTCTAATAGTTTAATTTAGGGTTTTATTTACTATTTAAGTTCCCGGGTTTTTGGCTATGTAATTAATCCCCCTCCCCGAAGCCTTGTAATAGCGTAGATTTATTTTCTCGCATTTTTAATTCCCGCAAATATTTAACTGTCTAGATGTATGCTAATAGGATTGTATGGCAAGAATGCGTGACAAATTAATACAGTTAGAAAACCCTAATGTGCAAAGATAAATAACTGAAATAAATCACTCGCACATATCACTCTTAGGGTATACTCCCACTTCGGTTGCCTTCGGTAAATGATCATTACGCATAGGGTGTCTTAGTGGTTACCCTCCAGTCTAAAAAGATCAAAACGACCCATTCGAATGTTGCCTCGGAAATGTTTCCTCGGAAATGTTGCCTCGAATATGATCTTAAAACTCTAGGGTTATTACTAATATGTCCTAATATTGCTTTAGTGATCGTACGTCCTTTTAGAATTGACCCTTACAATTCCAACGACGGTGCTACCTATTTCTCAATAGTAGGATAGCGCTGTCTAAAGGAAACAAGAATAGAAACGATCTTTTTTTCGAGTAAGTAGATGCTAGTAGGTACTTGCTCAAATCAAAACTTTTCACACTTACATTTTTCAAACAAACTTTCAAAACAACTTCGTCACACCTTTGAGGACTGATACAAGGGTTATCACGAAGTCAAACTTTTCAAAACAAAGCATATACACAAGCAATTTTTAAAAGATGAGCAAGTACCTAAGAGCCCATGGAAAACCATGGATAGAAAGGGTGCTAATACCTTCCCTTTCTATAATCTACCCCCCGTACTCAAAATATCTCGAAAAAGGATTTTTTTCTGTACTTTTTTCCTTTCCGATTGGATGAAATAAAAGTTGGTGGCGACTCTTTCTTACCGCGACATTTTGCGAACAAAAACCGCAAAACACAAACCAGTATTAAACAGTCGATTCTTCCACCGTATCACAACAGCTCAGATGGGTGCAACTATGAATAGCCCAGTTCCCTCATCTTCACTTTCTACCTCATATTTTACCTCTCCAACCACACTTTTCCTCTTCTCCTACGAAACATCCTTCTGTAGATCCCAAAAAATGCCTGGACATAAAAAAACCAACGCTGGTAGACAGATGTGCATAATATATCTTAACTAGTTTAACATTGAATTTTAACTTTAAGATACACCATTAAGAAAATTGCAACAACTTGTCTAAGAGATAATTAGATAGAAACTTACAGGATTGTGGATCTCTTCACTCATCCCAAAACTCCGAAGATTTGAATTTACTATCATAGAGAATTTGTGCAAAAGGAATGACCCAACTTCAAGTTGAAGCAGATCACAATAGTTATGCTTAAACAAATTGTTACTAGTACGACGTCCAAAATATCCGCTACACCAACATGACTCACCGCCCACCTGCAAAAGGAAAGCTTTCGTTCAAAGAAATAGAGAATACACATAAAACCATAGCAAACCAAAACATTACTCCCTCCAGCAGCTTTACCCTTGTTGTCTTGTATTAGAAAAAAATTGGAGTCGCACTGTTATCAACCAACTTGCCGGAGCTCAAGCATAAGTTTCTCACCGACCACTATAAACAGCGACAAAACCATCCAGGTTTTCCTTCTTTAATTCTGTTAGGAATTTTCTTTTAAAACAGAGAAAACAGAGTAGTTGGTGTGCTGTATTGTGTGACCCTAATCTGTTCAATCATCATTTTCATCCCATTACAAGTATTCAGATTCGTTCCTTAGAAACTTAATAGAATTGCATTTGATTTTGAGAATCATCTTTTTAAATTGGCTTTTCCAAGTTCGGTTTTGAAGGTAGAAGAAATTCAAGGAAGAGGAGGAGGAATAGTTGCATCTTAGCCTCTCAAAGCTGGCCCAAATCATACTCACAGATTCTCCAATTCTTCTCTACACTACTTCCCCTTTCTCTCAACAACACTCTTATTATTTTGTGACCATTGCTTCAAATCTTCCCCCTCATGTCTTTTTTTCACCTCTCTTTAGATGTTAGGAATCTGATGAGCTTGTTCAAGATCCGTCTCACCTTTTCCATATACTAACAGTCCCTTTGAAAACTCCCAACTGTACTGAGAAAAACAATTTCCAAAGATTTAGAATATATTGATGTAATGAAGAATAATAAAATGGGTGATTCTATTGAAGTGGTTGATTCTATTAAAGACTTAAAAAATAAGAATGAGTAATTTCTTGAAATCTTAGGTTGCTCTAGCATACAGTAATGAAGGAGAAGATCACAATTGAAGACTTTGATCCTGATCCAGAGTATTCAGGTTTTTTGTTGGAATTGAGAAAGTAATCAACAAGATGAAGTGTAGAACTATTCAACAACCTTCCTCGAAAGTTATCCATCATCATCCTCGAACGCAAACTCTTTCCACCATTTTCTGTCGTCACCAAACTTCACTACCATCCGATAACCAACAACAACAATTATTCGCTCCACCCTCTCATCTCCATATTCATCCTCTTTTTCCACCACTCACCGAATCGAATCTCCCTACTGTGACATCCCCCTCTAACTCGTTTCAAAACCAAAAACATACCCACACCCTTCACCGGCCGCGCCAATCCACGCCAACACCACCGACCTGTTTTCATTCAACATCTCCCTCCCTACTTCTGCCGTAACCCTCACTCCACTCTACCTCTCGCGGGTCTTCTTATTCTCTAGATCTCATCCCTCCATCACCTTCACCGCCACTGACCTAACCCAACAACCCTCTAGTCTCCACCAACCTCTGCCGTTAACTATGGGAAAAGTGAAAATCCACCGCCACAAGCCTCTTGGGGTAGTTCAATGCGATCGATCTACACTTTTTCCACTGTCAAAGAGTTTTGAAGCATTTACAATAACATTCATCATCCTGGTAAATTGGTTGTGGGAGTGGATTTCCATTGTTTCAAGCATAAGATTGAACCGAAAGGGGAGGATCCCATTTGTGCTAATGGTGGGAATGGACCACGAACCATCAGAGGGGAAAATATGATACCAGTTGGTTTTATATGTTTTTGGCTATGGTTAGAGAACAATTTGATCATGGAGATGAAATTTGCAGAGCGATTGTTAGTGTAAGGGGCAGGGCTGAGAAGATTTTTATTTGGACTAAGAATGCTTCAAATGAAGCTGCTCAGGTGAGCATTGGAAAACAGTGCAAGATGAGAGACAATGGAATTGAAACCGAGAGAGAGAGAGAGGACTGTATTATTTCAATTTTTCCTTTATTTGTTTTTTTTTTGGAACAATAATAATAATTAAAGCAATATTTACCTTTCCAATGTGATAACAACAACCATGCGGCGCCTCTCTTATCACCCTTAGGGTTTCACGATTTTCTTATTTTGTTTCTCCCAACCGGGTCAACCTTTTTGAAGCCTTATAATAAAAAAATCAGCACCATCGAACCAAAATAGGGTGCATAACCAACACCTTCATCACTAGCATACAAAATCGAACATACATCACCTTGCTGCAACGAACCTTGAAACAACTTCACATCTTCAAGTTCAAATCTGCGAACCTATCTTAATCATCTTCAGACTTTTGTATCTCTCCATCTCAGATACTCAATCTTGCATAGAGGCATTTGAAACGCATATAGTACAATCTCATTTATGTTGAGAATACCATTACACAGTGCATCTAATACATCATGACATTGCATACAGCTAACTCATTACCTTTTCAGGAAAGATCAATCAACAGATAATTATCATCAACAATTTTTAACAGGTCCAAGAATAGTTCTTGAAACAAGACAGAGCAGCTACCTATGCGACCAGATGCAGCTTTACACGGGCTCATCCTAAAGTAACCTTACACGGATTCCTTCTCAAAATTTCCAGATGCAGCTTTACAAGGGCTCATCATGAAGCAATCTTACATGGGTTCCTTCCAATTTCCAGATGAAACCTTACACGGGCTCATCATGAAGCAATCTCACATGGATTCCTTCCTATCCTGAAATGCAGCTTTACGTAGGCTCATCCTAGAGCAATCTTACACGGATTCCTTCTCATAATTTCCAGATGCAGCTTCACACGGGCTTATCATATAGCAATCTTACACGAGTTCCTTCTAATTTCTAGATGCAGCTTCACACGGGCTCATCATGAAGCAATCTTACACATGTTCCTTCCAATTTCCAAATACAGCTTCACACGGGTTCAACATTAAGCAATCTTACACGGGTTCCTTCTAATTTCCAGATGCAGCTTCACACAGGCTCATCATGAAGCAATCTTACACGGGTTCCTTCCAATTTCCAGATACAACTTTACACGGTCACATCATAAAGCAATCTTACACAGATTCCTTCTCATACAGTTCCAGATGAAGTTTCACACAGACTCATCCTGAAGCAACCCTACCCAGGTTCCTTCTAATTTCTAGATGAAGTTTTACACGGACTCATCCTAAAGCAGCCCTACCCAGGCTCCTTCTCATATATTTCCAGATGAAGGTTCACACGGAGTCATCCTGAAGCAGCCCTACCCAGCTTCTCATATATTTCCAGATGAAGTTTCACACTGACTCATCCTGAAGTAACCCTACCCAGGTTCCTTCTCATAATTTCCAGATGAAGTTTCACACGGACTCATCCTGAAGCAACCCTACCCAAGTTCCTTCTCATATATTTCCAGATGAAGTTTCACACAGAATCATCCTGAAGCATCCCTACTGTTGTACCCCAAAATTTTCCCTCTCATTTCTCAAGTAATCTCTCACAAGATCTCCTTTGGTTCAAGACTGCACAAGGTTTGATCAACTCAAGACCCCCTCCTCAAGCACTGATAACTAAAAATTAGGGTTTGAGTTTACACAAGGAAAAATGGACTTTTAATGCCCCATATGACTTTCATGGATCATTTTGGACCCTCAAGATTGCTCATGTCAAGTTTCAAGTCTTGGATCACATTTTTGCTCAATCAATTGATCAGTTGACCTAAAATCAATTGTATTGGGGAAAAAGTCAACGGTGGTCACTTTACAGTCAAAATTCATAATTTTTTATCCATATAAACATCATGAGCTCATTTATGTCATTTGATCAAGTTTGGAATACAATTCCTCAAGAAATTTGATCAGATCATCAAAAGGGAAAAATTGATAAAATTAGGGTTTTGACTGAGAAGGTGTAATTTCTTATTTTTGACCTAGAAAATGACTTATTGGTTTGAGACATGATCTCAAGGATTCAAAGGCTTCATTTTTACCTAATGGCATTTCTCAAAACTTCTCTCAAGTTCAATTGATTGATAGATGAATTTCAGTCAACTGTACACAGAAAAGTCAAACTTTAACTTTTTGATCAAAATCAAGTTTCAAAGATTACAATTCATCAAGACATGTCAAAATATGAAAATTGTTCATCAAGAAATCAAAAATTCAAGATTTCATTTTGAAAAGTCAAAATTTCTAAACTTAGAAATTTTTCTAAGTGTTGAAAATTCATGTTTTTTCTTAACTTTGAGCCAAATTTACACCATGATGCAAGATGATTCAAAGGAAACTTCCAACATGAAAGTTGTAGATCTCAATAGGATTAAAAAATTATAGAGAATAACTTTTTATAGAAATTATTGGATTTCAAGTTAGGATTTTGTGAAGACATGTTCATGAAACTTGAAAAACTTAGTGAAAATTTGCCCTAGTTTAAGCAGGATTTTGAACTAACTTCATGGAAATTTTTCACATAGTTCCAAGATGAATCTTCAAAAATGTCAAACATAGAGGTTGTAGAGGATGTTACAAGATTTACAAAATGTCCAAGAACTCATTGAGATCATACTTGAGCAAGGAGAATCGAAGGAAAGAAGTTAGGGTTTCAAACTTGATTTACAAGGCATATTTTGTGATGAACATAAACCAAATCCATAGCCATGCTTCATAATCTTCACTTTTCAGGCCTCAAACTTGTTTGTCACTCCATAATTAATGGTTTACACAACTCTTTAGGCCCTTATCCACTTGGTTTAAGCTTTGTCCAAAATGATTTTCCATTTATGAGACAAAGTTTCCATTTCTATTTTGATAAAGCATCACTTTTGCAATTGTCAACTTCTTGAGCCTTGCACTTGTTCTTTCTGCACACACAACCCCTATAAACCAAAAGCAATATTTCTAAGGCCTCTATCAACTCAGATCATGCTTGTACAACACTTTGAGATTTATCTTCTCACTTTTCTTCAAAAGCAAGCTATAGAGCCAAAAGGCTAGAACTCAGAAATCTGGAGTGCATTTGATCTCCAACCTTTTCCATACATATGCACAAGTCTATTGCAAGCCAAGGCACGATTGGAAGCATCCTCAAACTCTCCCAAGCATCCTTGTTGCACAGAATTGCCCAAAGTTGACAGTTTTGAGCCAAAACTCCCCATCTCCACTTCCACTCGTGCATTTTATTTCTTAATCATCCAAACACCTTACATACATCATACACAAGTGATCCAAGTCCCTGTTTCAAGACTTTAACCCCTCCATCACTGTCCACCATTTTTAAAACTGAAGCTTGCAACTTGACTTGAGTTGAGAGTCCCAGACATCCTCAAAGCAAAGTAGGAGTTAGAATACATTCAAGGAGGTCCAGGAAAGCTACAGAAATCATCAAGCCATCTCAAAGGTTGCTCAAACTCCATACACAACTCCAGCTGCAAGAAGTAAATTTTCAAACTTATATCTCTTCATACAAGCATAATTTAATTCTGATTTGTGAAGATAAAATGTAGACATCATTGCCCTGAAACTGTACATGTCCATAGATTTCATTTATATTGTTTGAGTAGTGAGAATTTTAAGTTTGAACTTTCTGAAAAAGTTAGGTCAGAATTTGGTTCCATTCAAAATTCATGCTCATCTTTGATTTATAGTTTTAGTAATTTACATTTCTGGAATCATTGTGAAATTTAGAACAAGTTTGATGTTTACACTTTTACAAATGGATGAGAAACGGTGAAGTTGCAGATGTTCAGGCTGGAGGTTGAAGATGAAGTCATATTCAGGACATGACTTATGTTATGTATTTATTATTTCATTTATGTTAACGGATGTATAGCCACCCATGTCGTAAGGCAACACACGTTTCATGCTCAGGGCATGGGTTCAAGCCCCAGCGCTGCCACTTTTCATATTTTTCCACACTTTTTCTCTTTTTTTTGTTACAAACAGGTGCGTTGGGCCTCCAATGCTGGGCCTTCCATTTTTGGTCCATTTTCACCCCATCTGTCTACTTTTGCATACTGACCCAAATTTTTTTATATTTTTATTTAATTCCTTTTCTTTTATATTTCAAATTTTATTTTATTTTTATTTATATATTTTTTATTATTATTATTATTTTTTTATTTTATTTTTTTTTTATTAAAAATCCAAAAATATTTTATTTATTATTTTCACATTTATATGTTTATTTTCTCTATAAAACAAAAAGAATAAAAACATTTTCTTAACAAATTAATTTCTTTTTTCTCTTAAATAATTAATATTTAGATTTAGGTTTAAATATTATTTTTTCTCTTTTATCTAAAATTAATTTAGCATTTAGGTTTTCTTTTAATTAATTAATTTTCATTAAACTTAAAACCTTTCACAAAAAACCCTAAAAAATCCTTTTTAACTTAATTTCTTTCTTAATTAGCTTAGGTTTAATTTTATTTAATTTTAATTAATCAATCTCTTTAATTAGGTAAAAACTAAACCCTTTCACAAAAATCCAAACTAAAATCATTTCCTTTCCATTTATCTTCTTGTACATTTATTCAATTCTTGTATATTATTCAATATGGTTGTAATAGATAATTAGGTTTAATTTTCTTGCAATCTCCATTTGTAAATTTTTAAACCCGCCTCCTCTAATGATGTAATAGCGTAGTAACTTTACTTTCCGCAATTTATCGCTTTAATATAAATGCTAGTAATTAGGGTTTGTATGGAAAGACAAAATCAACAAGTAGTAAACCCTAATCCAAGATAAATCAAGCATGTAAATCAAACACACTTGCACACTTACACCCCTAGCGTAAACTCCACTTTGTTGCCTTACAAAAATGGTCATGTTATGCATGTGGGATATCTTAGCAAAAACAAATAAAAAATACAAGATCATAGTCCCTCGATAACGCTACAAGTGTTGCCTTTCAAAATGATCTTAGTCCCTCATAGATGGATGACATTCTAATACTTATTCCAGACTCTCTTCTAGAAAGAGTTCAGATACAATCCAGATACAAATGACATTCTGGTACTTATTCCAGATTCTTTCAAATACAGTTCAGATACGATCCAGAGACAGATGTCATTCTGAAACTCATTCACACCAACTTTGAAATACAGTTCAGATACGATCCAGAGACAAACGTTATTCTGACACTCATTCAATACAACTTTCAAATATAGTCCAGATACGATCCAGAGATGGATGTCATTCTGATACTCATTCAATACATATTTCAAATACGAGTCAGATAGATCCAGTTATATCTATTATTCTGATACTCATCCGACTACATCTACTCCTTCAAATTAAATCGACCAAATATTTATTCTGATCTTCTCCCAGTTACAGTCAAGCTTAGACTTAGTCTAATTTCTATCAAAAATTACCTTTGGATGGCATCTATAAGCCCATCTCTGACAACTTTCCATCATCTCTCCAAATGGCAATTTAAGCCCATTCCCTACACAATCAACTGACATATAGTCGAGTGCAAATTTCTGGGCACTCTAGTGTTCAATCATATTTCACCTTCAAGCCACGAATGGTTGATCCGCCAATCTAAATTCTTCAGGTTCAAGAAGATTGAACAAGGGAAGTTGTTGTATCCCAAAATTTGCCCTCTTATTTATCAAGAATATTCTCACTAAGATCTCTATTGGGCCAAGACTGCACAAGGTTTGATCAGCTCAAGATACTTCCTCATCATTGATAGCTCAAATTAAGGTTTGGGTTTGGACAATTACAATTGGACTTTTAATGCCCCATGTATTTTCCATGGATCATATTGGGCTCTCAAGCATCAAACTGAAGAAGAGTAAATTTGATTCGATCCATAAGCTTCAACTGGGCATTTTTCTTCCTTCGAGCAAGCTTGGTTCATAAGCTTCGATTGGGCATTTGGCCTCCTTCGAGCAAGCTTGGTTCATAAGCTTTGATTGGGAATTTGGCTTCCTTCGAGCAAGTTTGGTTCACAAGCTTCCATTGGGCATTGGCCTCCTTCAGGTAAGCTTAGTTCATAAGCTTTTATTGGGCATTTGGCCTCCATCGAGCAAGCTTAGTTCACAAGATTCGATTGGGCATTAGCCTCCTTCGGGAAAGCATGGTTCATAAGCTTCGATTGGGCATTTGGCCTCCTTCGAGCAAGCTTGGTTCACAAGCTACGATTGGACATTTGGCCTCCTTCGAGCAAGCTTGGTTCACAAGCTTTGATTGGGCATTTAGCCTCCTTCCAGCAAGCTTGGTTGAAGAACATTGATCAAATCTCATAACCTTATCCTCTAAATCTTACTTGTCATGCTATGTTGCTTCTAAATCTTTACATAATCAGAGGTTTACACAAGTTTGTGATGCATTACATAAAGATTTGAAGCTTTACCCACTGGATTATACCACTTTTGGGTGAAATGGAAAAAAGCTACGTGTTTATTTTCATAAATATTACTTTAATCACAAAGTCATCTTCTTGAGCTCCCAACCTGATTTTATCTGAACAGAAGCAACATCAAAAAGCATGAGTCAAGTCTCCTGCACCCAACAAACAGCAGGCCACATTTATACTTGAACTTGGGAACCATGAAAATTCATTCAACTTGATATTTTGGTTTCCAACCAAACCATAGTTGTTATCTTACAAATCTGGTTACTCCAACTTCCCAAACCTTTTCTCTATAAATATAGAGACCATTTGCAAATCAAAGAGAGATTCTTGGTTATGTGGAAAAAATCCTCAAACACTCTCAAACTCTCAAAAACTCAGAACTTGCACACAATCATAAAGCTAAACATAAAACATGGCACATCCTAACTTGATACACAAAAATCTCAAATCCCCTCATATGTTAGTGAGCCTTTCGATTCACCCTCTAGCTTTTATATACTAGCCTTTCGATTCACTCTCTAGCTTCCATATACCATCCTGATGATTCACTCCCAGCTTCCATATACCAATCTTTCAATTCAATGACTAGGAAGCTGACCATATCCATAATTTTGATTATCATGATGATATATACTTTGTGAAGGAAAAATGTAGATATCAGGTCTAGGAAGCTGACCATGTCCATAGTTTTGATTATCATTGCTTGTACATTAAAAAGTTCATCTTTGAACAGTTAGGTCTTAGTTTTGGTATTGAACATGATTCATGCTAACCTTCGACCCATAACTTTTGAAAATTATGTGGTTAGATTCGAATTCAAGATTTTGCGCATGTTTGATGTTTAAAATCTTTCGATTTGGCTGAGAAATGAAGCCTTTCGAAGCTTAACAAATGAGTTATACATCCCTGCGCTCGAAGGAAGAAGATGAAGCCATGTTTAAACATTCAGAAATGAACTAATTTTATATTTAGTGCAAGTTGTATAACCAACAGATGAAACAGACCACCCCAGTGGTACAAATAGTGTGCGCTAAAGCCTTGCCATGTAGAAGGTCCTGGGTTCAAGCCCCAGCGAGACCTTTTGTTCATTTTTCATATTTTTTTACTGTGTCTTATTTGTAGGAAGCGCGCTTGGGCCTCCATTGGCTGGGCCTTGAAATTTCCATTTTCTGAACCCCCTGCTTACTGACAAACAAACAGGCCTTGGGCCCAAACATAAAATTGTTTTCTACACAAAAACTGTTTTAAACACAAAAATTGTTTTCTACACAAAAACACCAAAAATATATTTAAATTATTTAGTTTATTTTATTTTACTTATTACAATTAAAAAGACCAAAAACATTTTCCTATTGATTTTATTTTCTTTAACTTAATCTTAATTTTTCTTTAGTTTAATTAAATTTTCCTTTTAGTTAAATAGGCCAAAATCATTCTTTAACAAAAACAAAACAAATCTATTCCTTTTTTCCATTTGGTCTTGTACAATATATTCTTTATACATTATTCAAGTTTCAATATTTTTGTAAAAGATAATTAGGATTTAATTTCTTGCAATCCCCATTTGTAAATGTGTACACCCCATCCCCAAATGATGTAATAGCGTAGTAAATTTACTTTCCGCAATTTATCGCTTTCATATAAATGCTAATAATTAGGGTTTGTATGGAAAGATAAAATCAATGCTTAGAAAACACTAATTCAAGACAAATCAAGCATGAAATAAAAACACTTTCTCACCTGTACCTCTAGGGTTAACTCCACTTGTTGCCTTGAGAAAATGGTTAAAATATGCATGTGAGACATCTTAGCAAAAACAATAAAAAAATATAAGATTATAGTCCCTCGATGGAGCTTTGAATGTTGCATTCAAATGATCTTAGTCCCTCAAGAGAAATGCTATGATATCTCACAACATTGTTATTCATGACTATACGATGACTCATGCCTGTCCCTTCACATCCAGTGATGGGGCTTCTTACCAATCAAGGGTAAGATAGAAACATCTAATGGAGGAGGAAAAGAGCATAGACCTTTTGAGTAGGCAGGACGCTCATAGTTGCTTGCTCACAAACTAAAACAATTTCCACACTTACACTTTCAAAACATCTTTCAAAAAACAAACATCTCTTTGAACTATTTTCAAAACCAACACTTTGTATGCATTCTTATAGAGACGAGAATCATTACAAAGTTAGCCGAAACAAAGGCATTTTGCAAAATATTTTCAAACTTACACCCATCACAAAGCACCTTTTCAAACCAAGCATTTTCAAGTGATCTAGCAAGAAACTAAGAGCCCATAGATAACTATGGATGAAAAGAGTGCTAGCACCTTCCCTTTTCATAATCTACCCCCCGAACTCAAGAAAACATCTCAGAGGTCTTTCCTATTCTTTTCACCCTTTCCTTATTGGATAAAAGAAAAGTCGGTGGCGACTCTTGCTATCCGCAACAATTGCGATCAAACGCAAAACAACCAAGTCAATTCTCCCACCGTATTACAAATGGCAATGCTTTTCTTTTCATATTCTAAATATTTTCTTGCACTTTCTAAAATAAGAAATAAAATCATCAATCATGCAGATCTGTCTCGAATTCTATCGAAAATGATAGTGCTATGGTTCCTAATATCCTTGAGAATTCATTTGACCACGCTAACAAGGATAGTGGGGGAAGATTGTGAAGTCCCTGAAGAACTAGAAAGACTCTTGAGACATGAAGAGAAGGTCATCCAGCCATATCAAGAAGATACAAAAGTTATCAATCTCGATACTGAAGAGGTAAAGAGAGAAGTCAAGATAGGTGTTGCCTTGCAAAGTGAAGAAAAGAAGGGGTTGACTTTGTTTCTTCGGGAGTATGAGGACATCTCCGCCTAGTAGTATAAAGACACTCCCGGTTTAGACTCTGATATAGTGATGCACAAATTGTTGCTCAAGCCAGAAGTTCCTACTTTAAAGAAGAAGCCGCGAAGGACTAGACCTGACGTGACTTTGAAGATCAAAGAAGAAGTTCAGAAGCAGCTTGATGCAGGCTTCTTATCTGTAATAAATTATCCATAATGAATTGTTAACATTGTACCTATACCTAAGAAATATGGTAAGGTACGTATGTGTGTTGACTACCAAGACTTTAATAGAGCAAGCCCGAAGGACGATTTCCCATTTCCTCATATCAATGTATTGGTTGATAATATTGCTCAGTCTTTAGTGCTCTCCTTCATATATGGATTCTCGAGTTACAATCAGATAAAGATGGCTCCTGAAGACATTGATAAAACAACTTTCACTACTCCTTGGGGTACCTTTTTCTATAAGGTCATGCCTTTTGGTCTCAAAAATGCTGGTACAACATATCAACTTACTATGGAGACTCTCTTTCATGACATGATTCATAAAGAGATTGAGGTGTATGTGGACGATATGATTGCAAAATCACAAACTGAGGAAGAACATTTGGTCCATTTGCAGAAGTTGTTTGATCGTCTATGAAATTTTAGGTTAATATTTAATCCTGACAAGTGCACCTTTGGGGTTCGATCTTGCAAGTTACTTGGTTTTATTGTAAGTCAGTGAGGGATTGAAGTAAATCTTGACAAAGCAAGAGAAATACAGGATATGCCGGCACCGAAAAATGAAAAAGAAGTATGTGTGTTCCTTGGAAGGTTGAATTACATAGCCAGGTTCATTTCTCATCTTACCGCTACCTTTGAACCCATCTTTAAATTGTTGCGTAAGAATCAAGATATCCATTGGGATGATAGTTGTCAAGAGGCCTTTGAAAAGATTAAATAATACCTTTAGGAGCCACTAATACTCATACCTCCAGTTCCATTGAAACCTCTCATTATGTATTTGACTGTGATTGAAGGTTCTATGGGTTGTGTGCTCGGACAACATGATGATACTGGGTGAAAAGAACACGCCATTTATTACTTGAGCAAATATTTTACTGATTGTGAATCAAGGTATTCATTATTTGAGAAAACTTGTTGCGCTCTTACATGGGCAACTCGACGTTTGAGATAGTACATGTTGACACATTCCACACTTTTGATATCTAAGATGGATCCGATAAAGTACATCTTCGAGAAACAAGCACTTACATGCAGATTGGCTTGGTGGAAAATTCTTTTATCTGCATATGACATCCAGTACGTCACACATAAGGCTATCAAAGGTAGCATTCTTGCAGGTCATCTTGCCCAACCATTGGAAGAGTATCAGCCAATGAAGTTCGATTTTCCAGTACGGGATGTTATGAAACTTGATGATAAAGAAGGACCCGAACCATGGGAGCGATGGAATCTCACGTTCGACGATGCATCAAATGCCATAGTCCATGGTATTGGGGAAATTATAACTTCTCCATGCAATACTCACATACCTCTCATGGCCAGGCTATGTTTTGATTGTATGAATAATTTCGTAGAATACGAAGCTTGTGTAATGGGCCTTGAAGCAGCCATTGATTTAAAGATCAATGTTCTTGAAGTTTATGAGGATTCTGCCTTAGTAATATATCAAGTACGAGGTGATTGGGATACACAACACCATAATTAAGTTCCATACCGGGATTACATATTAGAGTTGTTGTCTACTTTTGATGAGATCACCTTTGAGCACATTCCTAGAGAAGTAAATCAACTGGCAGATGTTCTAGTTACTTTAGCAGCAATGTTCAAAGTCAGTTATCTGAATCATGAACCTAATATAAGAATCATTCGTAACAAGGAGCCAACATATGTTTTCCCTTCTCATTGTCTCACAACTGAAGACGTGTCGGATGAAAAGGCATGGTATTTCGACATCAAAAGATATCTTGCGAAGCAATAGTATCCCGAGGGTGCCACGCTTTGTGATAAGTGGACTCTTAGAAGATTAGCTACAAAGTTTTTACTGTTAGGAGACGTTCTGTACAAAAGAAACTATGATTTGGTTCTACTCAGACGCGTGGATAGACACGAAGCAGAATCCATCATACAAGAAATTCATGAGGGATATTTTTGGAATCATGCCAGTGGATATGACATGGCCAAGAAAATCCTATGAGAAGGTTATTTCTGAATGAGATGGAAAGTGATTGTTGTGTATATGCAAAGATGTGCCACAAATGTCAAGTTTACATAGATATGATACATATTTCTCCCACTCCTCTAAATGTGATGACTTCACCATGGCCCTTTGCAATGTGGGGCATTGATATGATTGGACGGATTGAGCCAAGCGCTTCAAATGGACACAGGTTCATTCTCGTTGCTATTGACTACTTCACCAAATGGGTGGAAGCGGCTTCGTACAAGAATGTGACCAAGCAAGTCGTTAGCGGCTTCATCAAAAAAGAAATCATATGTCGTTATGGAACTCCTAACAAGATCATCACAGATAACGGGTCGAATCTCAACAACAAAATGATGAAGGAAATGTGTGAAGAATTCAAGATTAAGAACCATAATTCATCACACTATCGGCCAAAGATGAGTGGCTCAGTCGAAGCAGCTAACAAGAACATAAATAAGATTGTATAAATAATGGTGAGAACATACAAAGATTGGAATGAGATGTTGCCCTTTGCTCTACACGGATATCGAACTTCGGTGCGTACTTCCACTGGGGCAACTCCTTTATTGCTGGTCTATGGTATGGATACGGTGCTCCCAGTCGAAGTGAAAATTCATTCATTAAGGATTATGATGGATACTAAGCTTGATGAAGCTGAATGAATTCAAACAAGGCTCAACCAACTCAATCTCATAGAAGAGAAGCACCTAGTAGCCATTTGTCATGGTTAGTTATATCAACAGCGTCTCAAGAGATCATTTGACAAGAAGATTTGACCTCAAGAGGTCCACACAGGTAACCTGGTCTTAAGGAATATTCTCCCAATTCACTCTAATCCAAGAGGCAAGTGGACTCCCAACTATGAGGGGCCATACATCGTGAAGAAAGCTTTCTCGGGAGGTGCTCTAGTCCTAACAAACATGGATGGGGAAGATGTTCCACTTCTAGTCAATTCAGACTCGGTCAAAAAACACTACGCATAAAGAGACCCGCTAAGTTGAAAACCCGAAAGGGAGGCTTAGGCAAAAATTAGGGTTAAAAAAATAAAAAAAAGAAAAGAAGAGAGTAACCCTCTAAGTCGAAAACCAGAAAGGGAGGCTTAGGCAAAAATGGGTGTCCCGGTGGATTGAAAACCCGAAAGGGCGATCCAAGCAAAAATTAGGGACAAAAAGCGAGAGACTGCATTCTGAAAACTCTTCAAGAATAACAAGTACACCCACCTAACACTGTATGGATCTATTCAACTATTATCCTTCGAAACCGCAACACTAGGACGATCAAGGATATGGGAACTATAGCCATATTTGTTTTAATGAAAGTTTGAGATTTTCTTATTTCCATTTTACTTGTTTTATTTTGTCTTTTCTTTACAACTTCCTCATTTAGGAGTTTCCTCCATGTACGAATGCATATTCATAGGCCAATCTCATTAATAAAAATTTTCCTTTCCACCACAAAGTTCCTTTATTGTGTCATTTTTACTTTATTTTTCGTATGTGAATTGTGATTTAAATTCTTTATTAAGCATTACATTGAAAATAATAAGGAAATAATAATCACAAGCTAAGATGTGAAACACGTCGTTACATAGACATGAAGGAATCCCAAGGGAATGTTATGGCATTCAAATGTTGTTTTTCTATGCAGGTAGCAAGTCATAACGATCACCTTGACCTAGCTTTTGTCATCGTCACCCCATTACATATGGTTGAGCATTCGATTCTCCAACACAGAGAAACTTGGGGAATTTGATGAGGTCCACATCTCTACTCAGTCATCCACAAGAAGCCCATAATGTATGGAAATCTAGATCAAGCCACTCCTCCCCAACAAGACCGCGATTCAATTCTCAACAAGGCTATAACTCAATTCTCAAAGTCTTCAAGAGCCAATCTATATTGGTATCTCAAAGACAACAGGAAACAGACCCCAATGAGCCCAATCTCTTGCACTCTACATATAGTAATCATCATTGTATATTACATTGCATCTTCAAATGCATAGCATATCCGTTGAAATGGATCTACACGCCACACTTCAAAATGCATATGAAGCATGAGCCATATTTGGTACCTTGCACAAAAGCCTCAAATAAATCCTTAAAACAATAAAACATCCCCACAATGAATATCATCTTCATAATTCTCAGTTGACATCCATCATTACACTACCAACAAAAATAAGCCATGGTGCCAGTACATTGTTCTCCCCAACTTTAAATATCCTTTGTTATCTGTTCTAGGGTCGTAGGTCATTCGTAGATCTTACCCTCATATTATATTTTCTAGGGTCTTAGGTCATCCGTAGATCTTACCCTCACTTTATCTTTTCTAGGGTCGTGGGTCGCTCGCAGATCTTATCCTCGCGTTATCTTTTCTAGGAACGTAGTTCACTCGTAGGTCTTACCCCCACTTTATCTTTTCAAGGGGCGTAGGTCACTCGTAGGTCTTACCCTCACGTTATCTTTTCTAGAGTTATATGTCGCTCGCAGGTCTTACCCTCATGTTATATTTTCTAGGGTCGTAGGTCGCTCGTAGGTCTTACCCTTACGTCATATTTTCTAGGGTCGTAGGTCGTCTGTAGGTCTTACCCTCACGTTATCTTTTCTAGGGTCGTATGGCGCTCACATGTCTTACCTTCACGTTATCTTTTCTAGGGTCGTAGGTCGTTCGCAAGTCTTACCTTCACGTTGTTTTTTCTAGGGTCCTAGGTCGCTCACAGGTCTTACCCTCACGTTATCTTTTCCTGGGTCGTAGGTCTTCCATAGATCTTACCCTCATATTATATTTTCTTGGGACATAGGCCGTCCATAGATTTTACCTCTCATCTTTAGCTTTCTCGTGGTTCATAGATCATAGGTTGATCTTTGCCCGTTCTCTTTACCTTTCTTTTTGGGTCGTGAATCCTACATGATAGATCCTCCGCTATCGTCGATTTTACCCGTCATCTTTACCTTTCTATTGGGTCATAGATAATACTCCAATCTTTACCAGTTGTCTTTACCTTTCTTTTTGGGTTGTGAACCCTAAACGATGGATTCTCCTCTATCGTCGAGTTTACCCATTGTCTTTAAGTTATCATTTTGTCATTAATCCTACTTTTAGTCACCATAACATCATCAACCATATCTTTTCAATCACTTTAACACCCATTTCCCCGAGAACCTTGTATTGGCACTGTTACCCCAGTACAAGATATCATTACTCAACCACATTTATCCATCATGACCAGTTCACCAGAAAATTAATTTTTCTATCCCCAACAGACATCACAAATAATAACACTTACATTATGTTGTACCCCAAAATTTTCCCTCCCATAATCTTCAAAGTTTTGCCAAGCATCACCTCAAATGGTTCAAATCTACTCAAGGGCTACACAGGCAAACCATCCTCCTAAGCCAGTCAAATTAGGGTTTTGGTTCTTACAAGGAAGTTGAGGTTTTCAAGGGCCCAATCAAGTCCCATATGCTCATATACATTGTCAAGCACCTACATGTCAAGTTTCAAGGCTCATAAGGTCAAGTTGCACAGTCAAAAACCCTAATTGCTCCACAGTCAACTGCAGGGGCAAAATGGTCATTTGGCAGTCAAAAGTCAAAATTTCTGGTCAACATCTTATTTTGAAGCCACAATCATCATTTGGTCAAATCTTGACCATGATTTCACAAGCATGGCTCAAAAATCATCAAGATGCAAAAGTTTCTATTTTTGGACAGTTGAAAAGTCAACTGTAACTTGACCAAGGCATAACTTTTTCATGGTTCATCAGAAAAATCCCCTCCAATGCTCATCTTGAAGGGGAGGACATTTCCTACAATTCATCTTCACATTCCAAGTCCAAGAAATGCTATCACAAAAAGTTATCAATTTCAACATTATAGGTCATTTTCAAAAGTCAACAAAAAGGGACTTTAAGTCAAAGACCATAACTTGAGATTGGTGAATCAAAATGACATGGGACCAAAGGCATTGGTTAGAGGACTTCAAGACCTTTCCAAAATGTCCAAGAACATGTTCATAGCTTCAAAATTGAACAGGATATGCATTGGAGAAGTTGGGAAATTTTTGTGAAATGGCCAAAGTCAACTATCCTTGAAATTTCATTTTTTGACAAAAGGGGCCCACTTTTTCCACTTGTTTCAGCTTGGCCATGCCTCCCACGTGTCCCACAATTTATTTCAAGATTAAAAGTTAATTTTCCCATTTTTATTTAGTTTTATTTGATTTAATTCATTTTAAATCTTTAAAATTCAAATGAAAATCAAGAAAATTAATTAAGGGATATATTTTGTATTGAAATGCTTTGATACACCATCATTCACCTTCCAAATTCGTGTAAAGCTTATTTCAAGTACAAAATTCAAATTTGAAGCAAATATGGCAAATGCTTTAATGGTGATTAAAAGAAAATCCAAAACATAATTACATAGGGTTAAAGGCTCATATATTGTTGGACTCTCATTCATTTTAACATATATGCACGCCTCTCACAAGAAAGGAGAACCTAGAAACCTCTGAAGCGGCAACCCTAGTTCTCTCAAAAATTTTCCAAAGTTGACAAATTCGAACCTGTTCTTCTAGCAAATTTCAAAGAGTGTTAGGCATCCAATTGTGTTCCTGGGCATAGCAGCAATCATTTCCAATCCTTACACGAAGCCAAATCGTCCCAGATCGTGCCCTCTAGCTCTCTTTGGTTTGTCAATTTTTTTGATTTCTTTTTTTATATTTCATGCATCATTAACTGTTTTTGATGGCTTGTATGAACTCAGGACACTCATTAGAACGCATTTGACGTATAACATGCAAGTTTCAACGCAGGAGTAGGGACCTGCCATTGTTAGGGCCGTTTTGGTCATCTTCTTAGAAACTCCCTGTACAGTCATTTTCAGGCCAAAATAATGGCACCATTGAATCCGCAGGGGCCTAATTAGGGTGACTAGGTCTTTCTTTTTCTTTGATTTCCCCTATTTTGCAGATTTGGCCATAGCGCTCGCCGGAGAAGACGACCGGAGCTAGGGCTCCGGCGTCGTTGACTGATAAAGACCCAGGCGTGGCTGGCGTGGCACGATGGCTCCATCTGATTCGCTCCCATGTTATACCTTGGCCCCACGCGTGCTGACTTTGTTTTAAATTCAAACATGCCACGTTTTCGTTTTTAACCATTTGATTGCAGAATAGTGACACCAAAGACAGCTGGCTCAGATGGCAACGCGTTAGTGGATGTTCCCAGAGGGCACGAGTTCGAATCCTGGTTCTGGCATTTTTTTTTACCTTTTCCATAATTAACATGCTTCCCTTGTTTTTTTCCCTTTTTTTTATATTTTTTATCCTAATTTAATTTATATTCAAATAATTTTCGCATGCATTTAAAAACTCACAAAAAATATTTTCCTTTTGCATTTTAATCAGAAAAATGTTTATTTAATTTTTGACATTAAAAATAATATTTTTGCATGCATATTTTAATTAATTGTTAAATAATCATTAAATTAACTTTTAATTGCTTTTAATTATCAAAATTGATCCAAAAAACACCAAAAAAAATTACTCTATCATTAAATTAATTTAACTAACACATTTTCACAAAAAATCAAAAAAATAGAATTAACATTATTATTATTATTATTATTTTATTTTGTAAATAAACATTAACTAAAATAGTTTAATTAGGCAATTTTAATTCCTTTTATTAAATAATTAAAATAGATCTAGAATTAGGTAAAGTTAACTTTTAATTTTATTTCATTTCTTTTATTTCATAAAAACATAAAAAAAAAATATATTTTCTTTTTATTAAATTAAATTAATTAGTTATTAATTAGCTTTAATTTCATTTTAATTACAAAAAAAGACCAAAAAAATCAATTTCTTTTTTCTTAAAAGGGTCAACACCCTTAGAACATTCTGATTTAATTTTTATTCGCGCACAGTTTATTATTATGTAATTGCTTCCAAGACATGTAATAGTAATTAGGACTTTTACTGTTTTTATTTACTTTCCGTACTCATTTACTAAAAAAAGGGTCTTTGTAATTTTTGGCGATGTATAGACCCGCGCCTTGTAATAGCGTAGGATTTATGTTTCTGCAATTTACTTTCCGCACCCCCTTAACTGCTAAACTTGCATGAAAGAATGTATGTAAATAAAAACAATTCGTAGCTCACTAATTACAAAGACAAACATTAACTGAATACAACACACAAAGCACACACCACTTCTAGGGTACGCCTCACTCGTTGCCTTCGAAACGTGGTCTTCAAGTATAGGACGTTTTAGCGGTCCTTATGTCCATGATCCAGTTGCCTCGAAACAGTTGCCTCGAAACAGTTGCCCCGAAACAGTTGCCTCGAAATGGTTGCCTCGGATTAAAAAAGGATCAAGGACATAAGGGTAGCTTCTAAGGTGTCCTACTGTTGCTTCGACGACCACACTGTCCCTAAAATTGAATTGACCCGAACACCTCCAACGGTGGTGCTACCTACCTCTCAATGGTGGGATGGCACTACCTAAAGGACACTTACACAGCTTAATTCCTTAGGGTAGGTAGATGACTCATGGTTACTTGCTCTTTTCAAAAACAAATCAAAAATCTTTTCACACCCTACACTTTCAAAAGCTTTCAAAACAAGTTTTTTTCAAACACTCTTGATGACAGATACAAGAGTTATTCAGAAATCTTTCAAAGAAACTTTTTTAAGCCCACTCACATTTTAAAAAAGTAAACATTTTGAAAACATAAGAGTAAGTACCTAAGAGCCCGTGGATAACCACGGATAGAAAGGGTGCTAATACCTTCCCTTTCTATAAATCTACCTCCCGAACCGAGAAACATATCTCATAAGGAATTTTGCTGTGCTTTTGTCCTTTCCTTGTTGGAGAAAATAAAAGACGGTGGCGACTCTTGCTTCCGCGACATTTCGCGAAACCAGCTAAAAACAGTTAGTTCTATTTCCACCGATCACATAACTGGCGACTCTGCTGGGGATTCTGTAAGTGAGGTGTACCTTAGGATAACTCATACTTATGTTTTCAATTGCCTGATTTGTGTGCTTTAATATTATTGGGCCTGTTTTGGGAGATCTATAGATCCTAACCCGGATCTGGGGGATACCTTCTTAGAAAATAGCAACAAGACTGTGAGGGAACTGTGCGGGGTATACCGACACGGTTGAAGCAGTCTGCTACGTTGATGTGGCACTTTGGTGAGTACCGGTAACCCTTGAGTCAAGTCAAGGAGAGTACGGGGCCGCCGCGTGGTATCGTGAAGCATCAACTGACCTTAGGAACCTTAATTGAACCATCTTGGCCTCTTTAGGGTAGTGAGATAACTGACTTTGGTGCAGTTCGAAGTTGGTTGATACTCGATACTACACTCATTGAGGGTTGTTTTCTTGGGATATTTTGATCGCCAGTTCAGTGGCTAAATCGAAACAATGAACACAGAAAACAATCCAATGATATTGAGCTCCTTAGAACCCGGTTACTTTTGATAGGACAGGTTTTGAGCCCACCAAATTCAAGAGGGTAGTACCCCAAACTTCATGCTATCCTAAACCCTAAGGGCTGTGGTGTGACTTATGTGCCCTATCATGTTTACTTTTGTGAATACTTGTGGTGTGTTTTATCATAGCATCATAACATCATACAGCATCATATGCATCCACTAACCACTTCAGGGGTTCGAATCTTCATCTTTGTTCTTGTTTTGTAGGAAATGGAAACTATCCGCAGAAAGACAATTCAGGTCAACCTTGTAAGGGTCCCTCCTCAGCTTAAGGAACTTACATCCAGGATTCCCGAGAACTCTTCATTCAGTGAAAGGCATGGTAGACTCATCAGCTTGGTCAACACCAACATTGAGGAAGATATGATAAAGGTCCTCTTCCAGTTCTTTGACCCTCTGCACCACTGCTTTACTTTCCTGGATTATCAACTGGTGCCTACATTGGAAGAGTTCTCCCAGCTTCTGAAGATTCCCATTCTCAGTCAACTACCCTACAACGGTACGGAAAGGGAACCAAAACTTGAAGAGGTTGCTAAAGCATTATGCCTACAACCATCTGACATCAAGGGACATTGGGAAACCAGAAGTGGTATCTGTGATACGGTGGGAGAACCGACTTGAGGTTTGCGTTTGTATTCGCACTTGTTCGGTTGAGCAAGAGTCGCCACCGACTTTTTATTTTATCCTAAAGGAAAGGTTGAAAAAGCACAGCAAAAACCTTTTGAGATATTTCGTGGGTTCGGGGGGTAGATTATGAAAAGGGAAGGTATTAGCACCCTTTTCATCCATGGTTATCCATGGGCTCTTAGTTACTTGGTTTTTTAGATCACTTGCCTTGATTTTCGATTGCTTGAAATTGTGGTGTGTGTGTGTGTGTGTTTTGAAAAATGTTTTTGAAGAGATGCCTTGTTTTAGGCAACCAATGTATTTGACTCGTGTTTGAGTGTTTTACAAAAGTGTGTATCTTTTCGAAAAGATGTTTCAAAATGTTTTTGAGAGTTGTTTTGAAAGTGTGTATGAAGTGTGGTTTTTGAAAAGAAGGCAAGTGTTTTTGCAAGTTGATCTCAAGTAACTAAGAGTGTTGTCTACCCCTATTGTACTCAAAGGTTTTCTCTATGCTTTCAACCCTTTTTAACAGTTTTGTTCCACCATTGAATTTGGTGGACAATCTTGCGTTTAGGATGTTTAACGGGACGGGCGCAGGTCATCGTATGGACCATGAATGCAATGGTGCGAAGTGTCTTTGGAAATTTGCTTTGAAGGGACTATGATCATTCCATTTAGGCAACTTTCGAAAGCGTCATCGAGGGACTTATGATCATTTGAATTTGTTTTGCCAAAGAGACTCGACGTGCAAACATGGCCCATTTTGGAAGGCAACATGTGGGATTACCCTAGAGGGTGCAAGTGTGATTGTGTATTGATTTCATGCATTTGTCTTTGTATTAGGTTATCTAGCGTTTGATTTTATGTACATGCAAACCCTAGGTCTAACCATGGTATAATTGGAAAGCGATAAATTGCAAGAATTTAAAGTCTATGCTATTACAAATAGTATCCGGGAGTGGGGGTAAAAATTTACAAATGGGGATGAGACTTTAGGAATATAGTGTCCAATAAGTTACAACCAAATCGAATTGCGATAAAATGTAAATAATGTAATGTAACGTATAAGAATAGCAAATGTATATTGTCAAATGTAAAGTGTATTGTGTAAGTGTACGTATATGAGTATGAGATTTATTTACAAGTTGAGATGTGAATTTAAATGTGTATTATTTAAGTATTGTTTGACCTAAATGAAAAGAATTAAATGTTTATTTATTTAATCTGTAATCTTGTATATTGTTAATATGTACAAAAAGAATGTTTTAATTAAATGTTTTCAATTTTAATTAAATTATATATAATAAAAAAAATGTATTTTGTCTTGATTATGTACAAAGATGATATCTTGAAAAAAGAAAAGTATTTATCTTAAAAGAAAAATTATGTAATTATGTATTTATGTACAAAAATAAAATAAAAATGAAGTATATTTGTCAAAAAGGTATTTTTAATGTTCATTATTAATAAAAATAAAAATGTATATATTTTGTATTTTTTAACCTAAATATACTAATATATATATATATATATATATATATATATATATATATATATATATATATATATATATATATATATATATATATATATATATATATATATATATATATATATATATATATATATATATATATATATATATATATATATATATATATATATATATATATATATATATATATATATATATATATATATATATATATATATATATATATATATATATATATATATATATATATATATATATATATATATATATATATATATATATATATATATATATATATATATATATATATATATATATATATATATATATGTATTTGTATTATTTACTAAATATATATTATATATATACAAAATAATAATATTTAATATTTATAGAAAAAAGTATATTTTATATAAAATATTTTCAGAAGATAAAATAAAATAAAAATTAGAAAATAAATGTGTTTACATTATTTTTTAGTATTTTTTTAAATAAAAGTATACCTAGGTATTTATTTATGTACAAATATCTATTTAAGCCAATAAATGCTTAATAAATACAAAAATGGTTTAAAAAATATTTTTTATATTTTTAATATCATGAGAAAAAATAAACAAATCAGAAATAAAAAGGAAAAATCAAAGAATGATCAAAATAAGCATAATGGGCCTAGGGGGTGTAAAAGTAAAAATGAGGTGCAAATAAGAAAAAATAGAACAAGCTCAGCCCAAAGGACCTTCTTCAACCTCTGGCCAGAAACTTTGTCAAAAACGCGCGCTTTGTACATTGATTCAAACATCCTGATTCCTGGGCTTTTAGCACAAACTTACAACATAAGAAATGTTAAGCATCAAGCCACGATTCTGGACATGTAAAGAACTCATCCTAACTCTCAGAAATGAGAGAGAATTTCTCCATTCCCAAATCTTAACCTAACTTTTTATCAATGTTCATACCTCAAATTCTCATAGCACAGGCAAAATAAATGGAAAGTAAAGATATGTATAGTTTTAGGGACATGAGCATGACATTTTTCATTCACAAACTTAGAGCTAATTCTTCCTACATTGAGAGATAGAAGTTCATGAACATACCTGTTCAGTTGGAATCGTGTCTGGCAATGGAGGAGCTTTCAGGACAAGATAAGGATTTGGATAGCTTGCTTGATGTATGAGGATGCTATTCCAATACTTGGTAGGCTTTGAAACCTTCTATATCAAGCTGCAGAAGTCAACCTGCAAGAGGAAGAAATGAAAATGGCCAAACTGATTAGAGGTGTTACAGTCTACTTCTAATGCTTTGGACAGTTTGTATGGATGGTAGGGAAAGTGTTTGAACTGGTTTTGGCCAAGATGCACGATGGAAATGAACTATGCCACTCAAACTGCAGGGATGCCCTGTTTTTGTGCAGTTTAATGGTGATTCTGTGAATGGAGAGGTATTGGAGGTGATAGGCTTGTGTCTCAGGTCAGGATGGAGGTTTAGAATGTGTTTTACCAGTTTGCTTAAGTTGGTCTTGGCAGAAATGAGAGTTGGTTGTTGTTATGCAAGCTTTTTTCACCCTTAAGCAAGAAAATGCCAAGTTGAGTTTTTGATTGATGGAGCCCCTCTATTATGCTGCTAAGCATGCCCTTGATCAGTTGGATTAGTTCAAAAACTTTTGCCAAGGAGATTTTCTGTGTACCTCTTGATTTGCTAATTGACATAAAGTTCTACTTTTGCAAAAATGGACATTATGCTTTTTCTATTTTAGGACTAAACCTTCATGTAATGCTTAAACACATAATGCAAGGCTTGAACACAAAGGGTTTGCATTTAATTTATGAGTGCAAATGGGATATAGGACATGTAATCAAGTTGTGCAAGCTGATTTCAAAATGGCCTAGATGTATGAACATGTAACTTGGCCATAAACAAAGTGACTTTTTCCCAACTTGCCAAATTCGATTCTCCCTAACCATGAGGTTGTTTGATGAGTTCTTGGACATTTTGGAAAGCTTGGAATGTGTAATACAATCCATCTTTGAAATCCAAATTGAAATTCCAAGTGGAAGCATGTGAAAAATGGTCTTGAAGTTAGGAAAAAATCATGCCTAAAATGGTTCAAAATTTCTCTAAGTTAAGAATGGTTTGGTACCCTTGTTCCAAAAATTGTAACTTCAGCTACAAGCTTCTTTTGGGAAAACTTTGTGAATCAAAGTTGTAGATTTTGCAATGGACTACAACTTTCATGTTTTGACTTTTACTTGAATCCAAATGAATCTTGGTGAGAAAGTGGAACAAAGTTAGGAAAAATTAGGGTTTTTCATAACTTAGAAAAATTCTAAGTTATGAAAAATCTTCATTTCAAACCCTAATTTGCAATTCTTGATTTCTTGATGAACAAGTTTCATGATTTGGCATGTTTTCAAGAAAAATGAATCTTGACACTTGATTTTGACCAAAAAGTCAAAGTTTGACTTTTCAGTGTACAGTCAAAATTGATCAATTGATTGGGAAATTCAACTGTTAATCTTGTGCATTTGGGATCTTTTGAACTTGTTGAGTATGTCAAGACAATTCCATGGGGTCCTTGAGTCCATATGTGAGCTTGGTTTGCCATTGGCTAGGTCAAACAGTCAAAAATTGCCTTTGTGCAGTCAAAACCCTAAAAATGACCATTTTGCCCTTTTGGTGATCTGATCAAATTTCTTGTGGAATTGTGATCCAAACTTGATCAAATGGTCCATGTGAGTTCATAATGTTGATGTGGGTCAATTTTCATGAGATTTGACTGTCAATTGGCCACAGTTGACTTTTTCCCCAATACAGTTGATTTCTAGGTCAACTGTCCAATTGACTGGGCAAAATTTGGAATCAAGACTTGAAAATTGGTATGGATAAACTTGGGAGTCCAACATGAAGCATGAAAGTCATCTTAGGCATTTTAGGTCAAAATATCTTTGTGCAAACACAAACCCTAATTTGGGTCAATAGTGCAAGGAGAAGTCTTGAGCAGAGGAAACCCTAACTTGATCTTGAGCTTCAAGGGTCTTGTGATGAGGAAATGTTGAGAGAATGGGAGGGAAAATTTTGGGGTACAACAGTTGCCCATGTTCAATCTTCTTGAACCTGAAGAGTTAGATTGGCAAGTTTGCCTTTCGCGACTCGAAGGTAAAAGAAGATTGGACACTAGAGTGCCCTAAAATTTGCACTCGGCGATATGATGGTAGAGGTGAATGGGCTTAAAGATGCCATTTGGTGATGGGCTTAAAGATTCCATCTGATGCGATAGAATCTTGTCGGGGGATAGGCTTAGAGATGCCATCTGAGAATGGGCTTAAAGATGCCATTTGGTGACTGCTGGTATGAGGATGGGCTTATAGATGCCATCTGAGAATGGGCTTAAAGATGCCATCTGGAAGAACCTGGCACAAGTATCAGAATGTCGCCGTGTCTGGATCACATCTGAACTGTCTCTGAGTGAACCTGGAATAAGTATCAGAATGTCGTCGTGTCTAGGTCACATCTGAACTATCTCTGGGTGAATCTCGGAAGATGATCTTTGTCTGTCGACTGATCTTACCTAAAAAGGTAAAGGGTTAGTTGTATGAAATGTCATTATGCGTGATGCAATGTATGCGACATTAATGTTTATGACATGAATGTGATGAATGCGCATGTAAGCTAATGAGCTGTCTTGCTGAGGATAGATGAATCCTGGATGACTGAAGATAAAAGAATCTTGACTGCTGCCAGGGAGAACAATTCCTTGGCTGCTGCTGTGGAGGGCAAGAATCTTTGATTAAAAAATGAGAAGTCTTGGGACCACTGTTGGGGAAATCAGAAGCTTGGGTTGTATGCCAAACTACTGGGGAATTCCTGTCTTGAGGAGATCTACACCGGAGAATATTCGAATATTCTGTGGGGGACTGAGAACGAGAGTCTTCAATCTGCTTGGGGATTGATAGCTGGAAGTTTTAGCTTCGTTGGGGATAATGAAACTTGACTCTGAGGGGAGTTAGCTTCTGGAAGATTCTCTGGCTGGGGATTGCGAGAGTCCTCTGATTGCTGCAGGTGTTGGTCTAGAATAAGTTACTGAACGTCGCCATCTCTGGGTCACATCTTGAACTATCTCTAGAAACAAATCTGAATAAGTTATAGAATGTCGCCAAATTTGGGTCACATCTGAACTATTTCTAGAAGCAGGCTTGGGTAAGTTATAGAATGTCGCCAAATCTTGGGCCACATCTTGAACTATATCATGAATGAAAATCTGAATAAGTTGCGGAATGTCGCAGAATCAGGGTCACATCTGGAACTATATCTGGAATGAAAATCTGAATAAGCTGCGGAATGTCGCCAAATCTTGGGTCACATCTTGAACTATATCTAGAAGGAAGTTTGAATGAGTTATAGAATGTCGCCAAATCTGGGTCACATCTTGAACTATATCTTGAAGGAAAGTCTTGAATAAGTTATAGAATATCGCCATCTCTGGGTCACATCTTGAACTATATCTGGATGCAAGTTTGAATGAGTTATAGAATGTCGCCATCTCTGGGTCACATCTTGAACTATATCATGAATGAAAATCTGAATGAGTTATAGAATGTCGCCATACTTGGGTCACATCTTGAACTATATCTGGATGCAAATCTGAATGAGTTATAGAATGTCGCCATCTCTGGGTCACATCTTGAACTATATCTGGAATGAAAATCTGAATGAGTTATAGAATGTCGCCAAACTTGGGTCACATCTGAAACTATATCTGGAATGAAAATCTTGAATAAGTTACGGAATGTCGCCGAATCAGGGTCACATCTTGAACTATTTCTAGAAGGAAATCTTGAATAAGTTATAGAATGTCGCCGAATCAGGGTCACATCTTGAACTATTTCTAGAAGGAAATCTTGAATAAGTTATAGAATGTCGCCGAATCAGGGTCACATCTTGAACTATATCTAGAAGGAAGTCTGAATGAGTTATAGAATGTCGCCAAATCTTGGGTCACATCTTGAACTATATCTTGAAGGAAAGTCTGAATGAGTTATAGAATGTCGCCATCTCTGGGTCACATCTTGAACTATATCTATCTTCTGAGGTGATGAGGGATTTGTTGAACACTTTTGACATTCGAATGCCCCAAGTGGTGATTGAAGGAGTCTTGAATCAGATTACTCTGCAGATTGAGAGATTTCTTGAAATCTTGATTGGACTGCCCCAGGTTAACTGAACTTTGAAAGATCTGTTGGAACCTTGACTGGACTGGCCCAAGTTAACTAGATGGTGCTATGTCATGCCCCTTGTTGATAGGAGATTCGCAATGTAAGTGTCATCCTTTTTGAAGTGATTTTAAATCACTGAGAGAGTTTTCGTTCCTCCGAACATTCGCTGTATGAATTTCTTTGCTGTCAAACAAAAAGCCGAATGTAGACAGTGATATTCAAGCAATGCAAAGTTTATGTTTGTCTCGAAGTTTTGAAAAATGTGTTTTTTAGCAGAAAACTTTTTCATAAGACAAATTCAACAGAAGATTTAGAGCAAAGCCATTAAAGGAGTCAGGATACCTTTTGTAACAGTATGCTTTCGAACTAACCCATGCTTCAATTAGGACTTTTAAAGGGTTGTAACGTGGCTTGGTTCACGGTTTAAGAAACAAAGGATAAAGGCTCAAAGTATATTTGTACCCACCCGCTCTTCGTGATGTTCTTCATACCTAAGCTCAGTTAATTACGCGTCGCACTCTGTTTTGAGTTTGGAACGACTTTTGGGCGATGGTTCACCGGTTGAATTTGGGGAGACAGTCATCATCTCCTTTTTATTTTTCAAAATTTTTCATGTTGTTGAGGATTTGTAATGACCTCACTATTTTGATTTTGATTTGTTATCCCTAACTTTTGCCTGACTGTTCCCATTTTCGAGATTACAGTCAGCGGGATGCCCCAGCTTTCTTAAGCACCCTTTACAGGTTTTGGCTTGGTGGGCTTTTCTCTTGAGAGATTGACTGTCTATGTGATAGGGAACCACCCTTGTCTTTTTGATTCCAAAGGAATGCTTTCTTTTTCGACGTCGTTCGTTGTGTTACGAACTGAGAGTTTGCGACTTCAATGCGCATTTCTTTTGAATTAACTGAGATACTACCCTGCCCCAGGTTTATATCAAAGGTTTTGATCGTTTAGAACAGAAAACTCCTACTTCTTTGGCTCGAAGGGGTTGACTAGGGATTAACTTCCTTATAACTCCAGTGTTTGGGGAATTGAAAGAAATGCATGTACATCATCAGCAAGGTCTGTTCAAAAGCATACTGTATGAGATTATGGTATTGTTTCGTCATCCTCCCTCTAAAGGCTTGCAGCTTTTTATCAAGAGTTAAATGTCAAAAAGAAAGCATAAGAGTAATGAAAGCGAATGAATTCAAGACAAACATATGCAATGCATTAATGAACCAGAGTTTGACATTAAAAGATAATTGTTTGAACAATACAAGAAGTTACAACTTGAAAATTCGAACGAAACAAAAACAAACTCAATGATTTGGCATAGGAGGAGTGATCATGCTGGGGTCTCTGGGGAACCAAACTCAATCTCCTTGGCGTCGATCATGTCTTGGATCTTGTTCTTCAGAGGCGAACAGTTGTTGGTATCATGCCCCGGGCTATCAGAGTGGTATTCACATCTTTCATTGGGGTGATAAGTAGGAGCAGAAGTGTTTGGGTTCCGGAGAGGAGCCCTCAATGTAATCAGATCCCTCTTCAACAAGTGTTGCAGTGCTTGAGACAGTGACATGTTGATCTTGGTGAATTGCCTCTTAGGTGCGACTTCCTTATGTTGATGCCCCTGTCTTTGCTGGGCAAGTGTAGGGTTAGAGATCAAGACTGCCCCTACATGTTGGTCAAGACGACCCTTTTGACTGCTCGCAGCATTGGACTCCTTCTTTCTGCTGTAGGGAGTTATCTGAGTATCGGAGGTTGTAGCTCCTTGGATCTTTCCACTTTTGATGCCAGCTTCGACCCTTTCGCCGGTCAGTATCAACTCGGTGAATCCGGCTGAGGAGCTTCCAATTAAGTGATTGAAGAAAGGCCCTGTCAAAGTTCCCATGAAGATGTCAATCAGCTCTCTGTCAGTTAAAGGGGGTTGCACCCTACCGGCCAGATCTCTCCATTTTTTAGCATACCCTTTGAAGCTCTCGTCAGATCCCATGGTCATGTTCTGCAACTGCACACGAGTTGGTGCGAGATCAGCATTGTACTGATATTGTTCGTAAAAAGCCCCAGCTAGATCTTCCCAGGTGTGGATGCGAGAACTCTCCAATTGATAGAACCACTCGAGTTGAGCCCCTACCAGACTTTCTTGGAAGAAATGGATCCAAAGCCTCTTATCAGCTGTGTATGGTTGAATCTTGCGGACATAAGACCTTAGATGCATCTTAGGGCAAGAAACTCTGTCGTATAGAGCAACGGTAGGAACTTTGAACTTTGAAGGGATGACCAATCCAGGAACTAGGCCCATGTCTCCTAGATCCAAGCCAGGTATTTGTTGGATCTCCATAGCACTGAGGCGATCCTCCAACTCTTTGTACTTGTCATCAACGAGAGGATATTGTTCTTCGGAGTAGTCAACTTCTTCTTCAACAATCTCCACATTGTGGTCTTCTTCAAGACTATCTCCTGTATTGGATGGAGTTGCAAGGTCTTGGGTCTTAGGTCTTCTCCTCAAGTTCAGGATGCGGACTGCCTTCTTGGACTTCTTCTTCTTGTCTTCGAGAAGAAGAGCTGTCAGATCATCTTGCCCTTTACCCATAGCCAGCAGTATTTGTTGGAATTGAGCATTTTGAGCTTGAAGATCTTTCACTGTTTGTTCTATATCCATCTTACTGAAATAAACAGTAGGAAGAATAAGGAGACTTGTATGGGAGAAACCTGTTATGCAATGATATGTGTGATATATATGCAATGTTTTCAAGGATCTCTTGGGGTAAACACAAGAGAATGTTAGAGGTTGAACTTCGATCTTTGATTGGAGAACTTTGCACTGGTGGATGTCTTTCCACAAGAATCAAGCTCACCATGTCGAGTGGGTCATAGCCCCTGATTCAAGTTGTTGCACTTGATCTTTGATTGGAGAACTTTGTATCGGTGGATGTCTTTCCAAGAGAATCAAGCTCACCATGTCGAGTGGGTCATAGCCCCTGATTCAAGTTGTTGTACTTGATCTTTGGTTGGCATTGGTTAGAGGAGAAACCTCTTGCCCCTTGGTAGACGTCTGGTTCAACGTAACCCTGCATCAACAGACCCTCAAGATCCTTGAAATGGTTATTGAAAATGCTATGGTATGATGTCATGATGTTATGTACATGTATGCAAAAAAGCAAGTGAGTGTATATACAGACAAACATATTCACACAAAGCAAACAAGTCCTTAGGTTTAGGCTTGCATGACGTTCAGGTACTACCTTCTTTCAGTTTCGTTGGTTAACACCTGTCCTATCAAAAGTAACCGGGTTCTAGAGGATCTCAAATCATTGGCTACCCTCAATCGGTCATAACTCCAGCATCGCTATCTTTTCTTGCGGCCGGAACCATCGCGAGAGTTTAGCCTCAATGAGTGTAGCATACTGCTACTGTTCTAATGGCCAAGTTGGGTCAATTTAGGGTTCTAAGGTCGGTTGGTGCTTAATGACTCCTTGGAAGACCCATATTCTCCCCGTTTTAACACGAGGGATATCGGTACAGACCAAGGTGCCACACCAACGTAGCCACTGCTTCACCCATGTCGGTATACCCCGGACAGGTCCCTCGCAGATTATGCTACCTAAAAAAGGTATTCCCCAGATCCGGGTTAGGATCTATAAAACTCTGATGCAAAGCCCACAAATGTAAAAGCAAACAAAGCAATCAATTGAAAATAAAGGTGATCTAAACCCTAAGGTAACCCCACTTTTAAGTTAATCCCCAGAAGAGTCGCCAGTTCTGTGATACGGTGGGAGAACTGACTTGAGGTTTGCGTTTGTATTCGCACTTGTTCGGTTGAGCAAGAGTCGCCACCGACTTTTTATTTTATCCTAAAGGAAAGGTTGAAAAAGCACAACAAAAACCTTTTGAGATATTTCGTGGGTTCGGGGGGTAGATTATGAAAAGGGAAGGTATTAGCACCCTTTTCATCCATGGTTATCCATGGGCTCTTAGTTACTTGGTTTTTTAGATCACTTGCCTTGATTTTCGATTGCTTGAAATTGTGGTGTGTGTGTGTGTGTGTTTTGAAAAATGTTTTTGAAGAGATGCCTTGTTTTAGGCAACCAATGTATTTGACTCGTGTTTGAGTGTTTTACAAAAGTGTGTATCTTTTCGAAAAGATGTTTCAAAATGTTTTTGAGAGTTGTTTTGAAAGTGTGTATGAAGTGTGGTTTTTGAAAAGAAGGCAAGTGTTTTTGCAAGTTGATCTCAAGTAACTAAGAGTGTTCTCTACCCCTATTGTACTCAAAGGTTTTCTCTATGCTTTCAACCCTTTTTAACAGTTTTGTTCCACCATTGAATTTGGTGGACAATCTTGCGTTTAGGATGTTTAACGGGACGGGCGCAGGTCATCGTATGGACCATGAATGCAATGGTGCCAAGTGTCTTTGGCAATTTTCTTTGAAGGGACTATGATCATTCCATTTAGGCAACTTTCAAAAGCGTCATCGAGGGACTTATGATCATTTGAATTTGTTTTGCCAAAGAGACTCGACGTGCAAACATGGCCCATTTTGGAAGGCAACATGTGGGATTACCCTAGAGGGTGCAAGTGTGATTGTGTATTGATTTCATGCATTTGTCTTTGTATTAGGTTATCTAGCGTTTGATTTTATGTACATGCAAACTCTAGGTCTAACCATGGTATAATTGGAAAGCGATAAATTGCAAGAATTTAAAGTCTACGCTATTACAAATAGTATCCGGGAGTGGGGGTACAAATTTACAAATGGGGATGAGACTTTAGGAATGTAGTGTCCAATAAGTTACAACCAAATCGAATTGCGATAAAATGTAAATAATGTAATGTAACGTATAAGAATAGCAAATGTATATTGTCAAATGTAAAGTGTATTGTGTAAGTGTACGTATATGAGTATGAGATTTATTTACAAGTTGAGATGTGAATTTAAATGTGTATTATTTAAGTATTGTTTGACCTAAATGAAAAGAATTAAATGTTTATTTATTTAATCTGTAATCTTGTATATTGTTAATATGTACAAAAAGAATGTTTTAATTAAATGTTTTCAATTTTAATTAAATTATATATAATAAAAAAATGTATTTTGTCTTGATTATGTACAAAGATGATATCTTGAAAAAAGAAAAGTATTTATCTTAAAAGAAAAATTATGTAACTATGTATTTATGTACAAAAATAAAATAAAAATGAAGTATATTTGTCAAAAAGGTATTTTTAATGTTAATTATTAATAAAAATAAAAATGTATATATTTTGTATTTTTAAACCTAAATATACTAATATATATATGTATTTGTATTATTTACTAAATATATATTATATATATACAAAATAATAATATTTAATATTTATAGAAAAAAGTATATTTTATATAAAATATTTTCAGAAGATAAAATAAAATAAAAATTAGAAAATAAATGTGTTTACATTATTTTTTAGTATTTTTTTAAATAAAAGTATACCTAGGTATTTATTTATGTACAAATATCTATTTAAGTCAATAAATGCTTAATAAATACAAAAATGGTTTAAAAAATATTTTTTATATTTTTAATATCATGAGAAAAAATAAACAAATCAGAAATAAAAAGGAAAAATCAAAGAATGATCAAAATAAGCATAATGGGCCTAGGGGGTGTAAAAGTAAAAATGAGGTGCAAATAAGAAAAAATAGAACAAGCCCAGCCCAAAGGACCTTCTTCAACCTCTGGCCAGAAACTTTGTCAAAAACGCGTGCTTTGTACATTGATTCAATCATCCTGATTCCTGGGCTTTTAGCACAAACTTACAACATAAGAAATGTTAAGCATCAAGACACGATTCTGGACATGTAAAGAACTCATCCTAACTCTCAGAAATGAGAGAGAATTTCTCCATTCCCAAATCTTAACCTAACTTTTTATCAATGTTCAGACCTCAAATTCTCATAGCACAGGCAAAATAAATGGAAAGTAAAGATACGTATAGTTTCAGGGACATGAGCATGACATTTTTCATTCACAAACTTAGAGCTAATTCTTCCTACATTGAGAGATAGAAGTTCATGAACATACCTGTTCAGTTGGAATCGTGTCCAGCAATGGAGGAGCTTTCAGGACAAGATAAGGATTTGGATATCTTGCTTGATGTATGAGGATGCTATTCCAATACTTGGTAGGCTTTGAAACCTTCTATATCAAGCTGCAGAAGTCAACCTGCAAGAGGAAGAAATGAAAATGGCCAAACTGATTAGAGGTGTTACAGTCTACTTCTAATGCTTTGGACAGTTTGTATGGATGGTAGGGAAAGTGTTTGAACTGGTTTTGGCCAAGATGCACGATGGAAATGAACTATGCCACTCAAACTGCAGGGATGCCCTGTTTTTGTGCAGTTCAATGGTGATTCTGTGAATGGAGAGGTATTGGAGGTGATAGGCTTGTGTCTCAGGTCAGGATGGAGGTTTAGAATGTGTTTTACCAGTTTGCTTAAGTTGGTCTTGGCAGAAATGAGAGTTGGTTGTTGTTATGCAAGCTTTTTTCACCCTTAAGCAAGAAAATGCCAAGTTGAGTTTTTGACTGATGGAGCCCCTCTATTGTGCTGCTAAGCATGCCCTTGATTAGTGGGATTAGTTTAAAAACTTGTGCCAAGGAGATTTGCTGTGTACCTCTTGATTTGCTAATTGACATAAAGTTCTACTTTTGCAAAAATGGACATTATGCTTTTTCTATTTTAGGACTAAACCTTCATGTAATGCTTAAACACATAATGCAAGGCTTGAACACAAAGGGTTTTCATTTAATTTATGAGTGCAAATGGGATATAGGACCTGTAATCAAGTTGTGCAAGCTGATTTCAAAATGGCCTAGATGTATGAACATGTAACTTGGCCATAAACAAAGTGACTTTTTCCCAACTTGCCAAATTCGATTCTCCCTAACCATGAGGTTGTTTGATGAGTTCTTTGACATTTTGGAAAGCTTGGAATGTGTAATACAATCCATCTTTGAAATGCAAATTGAAATTCCAAGTGGAAGCATGTGAAAAATGGTCTTGAAGTTAGGCAAAAATCCTGCCTAAAATGGTTCAAAATTTCTCTAAGTTAAGAATGGTTTGGTACCCTTGTTCCAAAAATTGTAACTTGAGCTACAAGCTTCTTTTGGGAAAACTTTGTGAATCAAAGTTGTATATTTTGCAATGGACTACAACTTTCATGTTTTGACTTTTTCTTGAATCCAAATGAATCTTGGTGAGAAAGTGGGACAAAGTTAGGAAAAATTAGGGTTTTTCATAACTTAGAAAAATTCTAAGTTATGAAAAATCTTCATTTCAAACCCTAATTTGCAATTCTTGATTTCTTGATGAACAAGTTTCAAGATTTGGCATGTTTTGATGAAAAATGAATCTTGACACTTGATTTTGACCAAAAAGTCAAAGTTTGACTTTTTAGTATACAGTCAAAATTGATCAATTGACTAGGAAATTCAACTGTCAATCTTGTGCATTTGAGATCTTTTGAACTTGTTGAGTATGTAAATACAATTCCATGGGGTCCTTGAGTCCATATGTGAGCTTGGTTTGCCATTGGCTAGGTCAAACAGTCAAAAATTGCCTTTGTGCAGTCAAAACCCTAAAAATGACCATTTTGCCCTTTTGGTGATCTGATCAAATTTCTTGTGGAATTGTGATCCAAACTTGATCAAATGGTCCATGTGAGTTCATAATGTTGATGTGGGTCAATTTTCATGAGATTTGACTGTCAATTGGCCACAGTTGACTTTTTCCCCATTACAATTGATTTCTAGGTCAACTGTCCAATTGACTGGGCAAAATTTGGAATCAAGACTTGAAACTTGGTATGGATAAACTTGGGAGTCCAACATGAAGCATGAAAGTCATCTTAGGCATTTTAGGTTAAAATATCTTTGTGCAAACACAAACCCTAATTTGGGTCAACAGTGCAAGGAGAAGTCTTGAGCAGAGGAAACCCTAACTTGATCTTGAGCTTCAAGGGTCTTGTGATGAGGAAATGTTGAGAGAATGGGAGGGCAAATTTTGGGGTACAACAGTATCAAAGGGTTTTTGGCAAAGTTTCTGTTTGAGAAGGCCCAAGAATGTTGGAATTCCCTTGACCTACAAGCCTTTGAAGAAGTTGTAGCTCTCCTTGTCTATGGGTTGGTGTTGTTCCCTAAGCCAGATCAGCTTATAGATATCAATGCTGTCAAGATCTTCATTCCAGGAATCCTATACCTACGTTGCTTGGGGACATCCTTCACTCATGTTACACTCGAACCATGAGAAAAAGAGGTGTTCTTATGTGCTGCACTCCTCTCCTGGGAAGGTGGTTTATTTCGCACCTTCCACAATCAGTTTTGAAGAATGAGCAGGGTTTGAGATGGTCACAACGATTAATGACTCTTACGCATGCTGATATACATTGGTGTTCTCGGTCCAGAGAAGACGTCACTATCATTGATTGTTGCGGGGAGTTTCCTAATGTTCCTTTACTTGGAATCAGAGGAGGTATTACTTACAACCCATGCCTGGCTTTGAGGCAGTTTGGATATGCTCGGAGGGATGGCCCTCATGATATGCTGGTTCCTGACATAGTTTTTGACTTCGATAACGATGCACAAGGACTTCGCCAGAGATTTATCAGAGCTTGAAGGATGCCCAACAGGGTAGACAGCAAGACACTGGGGCACAAGAACTCCATCCCCCTGGAGCCTTATCTCAAGTGGGTACGAGCCCGCTCCCAGAAGCTGGTGATGCCATATCCTCATGTTCTCCCTGTGATCAAAGAGCCAGCCTTGGAAGGAGAGGTGCCCTACACTATTCAGCATCCTGACATGCCTACATCCTGGGAAGAAATGCAGAAAAGCTGGATCCAACTCAAGGAAGAACGGAATTCTCTTGAAGCCAATCTACATGCTAGTGAGAAGAAGGTCTTGGAGCTCACCCGCCTACTGCACGAGGAAAAGACTCGCAACACTTACATTGCTCCAAAGAGGATGCGCAGTGTCTTTTGGGATTAATTATTTTGTAATGTTTTGCCCATGAGGCCTTGATGTACTGAATAATTCATTTCCTAATAAAAAGTGTGTTCTTTTTTTGGCTACAACGAATTTGAACTTTCGAACCTTTGAATGCATCACATAAATAGCATATCATGCATCATGTGCATAACAGGTACCCCTTTTTCTACAGGTTGCTTAATCTTCTTCGCTGTTTATTTCAGCACTCAAGCATCATGAATCCTGAACTCACTACCGAGCAAGCTATCAAGGCCCCCCAGGCCCAAAACGCCCAATTCCATGAGATGGTCATGAACTTGGCCCAGGGACAACAAGAGCTGAAGTCTTTGCTCCTGAAGAAGAATAAGAAGAAGAAGAGGACTGTGCTATTCAACACTGGGCGCAGACTCGGGAATACACTGCAAAATGAAGCTGAGAGGACTACTCCATCTATGGGGGAAGGCAGTCACCAAGGGAGAGAAGTCCCTAGTCCTGTGGTCTCTGACACTAAGACAGACTTCAACGATGAACAGTACCCTCCTGCTGAGGACCGGTACAAACAGCTGGAGGACAGGTTAAATGCTATGGAGATTCAACGTGTGCCTGGGTTGGATTTCGGAGACTTGGGGTTATCTTCTGGGGTGGTGATCCCGCACAAGTTCAAGGCGCCTGCCTTTGTGAAGTATGACGGGGCTTCATGTCCTAAGATGCACCTCCGTTCTTATGTAAGGAAGATCCAGCCTTACACAGAAGACAAGAACTTATGGATCCACTTCTTCCAGGAGATTCTTTCAGGGACTCATCTCGAATGGTTCTATCAGCTGGATGGAACCAACATTCGTAATTGGGAGGATTTGGCCACTGCTTTTTACAAGCAGTATCAATATAATTCCGACCTCGCTCTCACGCGTACCCAACTCCAGGGTATGTCACTGGGAACGGGTGAAGGTTTTAAGGAGTACGCACAGAAATGGAGGGATCTGGCTGGCAGGGTGCAGCCACCATTGACAGATCGTGAGCTAGTGGACATGTTTTTGGGGACCCTATCCGGTCCATTCTTCAATCATCTCATTGGTAATTCCTCTGCTGGGTTTACTGACCTGATCCTGACTGGTGAGAGGATCGAAGCTGGTATAAAATCGGGAAAGATACAGAAGGGTGCATCCTCAAGTTCTGAAAAGAAACCCTTCAAGAAGGAGGCCAGTGTTGTGTACGGTCCCAGAAGACAGAACAAACCAGAACGCTGCCAAGCTGTCAACACAGTGGTTATTTCTAAGCCTGCTGCTGCTCCTCAGCAATACAACCAGCCCAGAGCTGAGAGGCCCAAAAGACAGTATACTCGGCTCAGCATGACTCTCTCTCAGATCCTGCCGCAACTGCTGTCAACTAGCCTGGTAACTGTCAAGGAGGCTCCGAAGATGGTAAACACAGCATCTCCGAAGTACAACCCCAACGCCCGTTGTGCTTATCACTCTGATAGCCCGGGACATTCTACTGATGATTGTTGGGCCCTAAGGAATAAGGTTCAGGACCTTATTGATGCTAAGGAGATACAGTTCGAGGCGCCCGAAAGGCCGAATGTTGTGACCGCTCCCATGCCCCAACATGGAGTGAATGCTGTTGAGGAAGATTTGTATATAGCTTATGTGGATGATGTTGCTACTCCGCTGCTGACCGTCAAGAGGAACCTGTTGCTGGCCGGTTTATTTCCGGGATGTAGCAAAGGTTGCCATTTATGTGCTGATTCACCTGCTGGTTGGCCTTTGCTGAAGTCAGGCGTCCAAAACCTGATGGATAGTAAAGAGATTTTGTTCAAAAAGACTGCTGTTCCTGCTGCCCCTGTTGAAGAAGTTTCAATTATTACCATTTTCAACAACCCTTCCAAGGCTCCTTCAAAGAAGCCTATCAAAATTTTACCTGTTCACAAGATTGCTCCTATAACCATTACTGTTATGGGGCCCATCCCCTACAAGTCTGATAAAGCTGTCCCATGGCACTATGGGGCAGATGTTTATGTTCTGGGAGTGAAACAAGAGTTCAACACTGGTACCGGTGTCACCAACATCACCGGGCCTGCTAAAGTCACTCGTAGTGAAAGACTGTTCTCACCAGACATTGCACCTCCGGCAATTCAAAGGCCTCTTGTCATCACACCTGCCAGTGTGCCTGTTTCCCCCCCTGATCAAATTTCTACCCCTGCTGCCGAGTCATCTAACGCTCGGGGTAAGGGGATTGCTACTGATGTACCTGCCCGGACGGAGGCACCAAAGACCACTGTTGAGGCTTCCAAGCAAGAGATGGAAGAGATCCTCAAAATTATAAAGAAAAGTGATTTCAACGTCGTTGAACAGCTGGGGCACACCCCTCCAAAATCTCCATGCTATCATTGTTGCTGTGTTCAGAGGCCCATGCCAAGGCCCTGATTGCTTTCCTGAAGAAGGCCCACGTGCCCCAAGAAACGTCTGCTGATCAATTCACCGACTGTGTGGCCAACTTAACCGCTGATAATGGTCTGGGTTTCTCTGATGCTGATCTGACGGCCAAGGGGAAGAACCATAATGATGCCCTGCATGTCTCCATTGAATGCAGGGGCACTACTCTTGCTCACGTGCTGGTTGACACGGGTTCTTCACTAAACATACTACCCAAGAAGGCTCTAGACAGGCTGGACTGTGAAGGTTTAGAGCTCAAACCAAGTAACATTGTTGTTCGGGCCTTTGACGGGTTCAAAAGAATGGTACATGGTGAGGTCGACATCCCAATCAGGGTTGGGTCACAGGTCTTTGATTCAAAATTCTATGTGATGGACATCCGTCCATCCTATTCTTGTTTGCTGGGTCGTCCGTGGATCCACAAGGTTGGAGTTGTGACCTCCACTTTACATCAAAAGCTCAAATACCCGGTCAGGGGGAAGATCGTAACAATGCAAGGGGAAGAGGAATACATGGTCATCCACCTCAACTCCTTCAGGTATGTGGAAATGGACGGGGATTTCATTGAGACCCCCTTTCAACATTTTGAAGAGGTACCACAAACATTGGCAGCAGCAGAAACAGTGACTGAAGAGGGTTCTCCTTTGAAGATGGCCTCCTTAAAGGACGCCCGGGCTGTAATTGAGAAGGGTGAGTATGCAAACTGGGGCAGGCTTCCTGATTTCACTCCAAAGACTGGCAAATTTGGCTTGGGTTTCACTGCAGAAGCTCAGAAGGCTGTGCGCAAGGCAAGGATTGGAAGACCTCCTGTGCTCATCACCAATCCAGGAGTGAATGTTATTGGGGATGAAGACGAAGTGGAAGAATCCGAGTTTGACAGTTGGATCTACCCGACGACCAGCGGTGGACCTAGAAACTGGACTGCAAAAGACTTTACACCTATTACTTTTGTCACCCAGTAATGAACTTCTTTGTTTTGGATTTGTAATAAACAATAATTCTAAACTCTATGGCCCGGTGTCTTACCCGGGGCACCGTGGCTTCATTTGTGAGGGCTTTTGTTTGTCACTTCCATATATCATGAATAAAAGCATTGGACGTTTTTCACATTTCAAATCTTGCGCTCCCTTTCTTTCTTTATATATTGCAAAACAGCTGTATTTACACACACTCATGAGATAGAATTACATGTAGATGATCCATCATGACATGATCCATAATGAGATAGAATTATATGTAGATGATATGATTGCAAGGTCCCAAACTGAGGAGGAACACCTCGACCATCTACAGAAACTGTTTGACCGTCTGAAGTTGTACAAGCTGAGATTGAACCCGAACAAGTGCACCTTTGGGGTAAGATCTGGAAAACTGCTAGGCTTCGTCGTAAGCGACAAAGGTATTCAAGTGGACCCTGCCAAGGTAAAAGCCATACAAGAGATGCCAGCTCCCAAGACAGAGAAAGAAGTCAGAGGCTTTCTAGGACGTCTGAATTACATTGCCCGGTTTATCTCGCATCTAACTGCTACCTGTGAACCAATCTTCAAACTGCTGAAGAAAGATCAAGTAGTACGTTGGAATGATGAATGTCAGGCCGCTTTCGACAGAATCAAAGATTATCTCCAAGAACCGCCCATTCTTATGCCACCGATTGAAGGGAGACCTCTAATCCTTTACTTGACAGTACTTGACAGCTCAATGGGGTGTGTGTTGGGGCAGCATGACGAGTCTGGCCGAAAAGAGCACGCTATTTATTACCTTAGCAAAAAGTTTACCGACTGTGAGACCCGATACTCACTCCTCGAGAAAACTTGTTGCGCTTTGGTATGGGCTGCTCGCCGGCTGAGACAGTATATGTTGACTCACACTACTCTGTTGATTTCAAAAATGGATCCAATCAAGTACATATTCAAAAAGCCTGCTCTGTCTGGAAGAATAGCAAGATGGCAGATGATCTTGACAGAATACGACATCCAGTATACGACTCAGAAAGCTATCAAGGGAAGTGTGTTGGCAGACCATTTGGCACACCAGGCAGTGGATGACTACCAGTCAATGAACTTTGATTTTCCTGACGAGAGTATCATGGTAGTGACTGATTGTGAAGTACCTGGACCGGATGAAGGACCTGAGGAAGGATCCCGATGGTCTATGCACTTTGACGGAGCCTCCAACGCTTTGGGTAATGGTATCGGCGTTGTGATCATATACCCTCAAGGCACTCATACTCCACTTACTGCTAGGCTATGTTTCAACTGCACCAACAACATGGCGGAGTATGAGGCATGCATCATGGGTCTTCAAGCTGCAATTGACTTAAGGATCAAGTTTCTGAGTGTCTTCGGAGATTCCTCTCACGTGATCAATCAGATCAAAGGCGAGTGGGATACAAAACACCCAAACCTTATTCCTTACAAAGAGTGTGTGTTGACATTAATCCGCCATTTCACAGAGATAACTTTTGAACACTTCCCAAGAGAGGAGAATCAGTTGGCGGACGCACTGGCTACGATGTCTTCTATGTTCAAATTCAAATGGAATAACGAAGCTCCCCGAATCATTATCTGGAAGTTGGACGAACCTGCATACTGTTGTGATCTTGAGACGGAAGAGGTAACTGAAAAAACCCTGGTATCATGAGGTGAAGAGGTACCTAGAAGCTCAAGAATACCCCGAGGGTGCATCTGTCAGTGACAAGAAGTTTCTGAGAAGGTTCGCAGCAAAGTTCTTCCTCAGCAACGACATTCTCTACAAGCGAAACCATGATTCGACCTTACTGCGTTGTGTGGATAAAACTGAAGCAGAAAAGATCATGGCAGAGCTGCATGAAGGTACCTTCGGAACACATTCCAGTGGACATACCATGGCAAAGAAAATCCTTCGGGCAGGATATTTCTGGTCCACAATGGAAGCTGACTGTTACCAGCACTCTCGGACGTGTCACAAATGCCAGATCTATGCTGATAAGGTGCACGTTCCTCCAGTACCTCTGAATGTCTTGACAACACCTTGGCCTTTTGCAATGTGGGGCATTGATATGATCGGCGAGATCAGACCTACGGCGGCTAACAGGCATCGCTTCATCCTGGTGGCGATCGATTACTTCACAAAGTGGGTTGAAGCAGCTTCCTATGCTACTGTAACCAAGAATGTCGTGGCACGGTTCATTAGGCACAACCTGATCTGTTGATACGGTGTCCCGGAAAGGATCATTACGGACAACGGTACCAATCTTAACAATAAGATGATCGCTGAGCTCTGCGAGCAATTCAAGATACAGCACCACAACTCTTCTCCTTACCGGCCGAAGATGAATGGGGCTGTAGAAGCGGCAAATAAGAATATCAAGAAGATTGTGCAGAAGATGACAGTGACCTATAAAGATTGGCACGAGATGTTACCATTTGCTCTACATGGGTACCGTACCTCAGCAAGGACGTCAACCGGGGCAACTCCCTTTTCCTTGGTCTATGGCATGGAGGCAGTCTTGCCGATTGAAGTCTAGATACCCTCTCTCCGGATAATGAAGGATGCAGGCCTGAGCGAAGATGACTGGATCCAGACTCGACTTGATCAATTGAACCTAATTGACAAAAAGAGACTCACCGCTATTTTTCATGGTCAAACGTACCAAAAACGAATGATCAGGGCATTTAACAAGAAAGTCATACCACAAGAGTATCAAGTTGGGGACCTGGTAATCAAGCGCATCATCCTTCCTCAAAGTGATCCCAGGGGCAAATGGACCCCCACATACAAAGGGCCATTTGTGGTTAAACATGTCTTCTCAGGAGGAGCTATGATTCTAACCACCATGGATGGTGACGACCTTCCTCACCCCACCAATGTAGACATAGTAAAAAGATAATACGCATGACTAAAGACCCGCTAGGTTGACACACCTAGGCAAAAATAAGGGCTTCCCGGCGAACCAAAAGGGTTCGGGAAAAAATAAGGGATGAAATGAAAAAAATCTGTACACCCGGCAAGTCGAAAACCTGAAAGGGCGGCTTGGGCAAAAATGGGTATCCCGGTGGACTGAAAACCTGAAAGGGCGGTCCAGGCAAAAGTTAGGGATTAAAGCGTAATACTATGTCTCATTAAATCACCTTGCATCCAGAATCCGATATCAACATCAAGTTCAGACGGCATCGATCAATCAGCTTCATCTTCAACTGAGCAGCAAAGTGATGAGACGCTCGAAGATATAAAGGCGATAGCAGAGTTGGAACCCAGTGGGATTATTGTTTTCAGATAGCTGTTTTGTTTTCTTTGTACAAATTGTATAAACTCTGTTGTTCGACGGTGTTCTCTTACTAGGACGTCAGCCTCTTGTACATAAACGCCTATTTACAGGCAAATTCAAAAATCAATACAAATTCACTTTTCAGACCAATTGCCAATTGTTTTTCCTTTTCTGTTTTGTTTTGTGAAGAACGTCCAATGTTCAATTGTGATATATGCATTTGACACTGATTGCTAACTCATAAATACTTGCATGCAAAACAAAGGAATAATTACAGGTGACATTAGAAACAGGGGCAATATTGAATTGTCTAAACGATCAGTTGCTCTGTCCACCAAGGTACCAAGGTAGGTTCAGTTGAAGAATTTGACCAAGATACCTTCACTCTCCGCAGAGTAAGACAAAATTCAGCCAATACTCTTCCTGAACAGAGGTGGTCTCCCGTCAGCCTTGACAAGGCACAGTATTCTCCAGCAAGTCAGCAACGCTCTCCCCAAGAAGAGTTAGTCTACTGTCAGCCTTAAGGAAGCTGGGTATCCCTAGAAAATCTCAACATTCCCTAGTGGAGTACAGATATTCCTAAGGAAGCATCCCCGGCAGTCTTAATATAAGATTGTTCCCCGGCGGAATACAGACACCCCAGTGGAGCCACTTCCCCAGTACAGTCTCAAAAGCCTCCCCAGGAAAGTTGAATCAATCTCCCTAGTAGGAAGCTTATCCCCAGTAGATTCTGGAAGCTTATCACCTGCAGAGTGTGAACGCTCCCCCAGCTTTATTCAGAAGGTTATTTCCCCACCGGGGTATAACTGGGTTATCCTCAGCTAATAACCACGGAAAGATCGTCCCCGGCGAAGTCTTCCTATCCCCAGCGGAGTTCATCAAATTCCTCAACAAAGCTCAACAATGGTATCCCCAACGGAGTTATCATCAACCTCAGCAAAGTACCTCTCTTTCCCCACAGAGTTCACTCCCCGCAGAGTAATCTATTCGCCAAGTTTATTCCCCAACGGAGTCATCTTCTCCTACCGGTTCATACTTGCAATTATCATCCCCAGCGGAAACAAAGCTCTACTCCTCAACATCAAGCCCAGGAGTTGACTTCCTGGCACCCGTCAAAGATTTATTTTCCTAGACAAAAATACGCTCATAAACATCACATCTTCATACATTATAGCATGCACATACGCATCATGGACATACAATCTCATTTATTCTGAGAACATCATGCATGTCATACATCATGACATGGCATACAACTAACATTTTGTCTTTTCAGGACAAAAGTCAATACAAAGATGATTACTATCAACGGTCGCAATTTCAGATTCGATACCTATAGCTAGCCAGGGCATATCTGTGAGCGATTATTTGTGGATTCGACACCTGTATCTAGCCAGGGCATATCTGCATAAAGAAATTCCGGACTCGATTCCGGTATCTTGCCAGGGCACATCTGAAGAGTTTGAAGATCCGATTCCTGTATCCTGCCAGGGTGTATCTGTTGACGACTAATTCCAGACTCAATTCCTGTATACTACCAGGGCACGTCTGAAGAGTTTGAAGATCTGATTCCTGTATCGTGCCAGGTTGTATCTGTTGACGACTAATTCTAGACTCGATTCCTGTATCCTGCTAGGGCAGGTCTGAAGAGTTTGAAGATCTGATTCCTGTATCCTGCCAGGGTGTATCTGTTGACGACTAATTCCAGACTCGATTCCTGTATCCTGTCAGGGAACGTCTGAAGAGTTTGAAGATCCGATTCCTGTATCCTGCCAGGGTGTATCTGTTGATGACTAAATTCCAGACTCGATTCCTGTATCCTGCCAGGGCACGTCTGAAGAGTTTGAAGATCCGATTCCTGTATCCTGCCAGGGTGTATCTGTTGACGACTAATTCCAGACTCGATTCCTGTATCCTGCCAGGGCACGTCTGAAGAGTTTGAAGATCTGATTCTTGTATCCTGCCAGGGTGTATCTGTTGACGACTATTATTCCAGACTCGATTCCTGTATCCTGCCAGGGCACGTCTGAAGAGTTTGAAGATCCGATTCCTGTATCTTTCCAGGGTGTATCTGTTGACGACTAATTCCAGACTCGATTCCTGTATCCTGCCAGGGCACGTCTGAAGAGTTTGAAGATCCGATTCCTGTATCTTGCCAGGGTGTATCTATTGACGACTATTTCCAGATTCAATTCCTGTATCCAGCCAGGGCACATCTGAAGAGTTTGTAGATTCGATACCTGTATCCAGCCAGGGCACGTCTAAAGAGTTTGTAGATTCGATACCTGTATCTAGCCAGGGCATGTCTGCATGAAGAGTTTGAAGATCAACCCCTGTAACAGGCCAGGTGATTGTCTTTCTTTCTCAGGTACGCAAGTTCTCGCTAAGGAATCTCTTACGCGATCAACACCTAGGTGGCATCTATAAGCCCATCCTCCCATCACAGTTCCAAATGACATCTATAAGCCTATTCCCGACAAGGTTCTGTCACACTTCCAGATGGCATCTATAAGCCCATCCTCCTATCCACCATCCCTCCAAATGGCATCTGTAAGCCCATTCCCGCTATCACACTGCTGATACTCTACTATGTGAGTGCAAATTTCTGGGCACTCTAGTGTTCAATCATCTTCCACCCTCGGATCACGAAAGGCACACAAGCCAATCTACATCCTCAGGTCTAACAAGATTGAACAGGGGCAACTGTTGTACCCCAAAATTTTCCCTCCCATAATCTTCAAAGTTTTGCCAAGCATCACCTCAAATGGTTCAAATCTACTCAAGGGCTACACAGTCAAACCATCCTCCTAAGCCAGTCAAATTAGGGTTTTGGTTCTTACAAGGAAGTTGAGGTTTTCAAGGGCCCAATCAAGTCCCATATGCTCATATACATTGTCAAGCACCTACATGTCAAGTTTCAAGGCTCACAAGGTCAAGCTGCACAGTCAAAAACCCTAATTGCTCCACAGTCAACTACAGGGGCAAAATGGTCATTTGGCAGTCAAAAGTCAAAATTTCTGGTCAACATCTTATTTTGAAGCCACAATCATCATTTGATCAAATCTTGACCATGATTTCACAAGCATGGCTCAAAAATCATCAAGATGCAAAAGTTTCTATTTTTGGACAGCTGAAAAGTCAACTGTAACTTGACCAAGGCATAACTTTTTCATAGTTCATCAGAAAAATCCCCTCCAATGCTCATCTTGAAGGGGAGGACATTTCCTACAATTCATCTTCACATTCCAAGTCCAAGAAATGCTCTCACAAAAAGTTATCAATTTCAACATTATAGGTCATTTTCAAAAGTCAACAAAAAGGGACTTTAAGTCAAAGACCATAACTTGAGATTGGTGAATCAAAATGACATGGGACCAAAGACATTGGTTAGAGGACTTCAAGACCTTTCCAAAATGTCCAAGAACATGTTCATAGCTTCAAAATTGAACAAGATATGCATTGGAGAAGTTGGGAAATTTTTGTGAAATGGCCAAAGTCAACTATCCTTGAAATTTCATTTTTTGACAAAAGGGGCCCACTTTTTCCACTTGTTTCAGCTTCGCCATGACTCCCACGTGTCCCACAATTTATTTCAAGATTAAAAGTTAATTTTCCCATTTTTATTTAATTTTATTTGATTTAATTCATTTTAAATCTTTAAAATTCAAATGAAAATCAAGAAAATTAATTAAGGGATATATTTTGTATTGAAATGCTTTGATACACCATCATTCACCTTCCAAATTCGTGTAAAGCTTATTTCAAGTACAAAATTCAAATTTGAAGCAAATATGGCAAATGCTTTAATGGTGATTAAAAGAAAATCCAAAACAAAATTACATAGGGTTAAAGGCTCATATATTGTTGGACTCTCATTCATTTTAACATATATGCACGCCTCTCACAAGAAAGGAGAACCTAGAAACCTCTGAAGCGGCAACCCTAGTTCTCTCAAAATTTTTCCAAAGTTGACAAATTCGAACCTGTTCTTCTAGCAAATTTCAAAGAGTGTTAGACATCCAATTGTGTTCCTGGGCATAGCAGCAATCATTTCCAATCCCTACACGAAGCCAAATCGTCCCAGATCGTGCCCTCTAGCTCTCTTTGGTTTGTCAATTTTTTTGATTTCTTTTTTTATATTTCATGCATCATTAACTGTTTTTGATGGCTTGTATGAACTCAGGACACTCATTAGAACGCATTTGACGTATAACATGCAAGTTTCAATGCAGGAGTAGGGACCTGCCATTGCTAGGGCCGTTTTGGTCATCTTCTTAGAAACTCCCTGTACAGTCATTTTCAGGCCAAAATAATGGCACCATTGAATCCGCATGGGCCTAATTAGGGTGAATAGGTCTTTCTTTTTCTTTGATTTCCCCTATTTTGCAGATTTGGCCATAGCGCTCGCCGGAGAAGACGACCGGAGCTAGGGCTCCGGCGTCGTTGACTGATAAAGACCCAGGCGTGGCTGGCGTGGCACGATGGCTCCATCTGATTCGCTCCCATGTTACACCTGGGCCCCACGCGTGCTGACTTTGTTTTAAATTCAAACATGCCACGTTTTCGTTTTTAACCATTTGATTGCAGAATAGTGACACCAAAGACAGCTGGCTCAGATGGCAACGCGTTAGTGGATGTTCCCAGAGGGCACGAGTTCGAATCCTGGTTCTGGCATTTTTTTTTACCTTTTCCATAATTAACATGCTTCCCTTGTTTTTTTCCCTTTTTTTTTATATATTTTTTATCCTAATTTAATTTATATTCAAATAATTTTTGCATGCATTTAAAAACTCACAAAAAACATTTTCCTTTTGCATTATAATCAGAAAAATGTTTATTTAATTTTTGACATTAAAAATAATATTTTTGCATGCATATTTTAATTAATTGTTAAATAATCATTAAATTAACTTTTAATTGCTTTTAATTATCAAAATTGATCCAAAAAACACCAAAAAAAATTACTCTATCATTAAATTAATTTAACTAACACATTTTCACAAAAAATCAAAAAAATAGAATTAACATTATTATTATTATTATTATTATTATTTTATTTTGTAAATAAACATTAACTAAAATAGTTTAATTAGGCAATTTTAATTCCTTTTCTTAAATAATTAAAATAGATCTAGAATTAGGTAAAGTTAACTTTTAATTTTATTTCATTTCTTTTATTTCATAAAAACATAAAAACAAAAAATATTTTCTTTTTATTAAATTAAATTAATTAGTTATTAATTAGCTTTAATTTCATTTTAATTACAAAAAAAGACCAAAAAATCAATTTCTTTTTTCTTAAAAGGGTCAACACCCTTAGAACATTCCGATTTAATTTTTATTCACGCACAGTTTATTATTATGTAATTGCTTCCAAGACATGTAATAGTAATTAGGACTTTTACTGTTTTTATTTACTTTCCGTACTCATTTTCTAAAAAACGGGTCTTTGTAATTTTTGGCGATGTATAGACCCGCGCCTTGTAATAGCGTAGGATTTATGTTTCCGCAATTTACTTTCCGCACCCCCTTAACTGCTAAACTTGCATGAAAGAATGTATGTAAATAAAAACAACTCGTAGCTCACTAATTACAAAGACAAACATTAACTTAATACAACACACAAAGCACACACCACTTATAGGGTACGCCTCACTCGTTGCCTTCGAAACGTGGTCGTCAAGTATAGGACGTTTTAGCGGTCCTTATGTCCATGATCCAGTTGCATCGAAACAGTTGCCCCGAAACAGTTGCCCCGAAACAGTTGCCTCGGATTAAAAAAGGATCAAGGACATAAGGGTAGATTCTAAGGTGTCCTACTGTTGCTTCGGCGACCACACTGTCCCTAAAATTGAATTGACCCGAACACCTCCAACGGTGGTGCTACCTACCTCTCAATGGTGGGATGGCACTACCTAAAGGACACTTACACAGCTCAATTCCTTAGGGTAGGTAGATGACTCACAGTTACTTTCTCTTTTCAAAAATAAATCAAAAATCTTTTCACACCCTACACTTTCAAAAGATTTCAAAACAAGTTTTTTCAAACACTCTTGAGGACAGATACAAGAGTTATTCAGAAATCTTTCAAAGAAACTTTTTTAAGCCCACTCACATTTTAAAAAAGCAAACATTTTGAAAACATAAGAGCAAGTACCTAAGAGCCCGTGGATAACCACGGATAGAAAGGGTGCTAACACCTTCCCTTTCTATAAATCTACCTCCCGAACCGAGAAACATATCTCATAAGGAATTTTGCTGTGCTTTTGTCCTTTCCTTGTTGGAGAAAATAAAAGACGGTGGCGACTCTTGCTTCCGCGACATTTCGCGAAACCAGCTAAAAACAGTCAGTTCTATTTCCACCGATCACACATTATCTCTCCAGGATAAATTTCAGGCCTTGGTATTTAATCTTCTTCTACCTTAAATGATCAAAAGGCTGCCGCCAATCTCACTTTAAGGTTTAAGATGATTAAATAGGGGCAGTTGTCATACTCCAAATTTGTCCTACCTTTTTCACTTTTATCTGGCTCAGGCTTTAAATTTCATTTGCATCATTCTCATTAGTTCATTCACACATCACTCCCTCCTTTCAATAAAGCAGGGGTTCACAATTAAAGGTTATGCTAATTAGGGTTTCTATTGGTTTGAGGCTTCTACACTCAGTACAGTTGATTTCCCTGGTTTTTCTCTTGAGTACTGGACTATGTGAATAAGGGTTTTTAAGTATCGTTGTCACGAGTTTCTTATTCATCCATGAACAAGGCTATTTCTAATTCAAATTCATCAAGATCTTGGATTAGGGTTTTTTTTCCCTGTGTGATTAAAAATCAGGGTTTGTTAGCATCATGCCTCAGCTAGGGTTTGAACCTTTCAAGTGTTCAGTATGGCTAATTATTGGTTCTTAGCGGCTACTTCATGAAAGCTTGGCCTATAATCTCAAGAGCACAGTCAAGAATTCATCATCACTTGTTCACATGGGCATCAATATTCCTTGGAATGCGAGGAAAGATCAAATGTGCATGCCAGTTTAAAGCACTTTAACCAAAAGTCAACATTTTCAAGATCAAGTTCAAACGATTGTAACTTCTTCATTATTCAATATTTTTAAATGGTTGCTTTTGTGTATGACTCTCCTTGAGTCATCTCGAACTTCTCTTTACAAGTCAAGAGCTGATTATGTGTGGAGGATCATCAAAAGTTCGAATACTTTACAGGTTATTCTGTAAAATTTGACCTAATCTCAAAATGGTTGTGCCCAACTTCCAAGGATCATAACTTCTTCAATTCTTGAAATTTTGAGTCGATTCTTTTTGCACACTGACACGAATGATGCCATCTATAGGTTTACTTCAAGGATTGAGGGAAAACAGTGTTTAGAAGACCTTGAAAGTTATCGTATCGTCATAGGTCATTTTCTTGATTTAGAATGTTCTTAACTTCTAATTTTAATTCATGCCATAATTGTTTTCTCAGGACTATGATTCTATGTTGAGATCGTTCATGGAGCAATATGTTGAGTTCAAAGATTCATGTTAAGATTCATGTTGAGTTCGAACAAGTTGTTTGCTTATAATACAAGTCACCATGTTGGAAATTGATTTAGGATCTTGGTGAAAATGATTTGAGGATTCATTTGAATAATGTCTTTGATTTCAATTCAAGTTAGCAAAGCATTACGCAATATCACAAGTTTCATCCAAATTCTTTATGGTTCATTCACGTGAATTATTTTGAATTCAAGGTATCAAAGACAAGTTCACTTAAATTTGCTCACATTCATTCAAGCTTCCAATATTTGAGCCTCATTGGAATTCAAACATGATAAAGTTGTCCTTTGATTCATGGGTTCTCTAAGTTATAATTCTCATGAACCAAATCAAGTTGACAAACCTAATTCAAAGTTCATGGTTATTCATCTATTTTTAAGCATGTCATTATTCAAATCCGAGACTTTTCAACATGAGAGTTTTTACATCTATTCAAGAATTCAAGTTCCATGAAATAAATCCACATTAATTTTTAAAAGTTTCAAGAACAAAGTGCAAGACTTTTTTCTTCGTTGCACTACAATTCAAGATAATTAAAATTTCTACAAATTTTCAAGTTGCAACAAAAGGAAAATAAAACTTAAGCTCTTATGCCTAAAGCAAATTCATCCATATAATTACAAAAGAGGTTGAAGGAGTTACAAAAGAAATCATAAGTCCATGCTAATTTGTTTCTAATCTTCTAGGCCTATACTTAAACTTCATAGTCCAAAACCATGCTACATCATGCTAAAAATGTCCAAAATCCAAGCAAATAACCTTGTTGTCCATACCTATCCATAAAACCTACAAAATTGGCTTTGCACCAAGGTGCTACAACAAGCCAAACAAAATAGTCCAAATTCAGCTCCACTTTGACCTGTAGCACTGCATAATCTGTGTTATACTATTATCCCAAAACCAGCCTTTTGTATTAGTGCTCCAAGACTTATCCAAGAACGGTCCAAAAATACACCAAATTAGCAAAACATAACTTGCATAAAAAAGGCATTACATTAGTCCATAAGAGTCCAAAATGACAGTTGCCCTGCTGCAAAATAACCCAAATCCTTTCTATCCAAAACCTGTATCGTACAAAGCATTGCAAAACAGTCCAAAACAGGCTGCATAAACCTATCCCAAAGCATTGCAAGACAGTCCAAAACGGCCCTTGCATAAGCCTGCCCAAAACTTGTACATATAAGTCCATAAAACCAATCCAAAACCTGTCAACATTGCACACAAATAGTTTAAACCTAACCTGAATCAGAAAAGAAAAAATCAGCATGTCAAAAATGTTCAAACTTCTCAAATTCTTGGGTTATTTTCCCCAAAAACTCCCTCAAAGCCACCTATAAGTACAACAAGAAAATTAGTAGAGAAAAACACAAGAGAGAAATCAACAGATGAAAAACTGCCTCATACTTCTAAATCTCCATGCATTCTCATCTGCAATCTCAACCTCTCTCAGTACTCAAAACCTCGCAAAAAGAAGCTTCTGCCTAAAAATACTTACCACCCCTTTTGAAGCCTTATCTGCAATAATAAAAAATCAGCACCATCGAACCAAAACATGGCGCATAACAAACACCTTCATCAGTAGCATACCAAATCAAACATACATCATCTTGCTGCAAGGAACCTTCAAACAACTTTGCATCTTCACGTTCAAATCTGCGAACCTCTCTAAATCATCTTCAGACTTCTGTATCTCTTCATCTCAGATGCTCAATCTTGTATAAAGGCATTCAACGATCACAATTTTATAATTAGAAATCGAAGGAACAGAAGTGCAATTTGGTTAGGAGGAGTAAAAGATTAATGTGCATACCTTATTCTCTTGCTTCTGTAATAGCAGCTTAAAACGCATATGAGCGATTCTGATCAAGTAAGCTTCAATCACGTATTTATCTTCATATTTGAACTTGTTTCTTGCTATCTTGCTATGTGTTTTAAGCTCTTTAAATTTGTTTGTGTTTAAAACCATGAATCTTCTTATGTTTAAACTCTTTGAATCTTCTTGTGTTATTTTCTTAAATCCTCTTACATCAAAATCAAAATGAAATTGCAGTACAGTGATCAAGTTTGAGTCGAGATGATGAGCAAAGAATAAGATGGAGTATAAATGGCGAAGGGAGTATACTGAGAGAGCGTTAGAAGATAAGAACAGAGGTAAGGGTTTGTTTAGAGGTTGAGAGAGAGAGAGAGAGAGAGAGTAGAGTAAGTATATTGGAGATGAAGAAGGCTTATTGTTATGATAAGCATGATCAAAGAAGAAGTATTTACTGAGGAATTGAGTTTTTTGTTGATGTTCGTTTAGAGAGACGACAGAGAGAGCGCGAGAATAAGAGGAATCGAGAGAGTTTAAGGGAGTATCTTGAACAAAAATTTGAAGAGCATAAGTTGAGAGAGGGATCGTGAGATTTGATAGAAACGAGGAATTTTGTTGTTCTAGGTTTGAGGAGAGTGTGTTATTGAGAATTAAAAAAATTTAATTCTGCCCCTTTTCCCATGAAAGATCCAGCGACATCTCTTCTTGATTTTAGGGTTTTCAAAACCCCTCATCTTCCCTAATAGATCTGGGTTGGGCTTAAGTGGGTAGCCCAACTTAATTATTCCTTACCCTTTTATATTAATTGAAGCGTAGAAATAACGAATGAAGTAAAGGGGTGCAGTGGTCAAGTCCTTGTGTGTGCAAACTAATGGTCCTGGGTTCAACACCTACAACAACCATTTTTTCACTTTCTTTTCCATTTCCTTTGTTTTTGTTTTTGTTTTTGTCTATTAAAGCTTATTCTTATTTATTTGTTTTATCCTTTTCTTTTAATAAATCATTAAATATTAAATATTCATTTTCTTCTCTTGCTTTCAATATTTTTATTAAGTTAAGAAAAAATATTAGATTTTATTTATTTATTTGGTCGATTCTTGATGCCATATTCCCTTAAGAGACTCTATGAAACGATTAGTCATTTTGCGTCGAATTAGACCTTAGGTTAGAACCCATGCATGACAACATTAGAGTAGATTTTCCCCCTTATACTTTTCTCTTGTAAATATTAAAACAAAAATTTCTTTCCTTAATCAAAAAAATCCAAAAACAATTAATTTTTATTTAAACCCCTTTCGCATTTAACAAAACACTCAACCAATCAAACATAAAAAAGGGCATGTGTGATACGGTGGCCAGAACCGAGACGTGTTTCCCTTTTTTAATGTAATTTGCTGGTTTGCGTTTTGTGTGTGTTCGCAAAATGTCACGGTAAGCAAGAGTCACCACCGTCTTTTATTTTATCCAACAAGGAAAGGAAAAAAGCACAGAAAAATTCCTTTTTCGAGATATTTTTGAGTACGGGGGATAGATTATAGAAAGGGAAGGTATTAGCACCCTTTCTATCTGTAGTTATCTACGGGCTCTTAGGTACTTGCTCATCATTTTCAAAATTGTTTTCTTTGTGTTTGTGGGCTTTGAAAAGTTTTTGTTTTGACTTCGATTTAACTCTTGCTTCTGTCTTCAAGAGTGTAATGAAGTGTTTTTGAAAACTTGTTTGTAAAGGAGTGTAAGTGTGAAAAAAAGTTTGTTTTGATTGAGAAAGTACTTAAGAACTAATCTACCTACTCGAAAAAAGAATCATTCTATGTTCGTTTCCTTTAGACAATGATATCCCACTATTAGTGAGTAGGTAGCACCGTCGTTGGAGTTTGAGGGTCAATTCGAAAGGGACGTATGGTCACTAAAGCAATGTTTGGACGTCTTAGTAGTAACCCTAATGTCTTAGATCAATTTATCCGAGGAAACAATTCTGAGGCGACCTTTCCGAGGTGACTTTGATCTTTGGACAAAAGGACGACCACTAAAGCATCCTATACTCAATGACCATTTACCAAAGGCAACCAAGTGGGAGTGTACCCTAGGAGTGCGCATGTGTGAGTGATTCAGTTTCAGATTATTTATCTTTGCACATGTTTAGGGTTATCTAACTGTTTTAAAATTAATCACATACATTCTTGTCATGCATCCTAATATCATACATCTAACAGTTAAATATTTGCGGAATTTAAAATGCAGAAATTAAACTACGCTATTACAAGGCTTCGGGTATTTACATAGCCAAAAACAAACCCTTTGAAAAGTAAAGCGGTAAATGTAAATAAACGTCCTAATTTAAACTATTACAAACTGTAGGCAGTTACATTAATATGATAAATAATAAAATAAAGCGCGTGGTGAAAATTAGAACGAATGCGAACTAGGGTTTTGATCCATCTATCCTAATTAAAAAAAGCAAATGTTTTTGTTGTTTTTAATATTTTTTAAGGAAAAGAATTTAGGTTTTAAAATTAAATATACAAATTAATTAGCGATTAGATTAATTAATAAAAATAATTACATGACCTATTTTTTGGTTTTTGGTTATTTTAGGAAAAAAATAAAATATAATTAAGTTAGTAATAAAACCTATTTATTCTAATTATTTTTAAGTTATTTACAAAATAATTAAAGTTTTTACCTAAAATTAAATCTAATTAAATTAATAAATTTATTGATAAAAAATATATCTAAATCTAATTGGTGAAAAATATTTTTTATGATTTTTTTTTATAAAAATAAAATAATTTGATTGGTTAGTAAAATAAATAAATTAATTAATTAAATGAAATATAAAAAGAAAAAGAATAAGAAATGGGCCTGAAAAATGGGGGTGCAAGTAGCCAGATCTGGGCCCAAAAGAGTGAGGTCCACGTTGACCTCCTGGATTCAGTATGTTGTGTTAACTAGACCTCATGATGGTCTCTCATATGCTAGCCTTTGGATTTGGTCTCCTGACACTTGGCTTGCTGGATTGTGAAGGTGTATGGTGGACCCTTGGTTTGTAAACACGCTGGATCCTGAAAAGGAAAATAATATGGAGAAATTTGGGGGACCTAGGATTCGAACCCATATCCTGAAGCAGTTTCCACGCTACGCTCACCACTGCACAACTTTGCATTTGTTGTACATATAATGAATAATAACTAATATATAAAAAACAAGAATTAATGGAGGAAAACAGAAACGCACGCAGGAAGTTTGAATGGACCAATGGGGAGGCGCCAACTGGTCGTCTTCTTCCTCTCTCTGTGGGTAAAAGTCCAAGACTTTTACCTACGGACGTTTGTCCGTAGCTATAAACACGGTTTGTTCCCAAATCTTCCATCGGCCATATAAATGACATCTAATGTCATGGTTGGACTAGTCTTGTCCTCCTGAACATGATGGTGCCATTCACGAAGGCCAATTTTACATGTAAACAAAAACCCTATTTCGAAGCTACAACCCCTAACAATGGTGAAATCCAATATAGGCCATATAAATGCAATTAATCAATACAGGAAGCTTGCAAATGTTTCATGGATCAAGAATCTATGATTAATTCACCCTAACAATGCCCAAATCATGCTAACCAAATTCAAACTTTCATGGATATCGTGATGGACTTACAGAGCTTTTTGGGACTGGAAAGGCTTGGTTCTTGATTGCTTTCGCTTACTGGGAGTCTCAGGAAGTGATTGGGATAGCTGGAAGGTGTTGCACCCCAAAATTTGCCCTCCCATATTCTCCAAGAAATTGCCAAGCCAAGCTTCAAAATTCCCCAAGGGTTGCACAGTGCAAAAGTCTCCTATACAGTTAAAACTAGGGTTTGTACTCTGATCAAGAAAATGGAGTGTTCAAAGGTCCAATCAAGTCTCATATGCCTACAAATATGGTCAAGCATCCTCATATCAAGTTTCAAGGCATTCAGCTCAAAATTGCACAGTCAAAACCCTAAATTGCACTACAGTCAACTGTAGGGGCAAAATGGTCATTTGACAGTTAAAAGTTCAAATTTTTGGTCAACATATCATTTTGAAGCCACAAACATCATTTGATCAATGCCTGATCATGATTCTCAAAATTTGGCTCAGAAATCATCAAAGATGCAAAAGTTTCCTTATTTGGACAGCTGAAAAAGTCAACTGAAATTGACCAGGGCATAACTTTCACATGGATTATCAGAAAAATTCCATCCAAAGCTCATTTTGAAGAGAAAGACATTTCCTACAACCCATCTTCATACTTCAAGTCCAAGAAATGCTCTCACAAAAAGTTATCAATTTCAACATTATAGGTCATTTTCAAAAGTCAACAAAAAGGGACTTTAAGTCAAAGGCCATAACTTGAGATTGGTAAATCAAAATGACATGGGACCAAAGGCATTGGTTAGAGGACTCAAAGACCTTTCCAAAATGTCCAAGAACATGAGAAAAGCTTAAAAATTGAGCAAGTTATGCCTTGTGGAAGTTGGGAAATTTTTGGATATTTTGAAAAGTCAACATTACTTCAAATGACCTAAAATTGCTAATGGGCCCATTTTTCTTCCATGATTCATCATTCCAAGCATGTGCACGACCACTTGGCCCAAAGGGAAGTATTTTCTCATTTTTTATTTATTTATTTGAATTATTATTTATATTAATTCATTTAAATCAAATTAAATATAGGAAAAATACTAACCTAAGTTTTCAAATCTTTTTGTACACATTTCAGCCTCAAGATTTCGTGCCTAAGTCAATAAGGAAAGATTTGGAGCAAATTGATCATAATTGGCACAAGAACACTTGAAAAAGATTGAAAAAAGATCCTTAAAATCAAATTTCCAAAAACCATTATTGCAAGAGATTTGATTGAATTTTGTTAACCTAATGCCTTCACTACATAAGCATGATCACAAACCTAATCACAAAGGACACGCAGCAGCTCAAAAAAGGCCATTGACAACTTGAAATTTTCTCTAAAAAAGTCAAAACTGGAAACCACTTTTGGGGGCGATTCAAAGCCTAACTTGCATTCCATTAGCTTCCTCAAGGTCCCCTGAACGATTCTCAATCAAAAACACGCATCAAAGCCCAAGGAATTGGTATACAGAACCTGAGATATTCCATGAAAATTTCATAATCGTGTTCTATAATCTATGCATTTTCATGACATTTCATTTATTGATTCATATTCCTTATGCTATTATGGAACTAACCCATGCGTTTGATTGAGTTTTTGCAAGCTACAGACGATTCTACCATTGTCAATATTTAGGGTTCTTCAACCTTGGAATTAGGGCTTTTGAAATAAGGCAAAATTGGAGGCTGAAACTTAGATCATTAGAACGAGCGTGCTTGGACGAAGAGATTAACATACTCGCGCCTAATTTATAAGGCCACATGACCTAATCGCTATTTTCTAATAGCATGTCTTAGGCAACGCACAGAAAACCGTTGCTCATTGTTTATGTTTCAGGAAAAGTGAAGAAGACGAACTCGTGGCCATCAATGGTTGGACGGTTTGAAAGTTCGCGCGCTGACTCCCACTAACCTTGTTTTTTCTTTTATATTATTTGATTGTTATTATATATTAACAACGCGCAACTGGCACAGATGGCAAGCGAGTCTATTGGCAAAGCATATGACCTGGGTTCGAGCCCCAGGTCTTCCATATTTCCATACTATTTTTCTATAACGATTCCTATGTAGCTTCAGTAACAAAGACTATCATGCACCCACCGAATCTAACGTCCACGTGCCCAAGGGAATTAATCAGAAGGCCACGATCAGAGGTGTACCATAAGCCCTAGTCAAAAGTCCCATACGTGTCATGCAAAAAAGTCAGAAGGACCATGCTAAATGGGCCAGGATTTCCATAATTCCATCTCCTAATTTGGGACTACACCCCCCTGGTTTGCAATTTTCCAATTTTTTCTTATATTTTATTATGTTATTTTCTTTATTGTTTTAATTTAATTAATTATTTTTTACAAAATACAAAAACCTCATAAAAATCAGAAAAGATGAAAAAACATAATAAATATATTTTTTTTATTTCCTTGTAAATAAATGCTTGGAATTTAATTAGTTTAAAATAGGTTGCAATTTTAATTCTTTTCACAATAAAAATATAAAAAATGTAGAATTAGGTTTAATTGATAATTTTTATTCCTTTTAATTTTCCTTTTTACCATAACATTATTTATTTATTTGTTTTATAATTAAACTGTACATAAATAAATTAGGGTTTAATTTAGGTTAAATTGTAATGTTTTCTTAATAACTTAAAAATATTTAGAACTAGGTTTAGCATTTAATTTTAATTTTAATTATTTCATTAAATCCTAAAAAACATAAAAATACCAAAAACATTTTCTTTTAATTTTAATTTTAATTTTAATTCCTTATTAATTTAATTTTGCAAAAGGGTCTGACGCCCATGTTCTTAATTGTTTAATTTCGCGTATTTATCTTATGTCGCTTGAATAATTATGTACTTCTCCCGAAGCCTTGTAACGTTTAATTACATCTCGCACTTTTAATTTCTTTATTTTCCGTCAAATCGGGTCCGGTTTAATTTTGGCGATGTGGACCCGCGCCATTTGTAATAGCTTTAGATTTACTTTTCCGCACTCTTTTAACTGTTAAACAAAGCATGCAAGAATGAATGGCTCTAAATAAAATCAAGCGTAGAACACTTTAACATGACAAGGCAAATATAAATGAAAACGACACACAATTCGCACACACCACCCCTAGGGTACGCCTCACTGTTGCCTTGCCTCTCGAAAGGTGATCGTCGAGTAGAGGATGTCTTAGTAAGTCCTCATGATCCGGGAACCTGGCATGAGGGTAGCTTCTAAGGTGTCTTCCCATTGCTCTGGTGATCACCATGTCCCTACAAACTCGAATTGACCCGAACACCTCCAACGGTGGTGCTACCTACCTCTCAATGGTGGGATGGCACTACTTTAAAGGACATTTACACAGACGAATTCCTTAGGGTAGGTAGGTTCTCGTAGATACTTGCTCTCTTCAAAAAACAGACAAAAGTCTTTTCACACCGACACTTTTCAAAAGCTTTCAAAGCAATTTTTCAAACACTCTGACACAAGAGTCGAACTGAAATTTTCAAAGAAACTTTTTAAAACCCACAGTTGAAAAGCAAACAAACCATTTTTGAAAACACAATGAGCAAGTATCTAAGAGCCCATGGATAACTATGGATAGAAAGGGTGCTAACACCTTCCCTTTCTATAACCTACCTCCCGAACCGAGAGCGATCTCTTTAAGGAATTTTTCTGTGCTTTTGTCCTTTCCATTTGGAGAAAATAAAAGACGGTGGCGACTCTTGCTTCCGCGACATTTCGCGAACCAGCGTTAAACAGTCAGTTCCAGATCCACCGATCACAGAAGGCTTTGAGGATGCCTGGAACACTGAATTCGATCTTGCACTTTTTCATGATTTTTTCAAATTTTGTTCTCCTTGCTGCGCTTGTTTCTAACCTGGCTTTGGGTCTGCACGCCCTCTATATGTACCAAGGAATGTATTAGGGTTGATAGCTGATCTCAGTCTTCCCCCATCAATGAATTGGATTCTTGATTTGATTCACTTTGAAACCTTTCCAAAAATGGCCTAACTCAATCTTTTTGTACACACCATGCCTTGATACGAATTTGAATACTTGCTAGCTGTAATTTAAGACCTGAAATAAGCATAAAATCTTTTGTTTTCAATATTTTGGGTTTTATATGATTTGTTTTGATTTAAATTGAAATAATTCAAATAAAAATAAAAATAAAAAATAAAAACATGACAAGGACAAGTGGCAAGGGTTAGAGCTCGTGGACTATGTTGCCAACTCAAAACAAGTGAAAAAGATTGGGCCCATTTGGCAAAATTTGAAGTTTTAGGCATAGTTGACTTTTGGCAATTTTGCAAAAAGGGCCAACTTCACCAATGCATAACTTCCTCAATTTTGACACTTTGGAGGTGTTCTTGGACTTTTTAGAAAACTTGAGATGTCCTCTAATCAACCATTTTGGTATTATCTCAATTTGATATTCCATGCTCATGTATGAAGCTTTGACAAAAAAGGTGTTTTTGTTGACTTTTCAAAATGACCTATAATGTCCAAATTCATAACTTCTTGTGAGTGCATATTTTTAAATTGGTATATGAATATGGATTGTAGGAAATGGCATCCTCTTAAAAATGATCTTTTTATGGGTCATTTCTCATAAAGTATGAGAAAGTTATGCTTGGTCAAAGTTGAGTTGACTTTTCCTACAAAACCCTAATTTAGCAACTTTTGATTCTTGAGGAATTATGAGCAATCCTTGCTGAATCATGATCAACCCTTGATCAAATGATGAAATATACTTCAAAATGAGAATGTTGACTAAAAATCTTGAAGTATGACTGTATGTGGGTCACAGTTGACTTTTGCCCTAACACGTTCAATTTTCAGGCTTTTGAGCAATTGACTGAACAAACTTCCTCTGCAAGGCTTGAAACTTGACATGCATGATCTTGATAACACATTAGGACATTGGTGAGAATTTGGGATCACTTGGACTCAAGTATCTTGATGCAACATGAAACCCTAATTTGAGGTAGACTGCCTTAGGAGAGAGCTTGTCTGGCCAACCCTTGGACTACCTTGAGCAACTTAGGGATCTTTCTTGAAATGTTTTGAGTAATATGGGGGGTCAAATTTTGGGTTACAACAGCATGTTATACCTGTTCTACCGTGATACCGGTCGTGCCTATCGCTAGAATGCGTGCATTAACATCGTCCAATAAAAAACACCAACAAACCAACATTTTTAAGAAGAACTACGGTGTTCTAATTCCTTCACGGGATATGTAGGCAAAGGGTTGCGAGACCCTCATGAAAACACTAATAAAAAAACCATTTATTTCCCCTTAGCAAGTATAGTTATAGATAGACACACCCTTAGAAGCAAACAATCAAAATGGATCCCGTTGAGTACAACATATATGAGGGGTGCTAATACATTCCCCTCGCATAATCGACTTCTGTACCCTCTCTTTTGGTCACAAGACCATCTTATCCATCCTCTTGTAGTTTTCTCGATATTTTCCTTTTCTTCGAGATAAATAAAGTTTGGCGGCGACTTTGTGTTTTTTTGCCGGTCATTTCAGTCTCTTAACAAAGTCCTAATTTATGGTGGAGCCTGTGGTGAAGATAGTAATGCAATATTTGAAGGATATGTTGACTCTGATTATGGAGGTTGTATATATTTTAGAAAATCTATTTTTGGATATGTGTTCACTTGGCACAACATTTAGTTGGAAAGCGGCGCTTCAGAAGGTTGTCGCCTTATCAATAACTGAAGCAAAATATATTACCCTTACTGAAGCTGTGAAAGAAGCATTGTGGCTTGAATGTTTTGCTAAGGAGATGAAACTTCAAGGTCGAGGTATAACTATTAAATGATATAGTTCAAGTGCAATATACTTGTCGAAGAATTCAGCCTATCATGAGTGAACTAAGCACATCGATGTGAGGCTGAATTTCTTCAAAGGGCTAATTGAGCATGGAGAAGTCCAAGTGTTGAAGGTTTCCACAGTTCATAATTCTACTGATATAATCACCAAGACTTTGCCAAGTTGCAAGTTTTTCCACTGTATGCAATTGATAAAGCTGCATGAAGAAATTTAGTTTATTCCCGTCATATTATAGAGTTTTTTCCAAGCTGAATATTTGTGAGATATTGGATCGAACTCTAGTATGGTCAAAGGATATTTTCTTGGTTTGAAGATTCGACATGATCCAAGCATGAAGTCAAAGTTGGCTCGCATGCTGAGTCGAAGGTCTGTAATGCTGTAGTAGAAGTATGTTCAAGTATGCAATAGTCAAAATTCTAGGATTGTTAGCATGTCGAATTTGGAATGTTTATTATGCTCAATTATTTAAGTTGACTTTTTCCCTAAGTTAGCTTGTAATAGGTCTGTGTGTAAAAGCCCATTAGTTTAGTGTGTTAGTTTTCTTATAAAAAATATACTAGTCTTTCATCATTGTACAATGCAAATCCTAATTAGGATGAGAGAGGTTAATTGTTACACTGTAACACTTGTAATCTTGTTTCAAATAAAAAGTAAATAATAGAAAATTATAATCAATTCATTGTGTTCTTCTTGCTTCTCGTTTTTCTTTAGCCTTGTGAGTTTCTTGGTGATCGAGAATATGTTTATACTTTGTTCTTGGTATCTTTTTTTCACAATATTAACATTTTTAATCTAATATAAGTTTGATTGATCAATTAAATTCTTTCTAAATTTAGTTTTTCAACATTGTACCATGATCCTCTCGATCTTAGAGTGCATATTCTACTTCCATGGTTCCTAGAAACAACATGTATACTTCTACTTATACAACACTACTTCAAATAACGCTGCTAATGTCAGAAACAAAAAGTGTTGTACGTCGGCAAGAGAAGCGAGATAAATAAGGTCGTCATAAAAAGTCTCCATTTAACACGTTGGTGTTTCCTAACCTGACATGAATAGTTATTTCAAAACCATTTAGTACATGAGTCTGAATCCCAGGTGCCACACTTTTATAATATTCCAAACTAGCGTATATTTTATCTCGGTTTTTCCAAAAACTGAGGGGTATATAAGATTATTTTTAAATTGTTATATTTACATTCTTTATTCTGAATATTACATTGTTTACACAGAATATTATTTACCCATAAAATTATATCCTTTAGCCAGAAAATAAAGATAAAAGTCAAACTCCATATGATGGTCCAAGATGAAAATCAAATTCCCTAGGGTATCTTGTTTCCCCTCAAGATGTAGATTTAGATCTTCGTATAATAGAATCTTGGGGAACATCTTCTATTAGATCTTACATGCAATGATTTCTGATGAAAAAAAGGTAAGGTAATTAATATTTGAGAAAACAATAATCTAAAAATCAAATAATGATAAAATATTTAAGAAAACAAACCTTGAACCCAGATGATTTTCTGCGCTTGCAATCCATCACAGAGAACTTAGTCTATTGTTTACAAGATTGTGGATGCGTGTTTTTTATCTCTCAATTTTGTGTGTTCTTCATCTACCTATGAATTTTTACTAGGTGTGATTCATGATTGATCTTGTTTTGTTTTAGAATGTTTAGTATGATTTTTGTACTTAGGATTCATTTCATTTAAATATTGTTGTTGTAGGATTGTGGTAAGTATTTATCTTGTGTGTGTGTTTTTGTTTGAACCATACATTTGTTTTCTGTTTTAAAACTTGTTGATTCATGATATTTTGGTTGATTACTTTTAGTTCTTTAAGTTGTGAGGCCTTGTTTGAGGATAAACAAGTTCAAGTTGGGGGGAGTTTGATAAGTGAAAATTGTAGTTATTTTTGTATATACTTTTTATTGCACTTATCGACTCTTTGTTGTTAATATCGATTGAATAAACTCGACTTTTGTGTAAATACATTTAAGGTTTGTTCATTTTTGTTTTTATGTATATAGTGTACCGTTTGATATTTTTCCATTCATTTTGTAGGTAATTGTTTCATTTTTGGAGCATTGAGGAATAAGGTATCGAAGGCACGACTCTGGATGCGTGTTTTCCGAATAAAAGATCAGTTTTGCCTAGGAGTGTCTGCTTAGCATGCAGAAGGACGCTAAGCACGAGTGTGCTCAGCGTATTTTGTAACGCGCTGCTTGTTTTTTGACATTTTGGCAGAAACATTATTTTGGAGTCCACTTAGCGCGGATAGTGCGCTTAGTGCGGTTTAGGCCGGTTTGATGTGTAAAATAAATAAGCCACACTTAGCGCGATCTGATGAGATTTGTTTTATAACATCATTTCATTCATTTGTTAGGTTATGGTTTTGGGAAAGTTTTTGTTCCCAACTCCATCAACCTCCAATTTTGTTAGGATTAGCTTAGATAACAACTATGGAACTTGCATACGGATGATCCGAGATGGATTGCTCTTCGATCGGCACTGCCAAACCGATAGATTTGCGGTTCATTTCTCTTTTTATTTGTGTATTCTCTTTTGGTTGGGTTTGTATATGTATTTACTTTTATCTTATATATATTTGTCGCCCTTAGCATTATATAAAACTTGCTTTACAACTCATTTATCTCATTTATCCCCAAACTCATTAACAAGAGATTTGTCGAACAACATTTTAATTCACCAATCTTAGTGGACACGATATAATATAACCTGTATCACCCGGTAAATTAATAACTTACTTTTTGTTTGTCATTTTACCGCTCCAACACTTTTCAAATAAATCAATGGGTTAAATTAATTTTTTTAATGGTTACATTGTTTACTCAGAATATTAAAAATACAGAATATCCACGTCCCATACAAGATGATAGCAATCTAAGATTGGTTATTGTGCTATCATTATTATTACATCCTAGATGGATCGTTGCCGCTATCATTATCATTGTCTTCACTAGCGTAGACAGTGAGTTTGAATGCTTCCAACTCTAATAAGGTTTATGTTGTAAAAATTGGATAATGTTTTTTCTGCACTTGCAATCTATCAGTAATGACAAATATATCATAGTTGTTCAAAACCTTCAACAACAACAACATCAACACCATTGTTTGAGATGGATCGCTAAAGCTTAAAAAATGTTTTGCTCAAGGTAGAAGAACATTTTTTTTCAGTTTTGCAATCCATCCCAAAAAAATGGTGGGGCGGCTACAATAAGATAACATTAGAGAAACCGAAGGGTTGGAAAATTTATTTTACATTTTTTTATAAATAGAAACATAATGTATCGTAGCTGGGATTCGAAGCTTGACCGGAATAATATTTCACTGCGACTTTCTAGATAAACGAGGGCTCAAGTTATTTTTTTAAATAATTTTATGGAGTGCGTTGGGGAAAAACTTCGATTTTTTTTTATTGACGTGAAAACTTCGTCATGAAAAATATTATTTATTGTAGTGCAAATATTTATTCGATTTTAAATCAATCAAATCCCTTTTATGTTTATTTTAGTGATGTTCATACTTTTTCAAAGTCAATCCATTTCACTACGGTTCAAACTATCTTTCTTGGACAACATCAATGTGTCAAGCATTTGGTGCAAAAATAATGTTTGATTTTGTGGATGGATCAATTCCCCTTTGTCACTAATATGTGTGATCTTACATTTTATATTTGAAACTGGTGCAACATGTTAGTTCACTCTTAGATTATCAATTATGTTTTGAAATCTATTGCAAAATCCATCACTTTCGTGGATAATGTAATTTATGTTTTGATTAATCTCAGAATCGCTTTCCCCGAGTGATTTAGTGTGTATCTCTACACTAATACAATAAATTTATGGCCTTCAATAAGATTTTAAGTGAGATACTAAATTTTATTTTAAGTTGAAGTACCTTTGGAAGGAGCTTAATATTTACATACCAATTTTCAATTGTAGATGTAGAAATAAATGTACATTCCTCTAATTGGATCTATTTACAAGATTATGAATCTATTTAAGAACTATGTTATTAACCAGCACATAACATCAGCTTCCTCTAATCATGTCTCTTCTTTCAAGTTAATCGGTCCTTATCAAATGAAAGTCAAGCTATTAGCTTCACTTTTTCTTTATCTTGTCAAAATTTTACTATAGGTTTTTAGATCATTGATTAAGAAGATAATGATTATATTAGTGTATCATTTAAGTGGTTTCATTATTACATTAAAATCCCGCATATAAGTATTAAAATACATGTTGGAACCATTAACGTTTTTTCTAAATCGGTCATTTTTAATGTGCTTTATATCCCTGAATTTTATTTGATTTTGATATTAGTTTTAAAATTATGTTTACACTAAAAAAAAATACTCATTTACAACGTAAATCTCACGTCATAATATGAGGAATCACGCCATTACATATTATTTGCAATCACTACAAGAATATATGTCCCCAGCGACATATATTAGCGACGTGGATATCACGTGAGTAGTAGCGACGTGATAACCACGTCGCTAGTATATTTTAATGACAAATAATGCAAATCAGAGAACGTTGTAAAGTAAAAATATCAGCGACGTGTCTTACACGTCGCTACAGAAGAGGGAAATTTGAATTTTAATAGCGACGTGATAGACACGTCGCTATATTAAAGGGGGAAAATAAAGTTGGTTGGTGACAGGGTTGCAGAGTGGGAAAGAGAATAATTTTTCTGTTTAGTGTGTAGCGACGTGATTATCACGTCGCTACTTGACTTTACATCTCCAAAATTTTACAGCAGCGTTGTCTTCCTCATTTCCTCTTCCTTTGTTCTTCCTTTCTTCTTCCTCTCAAACCCATTCTTCTTCCTCTCAAACCCAAATTTCAGAATCAAATTTCCTCCATCCCAAATTGTTGAAGAAAAATAAGGTATTCATATTTCGATTAATTTTTATTTCGTTTGTTCATTATTTATTATACTGGAAAGAAATATTAAAAAGGGTATTTGTTCATTTGTTCATTAGTTGTAGAGAAATTTGAAGAAGAACACGAGCTACCCAAGAAGAAGCAAATTTATTGAAGAAATTATATAGAGGTATTTATGCATTTTTTTTTATATTTTATATGTATTATATAGATTAGTGGTATATGTATTTTGTGGTTAGGAAGTATATGTATTTTGTTAGTAGTATATGTATTGGTAATAAAAAATTTTAGAAAACATAAAATTAAAAGTCTTATTTTTTATAGATGTATATATATATATATGTTAACACATAAATTTAATAACATATTTAAAAACAAAAATGTATATTATATTTATTATAATAGTTTTATTTTTTTATTTATATGTTAAAGATATGAAAAAAAAATTATATATTAAAATAAGAATTTATAAAAAAACATAATTAAAAAAGAGTATATATATTATATTATTATTTTAATATTATTGTTATATATATAATAAAAAGTATATATGTTACATTATTTGTTTTCTAACATTATTGTTGTATATATAATAAAAAGTAAATATGTTATATTATTGTTTTTTGATATTATTGTTATGTAATAAAAAATTATATATTTTACATTTGAATATTTATTTATATGTTAGTATATATATAAAAAAGCAAAATTTATATTTTTAAGAATAGTATTAAATAGTTTAAGAATAATATTATTAAGTTGATTAATATTTCTAATGAAAAAGACAATAATTGTATAAATGTGCAGTATGGAATATTATCGGTATTATCGCAGTTGGATGTACGATAGAACATATCCAGGAAGAAGTGGACTTAAACCCAATTTTATAGTAGGAGTTGATGGGTTTATTAAGTGGGCGTTTGCTCAGGATTGTTGTCGAAGCGAAGGAGGGGTTAGGTGTCCTTGTCTTAAATGTGAATGTAGACCAATAATTAGTGACCCAGAGGAAGTAACACGTCATCTGCATAGAAGGGGATTCATTGAAAATTATTGGGTTTGGACGTATAATGGTGAAGAACTACCGGTTAATGTACCAGAGACTAGCAACACGCATGCTTCAAGTAGTCGACCGGTTATGGAGTATGAGGAAAACTTTAATTTGATCGGTGACATGGTTGAGGATGCTTTTGGTGTGAACGTGACATATGATGAACCTGGAGATTTTGACGGGGAAGAGTTGCCGAATGAGGAAGCGCAAAGATTTTATCAATTATTGAACGAGATGAATACGCCGTTGTTTGAGGGGTCGTCAGACTCGAAGCTATCAATGTGTGTGAGATTATTGGCCGCCAAGTCAAATTGGAATGTTTTTGATCAATGTCTGGAACATTTTGCAAAAATGATGTTGGACTCCACCGCTGCGAAAGACAACTTGCCTACAAGTTATTATGATGCAAAGAAGTGGGTGTCGAAGTTGGGTTTAAAAGTAAGAAAGATTGACTGTTGCATTAACGGTTGCATGTTGTTTTATGACAATGAGTTTGGTACTCAAGATGGATCGTTAGAGGAGTGTAAGTTTTGTAATAGTCCAAGATATCAAGTTCGCAGTAGAGCCGTTAACAGCAAACAAAAGCGTGTAGCAGTAAAATCCATGTTTTATCTTCCTATAATACCAAGGTTAAAAAGAATGTTTGCTTCAATGCACAGTGCAAGTCAAATGACATGGCATCATACAAACCAAACAAGTTCTGGCACTATGCGACATCCATCTGATGGTGAGGCATGGAAGCACTTTGATCGGACACATCCAGATTTTGCTGCAGAACCTAGAAATGTCAGGCTTGGATTATGCTCTGATGGATTTGCCCCATACGTGCAAGCGTCAGGAAGTGCGTATTCTTGTTGGCCAGTTATTGTAACACCTTACAACCTCCCTCCTGAGATGTGCATGACAAAACCATACATGTTTTTGACGTGTGTTATTCCAGGCCCGTACAGTCCAAAAGCCGGAATTGATGTGTACTTACAACCTTTAATTGATGATTTGAAGAAGATGTGGATTGGAGAATGAACTTATGATATATCCCGTAAACAGAACTTCACATTACGAGCTGCCTTGATGTGGACCGTTAATGACTTTCCAGCATATGGCATGTTGTCTGGTTGGGGTACGCATGGAAAAATGGGTTGTCCGCATTGCATGGGATACACCAAAGCATTTACGTTGGATAAAGGTGGGAAAAGCTCATGGTTTGACTGTCACCGCAGATTCCTACCAGCAAATCATCCATATAGAAGAAACAAGACAAATTTTAAAAAAGATGTACGAGAGAAAGATTTGCCTCCGCCTCGATTGCCACCAGGGGTTATATGGAACCAAGTATGTGAACTACCAAAATTTACAGATACTGGCAAAGCATGCCGAATTGAAGGATACGGCGTCACCCACAATTGGACAAAAAGAAGTATATTTTGGGATCTTCCGTATTGGAAAGATAATTTGTTGCGCCATAATCTTGATGTTATGCATATTGAGAAGAATTTTTTTGATAATGTATTTAACACAGTGATGGATGTGACAGGAAAAACAAAAGATAATGAGAAGGCCAGACAAGACATGGGAATTTGGTGTAATCGAAGAGAGTTGGAGTTGAAGCCTCAACCGAATGGAAAATTATTAAAACCCAAGGCTTGTTTCAGTCTGACTTCCCAAGAAGCTAAAGCGGTTTGTCGATGGTTAAAAGAATTGAGAATGCCCGATGGGTATTCATCAAATTTAGCAAGGTGTGCTGACCCTAACACTGGAAAATTACATGGTATGAAAAGTCATGATTGTCACATTTTTATGGAACAGTTGCTACCAATTGCATTTGGATCGCTACCCAAACATGTTCTTGACCCACTAACTGAAATTACTCAATTTTTTAGAGATATTTGTGCGTCAGCTTTAAAAGTGGAATACATCATTAAGTTGGACCAAAACATTGCACTCATTCTTTGTAAGTTGGAACAAGTATTTCCGCCTGGTTTCTTTGACTCCATGGAACATTTACCTGTGCATCTTGCATATGAAGCTTATCTTGGTGGACTTGTTCAATATAGGTGGATGTATCCGTTTGAAAGGTTCATGGGTGATTCAAAGAGATCGGTAAAAAATAAAGCTAGAGTAGAAGGATCTATATGTGCACATTACTTGCATCGGGAAACATCACATTTTTGCAGTCACTATTTCAATCACTTGATGCTAACTTCTAGAATCATACGGAATCCTGTAAATGTCAATCAGAGGAGTCAATTCACCTTATCAGTCTTTGCGCTTCCAGGTCGACCTTCTGGAAAGAAGGGTGTGCATTGGTTGACCCAAAAAGAAATGCAATCTGCACATGTCCATGTCTTGATCAACTGCGTTGAAGTTAAACCATATCTTGAGTAAGTTTACCAAAACTTTTTAAACTTATGGTGTGTGTATACCAAACTTATTAAACTTATTGTGTGTTTTTTGTAGGGAATTTAACAATGCCTATTTTCATAGTACCGGGGTACAATCAACATCAGGTGTCACACAGGCTGGACGATCCCCCAGTCCCCGTCCCACACAGGCTGGAGGAACCCGCGCCACACGTCCTAGACGGACCGGAGGGTCACGCACCCCACATCCCACACAGGCTGCAGGATCTAGCACCCCACGTCCTACACAGGCTGACGGTGATGCAGATGTGGTAGCTGATGATATAGATGGAGCTGATCTTCGTGAGAGAGATGATCCGAGTGAGATTCATGTCATTGACGGGAGGTTTTGGATTTGGCCCGAAGGAAGCAAGTAAGTTTCTTATATAAACTTTTATTTAAGTACATATTCATTTTAATATTTTGTATAAATTTATAATTAATATTGTTTATTCAAAATCTTGCTGTTTAGCTTCGCACCGAGTCGGACGGCTGCCAAGGTTATTAATTATATAATCCAGCAGATGTATAAATCATCTTGGAAGAACTTTGGTGAGGTTACAAATAAAGAAGAATGGTTTAAAAAATTTAAGGTATTGTTATTTATTTAAGTTGTAAATTTAATATATTTTTTTAGTATTGTTATTTAAGTCACATTTTAATGATAATTACTTAACTTTTTATTTTAATGTCATACAACATTGCAGGAAAAATGTGTGTGGGATCCGTTGAATGAGAAAATTATGAAAAAAATCTATTATAGCAGAACTTCTAGAAGATTTTCTGATATAATGCGGCGGGTTAGGGAGAATTATGAGTTGCATGGTATCCGTCCTAACTGGATAGGCGTAGAGGTTTTTGGCGAACTTCGTACATATTGGGGTTCGCCAGAATTCAAGGCCAAATCCGAAAATTTTAAGAAGATGAGGGCATCCGAAAAGGGGGGATGTGTCAATACTGTTAGAAGTATTAGCACTGCAGAGCATGTCCGGCGGATGGTAAATATTACTAATTTTTTAAGTTATATATTTTTTTATTCATAATATTTTTTACTAATTATTTTTAACTTTATTGTTTAGACTAAGGAGATGGGGAGACCACCATTGATCATTGAGTTGATTACGAGGACTCGGACAAAGAAATCGGGAGGTTTTGTCGACGAGCGCACCAAGAGAGCTTTTGTAAGTAATTTAACTTATGTTTTTTTTAAGTTAATAACAAAAATAGTGACGTTATTTTCACGTGGCAATCTATAAGTTGTGGCGTGATTATCATGTGACAACTGATAAATTGCCACGTGACTGATTTTCATGTGGCAACTAATACATTGTCACGGGAAAATCACGTGGCAATTCATAAGTTGATTTGTGAAAATCACGTGACAAATTTTTAATATATTTGAATTTAGTATAATTTAATATATAATTTGAATTTAATATATAAGTTCATTAGTATAATTTTTAATATATATGTAATTTTTTTTAATTGTATTATTTAATGTATGTGTAGGATGATTATCAGACATTGCTAGCACGTTTTCTGGAACACAATCCTCAATATAGGCCAGTAGAAGGGGAGCCGCTTAATGGTGATGTTGATTTCTATATTTGGAATGAGGTTGTTAATGGAAAAGGGCCTAATGGTTGCTTTTTTGCGGGGGGAAATTTGGCCGCCGGCTTGAGAGTTGGTGATCGTAATCTGTTTCAACGACTTAGAGATGGAGAGGGGGGGTCACGTCAACCGAATCTGACACAGGTTCAACTTGAAACAGTAAGACAATTGGCGGTAAGTGAAGTGAGACGCGAAATGGAGGCCCAAATGACGACAATGAGGCAAGAGCAGGAGCAACAGTTAGAGATCATGCGGAAGAGGCAATCTGATATGGAGGAGCAGATGAGACGGTTTATGCAAGGTGGTGGAAATCAAAATGTTCCTGATCATACACAGCCGGATGATGACGGAATTGATGACTTTGATCTTGATAATTATCCGGGTGAAGATGCCCCGTGAAAACATTTTATTTATTTCGTTTTTATATTTGCATTTATGTAAGATATTTATTTTTATCATTTTAAATTATTAAATTATATAACATTTTATTATATGACTTTATTTTATAAAATTCTATTATTCGAAATATATAATAAAATACTATTATTCTAATAATTTTAATATATAAATTTTATTATATAAATTTTATTATTTAAATTTTATTATATAAATTTTATTATATAAATTTTATTATTTAAATTTTATTATTTAAATTTTATTATTTAAATTTTATTACATAAATTAATTAATATAAAAAATAATTACTAAACAATTTTTTAAAAAATAAAAACGTCACCTGTAGCGACGTGGGAATCATGTCACAAATTAGTGACATGATTCTCACGTCGCAACTAAAGCTGCTATGTCAGATATTATATTCCCTAAAACAAGGCTGTTGCGACGTGAAAACCACGTCACAACTTTGTGACGTGGGAATCACGTCGCTACTGGGTTGCCACTGGCTCCCCAGCGACATAAATCTCCACGTCGCTATTTTTGCTTTGCCACGTGATTTTGATTTTTGCCACGTGATTTTCACGTGGCAAATAAACTTCTTTTTTCTAGTGAATGTGTGTGTTCACGTGGCAGGGTAGGGGGTAGGAAACAATTTACGACGTGATTTTCATATCACAAAGTTGTGACGTGAAAATCACGTCGCAACAAAGTTTTATAAAAAACACCACTCTGCAGGAAAGCAGGTGCAGCAGACATAGAGTTACTTTAGTTGTGACGTGTTTTTAACGTCACAAATTAATGACGTGAAAAACACGTCACTAAATAGTTACACTTAAAACAATCCATCTTGAGTACCAAACTCGTTGTCATAAAACAACATGCAACCACTAATACAACAATCAATTTTTCTTACTTTTAAACCTAACTTCGACAACCACTTCTTTGCATCATAAAAACTTGTAGGAATGTTGTCTTTTATTGTGGTGGAATTCAACATCATTTTTGCGAAATATTTCAAACACTGATCAGGAACATTCCAATTTGACTTGGCGACCATTAATCTCACACACATTGATAACTTTGAGTCTGATGACCCCTCGAACAATGGTGTATTCATCTCATTCAACAACTGATAAAATATATGCGCTTCCTCATTCGGCAACTCTTCCCCGTCAAAATCTTCAGGTTGATCATATGTCACGTTCACATCAAAAGCATCCTCAATCATCTCACCGATCAGATAAAAGTTTTCCTCATATTCCATAGACGGTCGACTACTTGAAGCATGCATGTTGCTAGTCCCGGGTACGTTACTCGGTAGTTCTTCACCATTATACGTTCAAACCCAATAATTTTCAATGAAACCCATTTTATGCAAATGATGTGCTACTTCTTCTGGGTCACTAATTATTGGTCTACATTCACATTTAAGACAAAGACACCTAACTCCTCATTCGCTTCGACCATATTCCTGAGCAAACGTCCACGTGATAAACTCATTAACTCCTTCTATAAAATGGGTTTTAAGTGCACGTCTTCCTGAATACAATCTATCGTACATCCAACTACGACCATATCGATAATATTCCATACTGCACATTTATACAATCATTGTCTTATTATTGTTGGTGCAAGGTAATGAAGGAGGGATAAAGAATGAACAGTGAATGATAACAAAGAGGACTACTTCTTGTATTCAAATAGAGGAATGAAAAATGAGATACAATATTTATAGCCTAGATAGCATATTTATACTAGAAATTGAAAATGCCAAAAGACCCTAATAAAGAGTAAGTATTGGGAATTGTGGACATTAAATAAATTACATTTCCAATACCATCCCTTAATTTAGATAATCTATCAGAGGCTGACAACACCAATTTCATCTCTTAAGTAAAGAAATTGATCTGTTTTAACTGCCTTCGTCAGAAGATTTGCAAGCTGTTTCTGAGTGCTACAATGCAGAACTTCTAACACTCCTTTCTGAACTTGATTTCTGAGAAAGTGATACTTCGTCTCAATGTGCTTGCTTCTTCCATGTAGCACTAGATTATTGGCAAGGTCAATTGCAGACTTATAATCAATCATCAGCTTCAGAGGTTCCTCAACCTCAACCTTTAAATCATGCAGGAGATTCAGAAGCCAAACTGCTTGACAAGCAGCTACAGCACCTGCGATATACTCAGCTTCACATGTTGACAGAGCTACAACATGCTGTTTCTTGGAACTCTAGGAAATGGAACCTCCCAGAAATTTAAACAAGTATCCAGAGGTACTTCTCCTGTCCACTCTGTCTCCGCACCAGTGAGAATCATAATAACTTACTAATTCTGACTTTGTCTTTCTTTCAGAAGGAAACAACACTCCATATTTCAGGGTTCCCTTAATATATCTCAGAATTCTGACAGCAGCTTGGAAATGAGACCACTTGGGATTACTCATGAATCTGCTGACCAATCCTACTGCATAACAAATGTCAGGTCTAGTATTACATAAATACCTTAGAGAGCCAACCAGTTGTTTGAAGGTTGTAGAATCAACAGAATCACCATCAGAGTCAGAATCTAGTTTTTGATTGGTTTCTGATGGTGTCACAGCAACTTTGCAGTTCTGCAGCTTAAATCTCTTCAGAAGTTCTTGTTCATATTTTAGCTGGTGCAGAATGATACCCTTCCTCGAGTACATAATCTCCATTCCTAGGAAATATCTCATTTTTCCTAGATCTGTCATCTCGAACTCATTCATCAGAACTTCCTTGAACTTCTTTATATCTTCTGGGCAGCTACATGTTAGCAAGATGTCATCAACATAGAGACACACCAGAATCATATTGCTATCAGAGTGTTGTACATAAACTCCATATTCCATCTCACACTTCTGAAACCTCTACTTCTTGAAAAATGAATCAATTTTCAAATTCCAAGCTCTAGGCGCTTGCTTTAGTCCATACAGAGCCTTATTTAACCTGTATACCATCCCTTCCTGATTCTTTTTCACAAATCCAGGAGGTTGTGACACATAAACTTCTTCTTGTAATGGACCGTTCAGAAATGCTGACTTCACATCTAGATGCATTAAAGGCCAATTTCTGTTTACACCTAAAGCAATCACCAGTCTGATTGTTTCATGCCTAGCTACAGGTGCAAACACCTCAAAATAATCTAGCCCAGGTTTCTGAAGAAAACCTCTAGCTACTAGTCTAGCTTTGTAATTGCCAATGGAACCATCTGGCTTAAGTTTCAACTTAAAAACCCATCTGACGCTGATGGCTTTTTTCTTATCTGGAAGTTTAGTCAATTTCCAAGTTTTGTTCCTTTCTATTGCCTCAAGTTCTTCTTTCATGGCATTAAGCCATTCTTTCTTCTTGAGAGCTTCTTCAATGCCCACTGGTTCAGAATCTACTAACATGGCACACTAAACGACTTCTCCTTCAGAGTCAACGTCATTATCCTGCAGCATGTCAAAATCTGCAAACCTTCTGGGGTTTTGTCTGATTCTCTGTGGTCTTTGAGCTTGTTCTGAAGCTGCACCAGAACTACTACTTTCAGAGTTACCACCTTCAGAGTTTTACCTTTCAGAACTATGATTACCCCCAGAATCTGGATCATCATCAGTATCTAGATCAGAATCAGATCTATTTCCATAATCTTCTTCTGACTCATCTTCAGAATCTTCAGGATCTTCAGAAACAGATTCATCTTCTGACCTTTCTAAAACATCTTCAGAGGATAACTCTGGTGTTGGCACTACACCAGAATCAGATTTAGATTTGTTCCAATCCCATGCTTCATACTCTTTCACCACAACGTCTCTGCTGACTTCAACTTTATTAGTTTCTGGATAATAAAGCTTATACGCACCTGTACTGTGGTACCCCACCAGCAACATTATTTTGCTTCTATCATCCAGTTTTTGTCTTCTAGCTTCTGGAACGTGTTTGTAACAGACAGAGCCAAACACTTTCAGATGACTGACACTCTGCTTATCTCCAGTCCATTTCTCTAAAGGAACAGCTTCCTTCAGTTTCTTCGTTGGACACCTGTTCAGAATATATGCTGATGTGGCAACAGCTTCTCCCCATAGCACATGAGGTAGATTTTTCTCTTTCAGCATGCTTCTGGTTATATCAAGCAAAGTTTTGTTTCTTCTCTCAGCAAGACCGTTGTGCTGAGGAGTATATGGGGCAGTAACCTCCTGTTCTATTCTATTCTCCTCACAAAACTTCTGAAACACTGTAGAGTTATACTCACCTCCACCATCTGTTCTCAAAATTTTTAACTTCTGACCACTCTGCTTCTCAGCCTTCACCTTGAATTTCTGGAACTCAGTAAACACTTCATGCTTGAACTTGATAAGTGTTACCCATGTCATTCTTGTGAACTCATCCACAAAAGACACAAAATAATTGTTTCCTCCAAGTGAAGGTACTGGAAATGGTCCACACACATTAGAATGTACTACTCCTAGAGCATGTTTCGCTCTGGGGGCTACTCCTGATGTAAAAGGCAATCTGGGTTGCTTACCTTTCATGCATATCTCACATGACTTCTCAGGTTTCACAATCTTCGAAATACCACGTACGAGCTTCTTAGAACATAGATGCCCTAAGCTTCTATAGTTTAAGTGCCCTAACCTCTTATGCCACAGCTTACTGTTACTTTCAACACCTTCTGCACTAAGGCACGTTGCTTCAGTTGTTTCTACATTCACCTTGAATGTTCTATTGCCTCCTTGTTCAGACTTCATAATTAACTTCTGATTGGAATCATACAACGTCAGAAGATTGTTTTTCATAACAACTGAAAAACCTTTCTCAATCAGCTGACCTACGCTCATCAGATTGCTTCTAATACCAGGAACATACCAGACGTCTTTGATCAGAATGTCTTTCCCATTCTTCACTCTAATTCTGACATCTCCCATACCTTCTACATTAAGATACTTATCGTCGGCACATCTGATCTTTGTACTCCTTCTGGAGTCAAAGTATGTCAGCCATTGTTTGTTTCTAGTTAAATGATTTGAGCAACTAGTGTCCATATACCACCAATCTTCTGAGCATTTTTCATCAGAGTCAGAAGCCATTAGCAGTACAGGTTCATCATCAGAGTTTCTCTTAGCCATATATGCTTCTTCTGATTTCCTATCCCTGTTTGACCTACAATCTCTGGCAAAATGGCCAAATTGTTTACAGGAGTAACATTGAACCTTCCTTTTGTCATACCTCTCCTTTCCTTTCTGATACTTCTTATCATCAGAAGTTGAGGCTTCTGGCTTCTGGAATCTATCACCACGTCTATTCTGCTTCTGGTATTTCTTGACAAAAGAAGCCTTCAGAGCTTGCTCAGCTTCTCTCTCAGAAGTTCTCTCAGACAGACGTAACTCCTGTGCTTCTAAGCTGCTCTGTAATTCTTCTATTTTCATGGTTTCCAGATTTTTCGAATGTCCAATAGAAACAACAATGTAATCAAACTGAGGAGTGAGCGACCTCAGAATCTTCTCTATGATTACCTGTTCCGTCAGAGTTTCTCCACACGCCTTCATCTCGTTAGTGATCAGAATCACTCTGGAGATATATTCAGAAACTTTCTCACTGCTCTTCATGTCCAGGTTCTCATATTGCTTTCGTAGGGATTGAAGCTTCACCTTCTTTACTGATGCGTCACCACCGTAACATCTCGCCAGTAAATCCCACGCCCCTTTAGACGTTGTTGAATCAACAATCTTCTCGAACACATTTTCATCCACACACTGATGGATATAGAACAGAGCTTTCTGGTCCCCCTTTCTCATCAACCTCTCAGCAGTTCTCTGTTCTTCAGTGGCATCTGCTGTAACTGGTACATAACCATCTGTAACTAGATCCAGAACATCTTATGCACTAAACAGTACACGCATTTGTATCATCCATCTGTTCCAGTTTTTGCCATGAAAAACTGGAAGTTTAGTGTTCAAACTACCGTATCCACTCATTTTAAACCTTGCACAAATTTTTCAGATCTTAACCACACTGTTTCTCAACCCACGGAATCAAATTCTGTTCAGAATTTTGTTCAAGATTTCAACAGAAAATCAAAGAACAAAACTCAAACACACGGCTCACAAACACTCGTGTTTCCCAGGAAAACAGCACCAAAAGCTCTAGATACCAATTTGTTGGTGCAAGGTAATGAAGGAGGGATAAAGAATGAACAATGAATGATAACAAAGAGGACTACTTCTTGTATTCAAATAGAGGAATGAAAAATGAGATACAATATTGATAGCCTAAATAGCATATTTATACTAGAAATTGAAAATGCCAAAAGGCCCTAATAAAGAGTAAGTATTGGGAATTGATGATGGAGTTGAGATTTGATTATGGAAGAATGGAAGAGTAGGGAAGAGGGAAAGAAGAAAACAGAAGAGAGAAAGAAGAAAAGAAAGATGTTGAAGAAACACAATAGTTTCTGGAAAGAGAACGCGTAAGTTTATTAGCCAATCAGCGACGTGAATATCACGTCGCAACCTTGCCACGTGATATTTACGTCGCAATCTCAACATTATAATTTTAAAATAAACCAATCAGCGACGTGAATATCATGTCGCAACCTTGCCACATGATATCCACGTCGCAATTCCTCCAACGATTATATTTTTTCACTTAATCTGCATGTTTTAGAATGGTTCAAAAGACATCTTGTCAAAGATAGGGGTTTTTGCCCTCTAAATTAGTTGCGACGTGTTTAACACGTCACAACATATTTTTTTGAAATATTTAAACTTCCCTCTTCAAAACGCCTGCAGCTTTAATATTTTTTTTTATTTAACTTTTTATGTTATGACGTGTTTCCCACGTTGCAACTTTTATATATATATAAAAAATAGATTGGTACAGATTATGCATTACTTTTATTATTTAATTTATAAAATATTATAGTGACTATCACGTCGCAACTACTAAATTTTAGTGATATAATAATCACGTCACTAAATCACATCGCTGGAGAGTATATTTTTTGTAGTGCTAGGAATATGTTACATGGTTCTTTTACTTGTTTCCAATCTTTCATTCATGATTAAAAGTCTTAGAAGATGATTGGTTTGTATCCCTGGATTGGAAGAATCATTCTACTTAGATCTTCCAAATAAGATATTTCTCAAGTCATCATACACGATTACCTAACAGTGCATACTCATGCATTATAGATTAGTTCATATTTCCTTTTCTAGAATGACTTCCCTCAAACCCATCCTTCATTTTGTTAATTTTGTTTTAAAGGTTGTATGAAATATTTTCCATTTTTCAAAACATAGAAATTTACATTTTGATTGACGTTAGAATAAAGTTTCGTTTTATTATCTTGTACATTTTGATATTTAAGGTCCAATTCTTTTCTCTTTTTTTTACTTGAGGAGATACTTTAGTAGATACATATTTTTCTTGGTTTTCATTATCTTGGTTTTACTATCTTGGTTATTTTTTCTTGTACATTTTTTTACATTGATAGAAAATCAACATGATTGTAAAGTTAAGAGAATTAAGATTGATAATAGTTTTGAGTTCACCATGTCTTCTGTTTACTAAATAAAGGCATATTGTACCGAATCAGCTATGTTGAATTCCATCGTTAAAATGATAAAATAGAAATAGAACATCAACACATTTTGAAATTGATAGAGAAACACTTTTCCAATCCTACTTACCAAAATAATTGTGTTCATATTCTAATATACATGATGTATTCATGATGAATAGGGTTTTTAGTCTCATTTTGCAAAAGAAGAGTCCTTATTTTCTCATGCCTAAAGAAGTTCTTGATTTACATATTTTCAAGGTTGTTGGCACATTTGTTTATGGATCAACCCTACAAGAACATATAACCAAAACCAACTCTAGAGCTAGAAAATGTGTTTTTTGGGTTACAAAGGAGGTATGAAAGGAAATGTACTCTTGGATATCCAAAACAATGAGTTTTTGTATCTAGGAATGCCACTCACCATGAACATATTTATTTTAATATGTCTTAAAATCTTTGTTGATAAAGAGAAAGAAAATATATTTCGAGATTGTCAAAAATCAGAAAGTTGAAAAATAATATGGTCAAAACAATTTATGAATATTGAGTACGGTCGATTCAGTTCATTGATCCATTCATTAATGTTAAAATATTTTTTATTAATTGGGATATCATATAAATTAACATAAAAATATATTATAAAATATTTATAATATTCTAAAAGATATTATAAAATATATATTTATAATGGTCTAAGAGATATTGTAAGATATTTATAATATTTGATAGATATTATAAGATTATAATAATATATATTTTTCTAATAATTAAGGATATATGTTTTGGGATTTGTTATGGATTTATTGGATTTTGGCTATTATAAATATGTATCTCTTCTGTTATTATAGTGTGATAATCTTAGAGCTTACAACAAAAAGGGAGAGGAAGAGTTTAAAGACATGACATAGGATTTTGCCTATTCTCAAGGGAAAACTTAGAAAGGCAAGGGTTTTAGAAACCTTTGGCGTTATATAAGGTTATTTGGAATTGAGAAATACGTGTTTACACATTAAGTTTGATTTTTTCATATATTGAAGGTTGAAGAGGTTGGGAAACACTTGGGTAGAAAATAGAATAATTCTCGCACTACGCCAAAAATAAGCTTTAGCATCACACATACGACATCGCTTTTAGGAAAAAGCGCTGCTGTAGGTATTAAAAAAAATTTGCTTAAAAAAAGCGCTTTCATAGGGTACCTTAAGAAAGCGCTTTTCAAAAGCGCTGCTAAAGGTCACCCTTAGACAGCGCTTTTTGAGAAGCGCTGCTAAAGGGTGCCTTTCAGAGGGAACCTAAGAAAGCGCTTTTCAAAAGCACTGCTAAAGGCCAGCCTTAGAAAGCGCTTTTCAAAAGCGCTTCTAAATCTGGCCTTTAGAAAGCGCTTTTAAAAGCGCTGCTATAGGGTATGCTACGAAAGCGCTTTTTTTATGAAAAAACGCTGTTATACATGACCATTAGAAAGCGCTTTTAAAAGCGCTTTCGTAGGTTGTTTTTATAATAAATTTTAATGTTTTTGATTAAAGCTTTGTGTTGGTACTGTACGTGACTCTTGTGTTTCCTCCACTCTTCAACGTCCCAAAGCGATTTTTCGTTATTGTTCCTTCTTCGTCCGAGCGATTTTTCACGGTAGCCACCATCGTCAACCCTCATCGTCGCCGCACGAGTCGTCCATCTCTTCACAAGGTTCGTTGATTATTATTTTCCTCTCATTTACAGTGTATTGCTTGTGTATGTTGAAACGGTAAATGCTTTGTCTGTTATTTCCTTTATCGAAGACATGAATGTAATGCCATTAAAATGTGATTAAGGATAGTAAATCTCTTTAGAGTTGATTGGGTTTGTAGGTTTCATGCATGAAATCCATTGAGGTTTGTGGGTTTGTAGAATGGGTTTGTAGTGCCATTCTTGTTGTTTTTTTTCAAATAAGCAGGTATTGGTTGAATTTTTGGTTCCCGTTAGGTGATTATGTTTTAAAAGTTATTGAGCGTTTATTGAATAATCGGGCACGGAATATATTCTTGGAAACAATAGTGACATACAAAATTCTTGTTTCATTGATTAGCAGGCACAGTTAGTGTTTCTCAAGACCAAAGAATTCTTGTTTTTATTATTGATTAGCAGGCACTAGTTGGACGACAGGTAATTGTGATTCCCGATTAAGGCTCTCTGTCTTTTGATGTTTGTTTAATGTGTTTTGGAAATTAATCGGTTTCTTTAACTTCTTCAGGACCTTCCGATTCAGAGCAACATATCTCACCGAAGAACTCAAACGTGTCAAATCGTCAGAAAACAAGAGAACCGTCAGGTGATTGTTTCTTCTTTTCAATCTATACAAAATATTTTCTTCAATTGATTAGACACTTAGGAAAGTTACCAATTTTATACTAACGCAACACAAACATAATCAACAAATGATTCCATGGGCATTAAATCAAATCATAGAGTTATTGTAGAGGTTTTACGAATTAATACAATATAGTTGCATCTACGAAAGATATTATTGTATAAAATCTTTTTACCTTGTCAATGAATTAATATAATAAAGTTGCATCTTTTTACCTTCACTGAATTTCTTTGTACATGAGATGTGAGAGAAAAATGATTCTGCAGATTTGATATTATTAGATAGATCAAGAAATTTTTGCAATTTTAGGTTAGGAAAATGGAATACGGTTCAGTTTGGATGGAAAAAGTACAAGGGTTTACGATTCTGAAAGAAAATGAAAACGCGATAGAATTTGGAAAACATAGCCGCGTAAATTGGAAAATGGGTATATAGGAACATGGTGGCTGGTGGAGAACGGTCGTGGAATTTGAGCGAGGTCGGTTCTTATGACCGCCGTAAGACATGAAATGTGACTTGTACCTTCCACCAAAGGGATTCTATATATTTTGCCTTTACATAACCAAAAAATTGACGACGGTTGGCTCTTACGGCCGTAAAAATCGTCGTAGAAATTTCATTTAAGTTATTATCTCAATTTCATTGAAATTAAGGGAAGGTGTGCCCTTAGATCGATAGGAGAACTCCTTAAACAAATTTATCTCTCCTTCTCTTTCACTCATTTTTATTGTAAATTGTGAATTCATTGATTGTGCAATCAACATATTGAGATAATTTTCTTATCAATAATATTTTAAACAATTTTTTGTTGAGTTGATTGTAATCTATAAAATTGCAATTGATTTTTCATATCAACAAAACCAAAGAAAAATCTGATTAAAATTGATTTCACACCAAGTGTTCGACAAATTGATTAAGTTAAGTTTTTGTTTAGCTCAGATTGACTCAGAAACCGTAAACCATGGATAGACATGGATGTATTCCAATCGATTGTCGAAAGAGTACGAGAATGGGGTATCGGAATTCGTTAAGTTTGCTGTTGCGCACGCCGAAGACCCCGGTCGAATGACATGTCCTTGTTTGTGCTGCTGTTATGGGAATCGGGTTGACGCGGTTCAGTTGGCATCGCATCTAATACGGTATGGAATTGATAGAAGTTATACATGTTGGAATATGCATGGTGAGAAAAGTGATGGGAATGATGAATCGGGAGATAATAGGACCTATGCTTCAAACGGCAATGGCACAGATACATACGATTATGATCGAGTTGAAGAGATTGCAGAAGCGCTTGAAGAAGATCTTAATGATTGTCCCAAAATGTTCGAGAGGTTGGTAAGCGATGCAGAGAAACCGTTGTATAATGGTTGTACAAAATTCACAAGATTGTCTGCGGTATTAAAGTTGTACAACTTAAAGGCGGGCAATGGATGGTCGGATAAAAGTTTCAGAGTTATTAGCCCTTATGAAAGATATGCTACCAGAGGATAATGTTCTCCCCAATCGAACGTATGAGGCCAAAAAGATGTTGTACTCTATTGGCATGAGCTATGACAAGATACATGCCTGTCCAAAAGATTGCGTTTTGTTTCGAAACGAGTATGCATCGTTAAATGAGTGTCCTAAATGCGGTGCCCCTCGATATAAGAAAAAGTTGTCTCCGGCAAAAGTCTTATGGTATTTTCCTATAATTCTGAGATTTAGACGGATGTATCGTAGTGAAACCGATTCAAGACATTTAACTTGGCATGCAGATGAAAGAATTGTTGATGGAAAGTTTCGACATCCGGCTGATTCACCACAGTGGATGAAAATTGATAATGATTATCCTGAATTTGGAAAAGACGCAAGAAACCTTCGCTTGGCATTGTCTACTGATGGAATGAACCCACACGGTATTCAAAGTATCTCGCATAGCACATGGCCTGTAATTCTTATGATTTATAACCTACCTCCTTGGCTATGTATGAAGTGTAAGTACATGATGTTATCTATGTTAATTTCTGGGCCTAAACAACCAGGAAATGACATAGACGTATATTTGGAACCTTTAATCGAAGATTTGAAGATTTTGTGGGAGAACGGTGTGGAGGTTTATGATGGGTATAGGAAAGAAAGTTTCAACTTGAGGGCGATGTTGTTTGGAACAATTAACGATTTTCCAGCCTACGGAAATCTATCCGGGTATAGCATTAAAGGTGAAAAAGCGTGTCCTATCTGTGAAGATGGAACCGATACGATGCGATTGAAACTTTGTCAGAAGAATGTCTTTCTCGGTCATCGTAGATTCTTAAATTCTAAACATCAATATCGTGGATGGAGAAAAGCGTTCAACGTAGATACCGAACAACGTAGAGCTCCGCCTGGATTGACAGGTGATCAATTATTTGAAAAGGTGAAAGATGTGAGTATTCAGTTTGGCAAGCCTTTTGCACATAAAGTTGTTACAGGTGGGTGGAAGAAGAGGTCGATTTTTTTTGAATTGCCATATTGGAAATCTTTGTATGTAAGACATTTTCTTGATGTTATGCATATTGAAAAAAATGTATTTGACAGTGTTATTGGTACGTTACTCAATATAAAAGGGAAGTCTAAGGATGGTCTTAAAGCAAGGGAGGACATGGTAGAGATAGGAATAAGAACTGAATTGGGACCCGTGAAAAAAGGAACACGAACATATCTACCACCTGCTGTTTACACTCTATCCAGAAAGGAGAAAAAAATATTGTGCAAGTTCCTAAGTGAGGTTAAAGTTCCAGAAGGCTACTCATCAGATATTAGAAGACTTGTGTCTATGCAAGACCTCAAGTTAAAGAGTTTAAAGACGCATGATTGCCATGTTATAATGGAACATTTTCTACCGATAAGTATACGTTCTATTCTTCCAGAAAAAGTAAGAAGCGCAATAACTAAACTGTGTTTTTTCTTCAAGTCAATTTGCAGCAAGGTGATCGATCCTGAGATCTTACCAACGTTGCAAAAAGAAATAGTTGTTACTTTGTGTGATCTTGAAATGTCTTTCCCTCCCTCGTTTTTTGACATAATGGTTCATCTTGTCGTTCATCTTATCAAAGAGACACAACTGTGCGGACCAGCTTATATGAGATGGATGTACCCTACTGAACGTTATATGAAAATAACAAAAGGGTATGTGAAAAACCGAAGTCGACCAGAGGGTTGTATTGCTGAACGATATATTGTAGAAGAAGCGATTGAGTTTTGTACTGAATATCTGTCAAATGTTCAATCAATTGGACTCCCCAAATCTCACATTGTTGAAAAAAAAGAAGGTAAGAAGCTAATTGGAAATAAAGTTGTGACAGTATCAATGGTCGAACGGGATCAAGTGCATTTGTATGTTCTGCATAATGAGCTTGAAGTTGAGCCGTATGTTGAAATTCACAAGGGTGTTCTTCGAGGTTTAAATCCGAATAGAAATGAGAATTGGATTGTACGAGAGCACAATCGAAGTTTCATACCATGGTTTAAGGAACATATTTATTCAAAGTATCGTTCAGATCATGATTCAGTAACAGAAAGATTGAGATGTTTAGCATACGGTCCAAGTTTAATTGTGTTTTCTTATAGCGCATATGCAATTAATGGATACACATTTTATACCAAAGAACAGGATGACAAAAGTACTATGCAAAATAGTGGTGTCACCTTGATCGCTGAAGCAATGCATATATCAAGTGTGAAGGACTTAAACCCAAAATTTGCAAACCTGTCATATTTTGGGGTTATCGAGCGCATTTGGATGTTTGATTACGAGAAGTTTCAGATTCCTATATTTGGTTGCAAGTGGGTTGAAAATAATAATGTCATACGAATGGATAAGTCAGGTTTTTTGCAACTGGATCTTAATAGGGTGGGGGTACAAAGATGAGCCTTTCATTCTAGCCTCTTAAGCTAAACAAGTGTTCTATGTCAATGATCCGACAAGTACGAAATGGTCTATAGTGCTACTATCTAACAAAGTAATTGATGAAAGCATTGGAGATCAAAGTGATATTGGTGTTGACATTGAATCTTTAACCATAACTGATCAAAATGATAATGAATCATGTATTAGAAACGATCATAATGAGGGTATTTGGATCAATCCAACTGTCTGCGTTGTTAAGAGACGAGTAGAACACATTCCTACCAAGAAAAGAAAGAGACCTTAGTGAAAAGGGTAATAGTATATATAACTTGCCATTTCATTTTTATATTTGTCATTTCATTTTAATTTGCCATTTCATTTTTATTTGTCATTTCATTTTTATATTTTTCATTTCATTTTTATTTTCTATTTCATTTATATTTGTCATTTCATTTATATTTGTCATTTCTTTTTTATATTTGTCATTTCATTTTTATTTGACATTTCATGTTTATGTTTTTTCATTATTACAGGTCAAATGGCTAGTAATTAAGATAATGCAAATGCTCCTGAAAATGCTCCTGAAAATACTCAAGAAAATACTTCAGAAAAAGATATTACACGACGTATTACTATTATGAGGGGAATCATACGTGATAGAGATAGAGGAGTAACCTATAATGTAGAATGGAATGATAATGACCAATTAATTGGGTCTAATGCTGCAAAGTTGACAAGCTACATTGGTACGCTTGTTCGTATACACATTCCGATCACCACTCCTAGATGGAAAAGAGGAGAGTTGGATGAGGCTAAGGAGAAAGTTTGGACTGAGATAAAGGTACATATATGGTTTTTGTTATTTGCTTTATCTTGACGATAATATGTGTTTAAATTTCTTTTACTAACACACTTTATGCGTATGTTTTTTTGTAGAGGTCTTTTAACATTGAAGATACCCGTAAAAAGTATATAATGGGTTTGGCTGGAAAAAGACACAGAGGGTGGAGAACATTTTTAACCAACAAGTATCTTAAAGATGATGAAGGAAATTTTCTTGAAGAGGATCCGGAACGTCCAAAGAAGTATGAGAACTTCATTACACCTGAAGAATGGGTTGGTTTTGTAGGCCAAAGAAGAGATGAGAATTTCAAGAAAGTGAGTGCTATAAATCGCGAGAGAGCGTCAAAACCCGCATATCCATACAAAAAAGGGAGTTTGGGATATGCTCGCTTAGAGGAAAAAATTGTAAGTAAATATAAACTCTATGATCTTATTAATTCTCTCAATATGTTATATAGTTGATGATCTTAAGACCTCCGTTATTGTGTAGTTAGAAGAGACGAAAAGTGACGCAACATCACTACCGGCACATTTGTTGTGGAAGGAAGCCCGTGTGGGCAAGGATCAAGCTGTTAATCCCGATATTCAACATGTGTATGATGAATGTGTAAGTATAAGATTGTGTCTTTAGTTAAATCAATTAATGTTTATTAATATTTAAGTAATTTTTTATCTCCACTAATAATTTTTTATATGTAATTGAATTATAGGAGACCTTGTCCCAATCGGTATCCCCAGGTGAGGATCCTCACGATACCAGGAGCGTACTTAGTCGAGCACTAAATATTGCTGAGTATCCGGGTCGGGTGAGGGGTAAAGGTCATGGTGTGACTCCAACCTCTTTGTATAAGCATCCAAGGAGAAGAAATCCTAGCAATGCAGAAGTGATGCAAACATTGCAGGATTTACAAGCTCAAGTTCGTGAATTGCAGAAGGATAAAGAGAGATATATGGCGGAAAAGAGCAGTTCACACTTGAAAGAAACTAGTGACAAAGCTAGTATCAACTTTCAGCATAAATTTCCCGAGGTAATTTTCAATATATATCCGTTATTACTATATAATATTTTTAGTCACTTCTAACGGTTATTATTGGTTTAGGGCATTTTATCTTGCCAGCTCTACCTATCGTCACCGACTTATCGACTAGTTGGCAAGGGAAAAGTCCATAACAGTTCGGGAGATTTACTTTATAATAGACCGCTTCCGGATGGTCACATGAAAGTATCGGTTGACATTGCTTTAGATATGGATGCATTACTGCCGGTACCTGACATTGTTGCTGAGACCACATTGCTGCGAGATGCAATTGGATCTTTTGTTGCATGGCCATCCGACCTTATTTTCATAGATGATCAGGTATGTTGAAAACAATTATGAATCTTTAAGTCTTCAACTGTCAGTTCTGACCTCAGTTATTTCCACGGTAATTATAGACTCCTACAACACCCGCATCTAAGGGTAAAGGGATTTTACGGCACGACGAGTCTGACGTATCACCAAAAGAGGCACGTTTAAAGTGTTAATTATATGATCCGAATAAAAAACTGCATAATTTTATTATTTAACCGAGTTTATATGATTTTTAGGTACCTTTTCATGGGTCACAACAAGTGAGCCAGAAAATCGTTGGCGTACCACCCAAGAAAAGGGTGCCCACTAGATTTTTCCCTCGATACCGGCAGTGTCTGGAAACAATAGTGGGAACAACAAATTTGATGGATGGTGGTATTCGTAAAATTGATATGGATCAAGGTATTTTTGGTTTTCCTTGCACAGAAATAATTGGACATGAGGACGTGGAACAAATTTTCCGTCATAAAGAATTGGGCGTCAATATTATGCATGCATACATCCGGTAACCCCATCTTTATATTATGTAATTAGCTGAAATCTTTTTTAAACATTTTCAATGAATATACTCTAATATTAATTATGTTTCTATTTAAGGCTGTTATATGACAAATTGATGCGCGAGAATCAATTGTCAAACAGATTCCATTTTGTGTCTTCCTCCCGTGTCAGCGGAGCGACAATTGGTAGGGAACCGAATTCAGTAAGAGATCACTTAGTCGAAAGATTCATGGCAACTGGCAGTACAGAAAGCTTATATCTTTGGGCGTATAATACTATTCCTACAGGGTTAGATTTTCATTCTAAATTCATTTTAATATTTGTAATTTTTGCATAGAAAAATTTCTTCTAAACTGTTGTTTTAATTTATAGACGTCACTGGTTGTTGGTTGCTATCGATCCAGTAAAAGAAGTGGTCTATTATCTGAATTCGGTTGACGGTGATTGGACCAATTATCCAGATATGAAGTTAATGATTGATACGTAAGTGAGATTATTCTAAATATTTATGTGTATTTATGTATTTAATTATTTCTGTGACATTGTTCTAAATATATATTTTTAATTTTGTTAGAGCGATACAAGTATTCCGGTGTCAAAGAGAAGCTCAGATACGACGGTCTAAAGCAAACAACATTAATTGGATCAAAGTGCAGGTATATTAATTTCCACTATTTTGATTATAATATTTACGCTATTTGATAAAACAATACAACTATATATTCTTATTTGTTTTTCTATGTAGTGTCCTCAACAACAAAACGGTATAGATTGCGGATACTTCGTTATGCGGTTTATCAAAGAAATCATTCAACTCAATCAAATAGAGATTCCAGTCACGGTATGAATTTATAACTTAGAATTTGTTTTATTATTTCTCGAATATTCTATATAATTTTTTACTTTTAACTAAATCATGCATATTATGTTTTCTTATGTAGTACTTCGATGAGTACAAATGTCCATATTACACGAAACTTCAGTTGGAAGAAACCAAAGAAGAGTTGTGTCAATATTTTATTGAGCAGAGAATAATATAAGGACTGGTTTAGTTGTTGTTAGAGTTGATTTTGTAATACTGACTTTGAGTTAGAATACAGATAACAATGGTTTATATATAATTTGAGATGCAAACATAATTTATGATTGATTTTGAGCAATGATAGTTTCTTGTTTATGGTTTCTTGTGTTATACTTGTGTACTAAAGTAGTTGATAGAATAAAATGAATTTAGTGAAAAGTATTGAGTATTGGTTTTATTATATTGAGTATTGGTTTTGACTCAGAAATCGTAAACCATGGATAAGACACGGTTGTATTCCAATCAATTGTCGAAAGAGTACGAGAACGGGGTATCGGAATTACAATGCATTACCGCTATTTATGAATTACAGGTTATGGCAAACAATGCAGGTATATGAATGATATAAATAATACCTCTAAAAAAAACACCCTATGAAAGCGCTTTTTGGAGAAAAGCGCTGTCATAGGTAGACCTATGACAGCGCTTTTCTCCAAAAAGTGCTTTCATAGGTAGACCTATGACAGCGCTTTTCTCCAAAAAGCGCTTTCATAGGTAGACCTATGACAGCGCTTTTTCAAGAAAAAGCGCTGCTAAAAGACAACCTATGGAAGCTTTTTTCCAAAAAAAGCGCCACCAATGAAAACGCTTTTTCATAAAAAAGCGCTGTCATAGGTCTCCCTAAGAGAGCGCTTTTTTGAAAAAGCGCTGCCATAAGGGTACTTAAGAGAGCGCTTTTTAGAAAAAGCGCTGTCATAAGTAGACCTATGAGAGCGCTTTTCATTAAACAAAAAGTGCTGCTAAAACCTTTAGCAGCGCCACCTTAGAAAGTGCTTTTAAGCGCTTTTAAAGGCCAAAAAAAGCGCTTTTAAAGGTCTTTTTTGGCGTAGTGTCGGGCGCCTTCAAGGTTGTTCTTGGGAACCTAAAAACAAAGGCTATTTCCTTATAACTCATTTGTAATCTTTTGTAACAACTTTCTGAGTATAGTGAATTGGAGAGTTGCTCTCTCTCCTAGAGTAGATCATTTGATCGAACTCGATAAACAAACCTTCGTCTTTTTCTCGTCTTATTCTGTTATATTATATGTGCATGAATTATTATTATTGTAAACCATTTATTTTGGTAGCTACAATTCTTTGCCTCATAAATTGATATTGAATTTTGTCGTAATTCACAACAAGATTCACAATAAATGGTGCAGTGAACATGGACTAAAGAGGATTGTTTACAAGTGAGCACCATGGTTAGTAGATGGGAGATCGATAAATTTTCCAGTAACAACGACTTCGAGTTGTGGAAAATCAAGATGCAAACAATTTTAATTCAAGATAAGTGTATTGATTAATTGAAAAGCGAAGTATTGATACCTGTAGAGCTTACACAAGTACAGAAGACCGAGATGATCGATAAGGACGGGAGTGTCATTATCTTGTGCTTCAGGGATAAAGTTCTAAGAGAAGTCACCATGGAGAAAACTTTGATTTCTATGTGGGCAAAACTTGAATCATTGTATATGATAAAGTCTTTGGCTCACATCATTTCTATTAATTCAAAATGGTGGAGAACAAATCCATAGTTGAGCAACTTACAGAATTTCATAAGATTATTGATGATCTTGAGAATATTGAAGTGAAGACTGAAGATGAGGACAAGGCTTTGTTCTTGTTGATTTCATCACCCAAATTCTTTGAGCACTTTAAGGATGCCCTTCTTTATAGTTAGGAAGGTATTATTACTTTGGATGAAGTCAATACGGCGGTGAAATTCAAAGAATTTGTAAAGTACTAAGATTTGAAGATTGAAGATAGTGGTGAAGGATTAAATGTGTCAAGAGGAGGAGGTGAGCAAAAAAGGATGTCAAAATAAAAGAGGATTGACATTTCGAAGGTAAATTTTTTTTAATTGTCTTAAAATTTGTCACTTTAAAAGGGATTTTCCTAAGAGAAAAGTCTATGAAAATTCTATTCAAGTTGCGGTTGCCTTTGGTGAGGAAAGTTATGAGGATGTCAATGCACTAGTAGTATCGAGTTTAGGAACTGAAGATAGTTGGGTCATTGACTTTGGTTACTCTTATCACATGTGTCCAAGAATAGAATACTTTGAACTTTGAAGATGGTTCAAGGTGGAGTTGTTCGCTTTGGTGATAATAAGGATTGCAAGGTTAATGGTATTAGTAAGGTCAGACTTAAAATGTTTGATGATCGTGAACTTTTTTAATAACAATTCGAGGTATGTTCTATAACTCAAGCAAAATTTGATATCTATAAATATATTTGATGATCTAAGCTATTGTACTAGAGTTGAACATAGAGTGTTGAAGATTTTGTGTGATGAATTGTTTATTGCTTATGGGTCTAAAATATATGGTCTATATATTTTAGAAGGTTCAAATGTAGTTTTTCATTCATCGTTAACTAGTGGAGGCTTTCATGACAAGGAAGAACTATGGGATTTGGGTTTAAGGAGTTATGAATGCCTTGAGAAATTTTTAGAGGAGTATAATAAATTTTGCATAAATTAAGGGATAAAAATGCATGATACCACTGAGTTGTTATTGATTTTTGGGGAAGAGCTGAGGTTATTATAAATTACTTGGTTGGTAGAGAATTTCTCTAGAGGAAGAATGGTGAAAACCAATGGAGAAACCTGGAAAAAACTATCACGGAGAAAACTCAGTTTGAGGTGCGGTTTCCTACTATGGATGCTAGCAGTAGTGAGGAAACTATTACAGAGATCTATAATTATCATTTGACTCATGATAAGGTAAGGAGGTTTATTGTAGTATCCAAAAGTGACGGTTATGCAAGCCTTAGATAATATATTTTCAATGTGGCTGAAGGAGTGCAAAATAAAAAATAAAAAAAGATTTCAGGAAAGCATTTAAAAACATATGGAGTCAAGGGTGGTTTAGAAGTAATACTTGTAGGCTTGTTAAATTACCTGGGAAGAAAAAGGTAATTGGAAAGAAGTGGCGAGATCAAGATTCAAGAGGTTTTTGAATTTGATCAAGGTTATTGATTAGAGTTTCAACCTGGTAGAGAGTAGCAATATTATTGATAGTTAAATTGGTATCAACGCGGTTTAAAGTCAAGGTGGAGACTTTTGTAATATGCCTTAGAACCATTTTTGACGAAGAGAAAGAAAACATGTTTTGAGATTCTCAAAAATCACAAAGCCAAAAAGTAATCTGGTCCAAGTGATTTATGTGTATCGGGTTCAGTTGGTTCGGTTCATTGATTCATTCATTAATGTTAGAATATTTTATATTAATTTAGAGATCATATAAATTAATATAAAAAATATTATAAGATATTTATAATATTCTAAAAGATATTATAAGATATATATTTATAATATTCTAAAAGATATTATAATATATATATATATATATATATATATATATATATATATATATATATATATATATATATATATATATATATATATATATATATATATATATATATATATATATATATAGAGAGAGAGAGAGAGAGAGAGAGAGAGAGAGAGAGAGAGAGAGAGAGAGAGAGAGAGAGAGAGAGATATTATAAGATTATAATAGTCTTAGAGATAGTATAATATATTTGTAATATTTGAGAGATATTATAAGATTATAATAATATCTTTTTTTCTAACAATTAAGGAGATATATTTTGGAATTTGTAATGGATATGTTTGATTTTGGCAATTATTAATATGTATCTCTTCTGTTATCGTAGTGTGACAATCTTAGAACTTACAACAAAAAGGGAGAACAAGGGTTTCAATCCATAACATAGGATTTTTGTTATTCTCAAGGGAAACCTTAGAAAGGAAAGGGTCATGGAAATCTTTTGAGTTATCATTGGTTATTTAGAATTGGAAAACACTTGTTTATACCTTGAGTTTGAGTTATTCATATATTAGAGGAAGAAGAGGTTGGAAAACACTTGGGTAGAAAATAAGGTAATTTATGAACGCCTTTAGGGTTGTTCTTAGGAACCTAAAGGCGAAGGCTATTTTCTTATAAATCATATGTATCTTCTTGTAACACCTTTCTGAGTATATTGAATTAGAGAGATGCTCTCTCCCCTAGAGTAGATCGTTTGATCGAACTGGGTAAACAAACATTTGTCTTTTTCTCGTCCTATTCTATTATATTATCTGTGTACGAATTATTATTATTGTAAACCATTTATTTTGGTTGCTACTATTATTTTCCTCACAATAAGTGGTGTGATGAGCATGGATCAAAGATGATAGTTTACAAGTGAGCATCATGGTTAGTAGATGGGAGATCGAGAAATTTTTCGGTAACAAAGACTTCAGGTTATGGAAAATTAAGATACAAACAATTTTAATTCAATAGAAGTATATCAATTATTTAAAAAGTGAAACATTGATGTCTACACGGCTTACACAAGTACAAAAGACCGAGATGATGGATAAGGCCAGGAGTGCCATTATATTGTACTTCGGGGATAAAGTTCTAAGAGAAGTCGCCAGAGAGAAAACTTCAAATTTTATATGGAAAAACTTGAATCATTGTATATGACAAAGTCTATGACTCACACGTTATTTCTGAAACAACAATTTTATTCATTCTAAATGGTTGAGAACAAATCCATATTTAAGCAACTTACATAATTTTATAAGATTATTGATGATCTTGAGAAAATTGAAGTGAAGATTGAAGATAAGGACAAGAATTTTCTATTTTTGAGTTCATTACCCAAATCCTTTGAGCACTTTAAGTATGCTCTTATTTATGGTAAGGAATGTATTATTAGTTTGGATGAAGTCCAGACGGCGGTGAAATCTAAAGAATTTTAAAATTCGAAAGATTTGAAGATTGAAGATAGTAGTAAAGGCTTAAATGTGTCAACAGAAGAAGGTGAGCATAGAGGGATGTCCAAATCAAAGAGGTTTGACAATTTTAAGGTAAAATTTTTTAATTGTCAGAAAATCGATCACTTTAAAAGGGATTGTCTTGAGAGAAAGGTCAATGAAGATTCTGTTCAAGCTGAAGATTCCTTTCGTGAGGAAAGTTATGAGAATGTCTATGCAATAGTAGTATCAAGTTTGGAAACTAAAGATAGTTGGGTCATAACTCAGGTTGCTCTTATCACATGTGTCAAAGAATAGAATACTTTGAAACTTTGAAGATTGTTCAAGGTGGAGTTATTCTCCTTGGTGATAATAAGGCTTGCAAGGTTTATTGTATTAGTACCCCCAGACTTAAAATGTTTGATGATCATGAACTTCTTATTCACAATGTGATATATGTTCTTGAACTCAAGCGAAATTTGTTATCTACAAGTATGTCTAATGATCTAGGCTATTGTACTAGAGTTGAACATGGAGTGTTGAAGATTTCGTGTGATGAATTGTTTATTTCTTATGGGTCTATATATTTTAGAAGTTTCAAATGTAGTTTTTCAATCATAGTTAACTAGTGGAGGCTTTCATGACAAGGAAGAACTATGGAATTTGGGTTTAAGGTGTTATGAATGCCTTGGGAAAGTTTCAGAGGAGTATAATATATTTTGCAGAAATCAAGGTATAAAAAAACATGTTACCGCTGAGTTCTTATTTAGTTTTTTAGGAGGATATGAGGTTGTAGTAGCTTCCTTGGTTGGTAGAGAATTTCTTCAGAGGAAGAATGGTGAAAACCAAGGGAGAAACCTTGAAAAAAACTATAACGGAGAAAACTCAGTTTGAGGTGGAGTTTCCTATTATGGATGCTAATAGTAGTGAGAGAACGATTACAGAGATCTCTGATTATCATTTGACTCTTGATAAGGTAAGGAGGGTTATTGTAGTATCCCAAAGTGACGGTTATGCAAGCCTTGGATAATATGTTTTTAATGAGGCTGAAGGACTGCAAAATAAAAAAAATAAAAACCTTCAGGAATGCATTTGAAAACATGTGGAGTCAAGGATGGTTTAAAAATCATACTTGTAGGCTTGTTCTATTACCTAGGCATAAAAAGGTAATTGGAAACAAGTAGATGCAAGTGGTAAGATCAAGATTCAAGGGTTGTTTGAATTTGATCAAGGTTATTAATTAGAGTTTCAACCTGGTAGAGAGCAGCAATATTATTGATGGTTAAATTGGTATCAACGCAGTTTAAAGTCAAGGTGGAGATTTTTGTAATATGCCTTAAAACCATTTTTGATGAAGAGAAAGAAAACAAGTTTTGAGATTGCAAAAAATCAGAAAGCCAAAAAGTAATCTAGTCCGAGCGGTTTGTGAGTATCTGGTTCAGTTAGTTCGGTTCATTGATCCATTCATTAATGTTAGAATATTTTATATTAATTTGGAGATCATATAAATTAATATAAAAAGATATTATAAGATATTTTTAGTATTCTAAAAGATATTACAAGATATATATTTATAATATTCTAAAAGATATTATAAGATATTTATAATATTTGAGAGATATTATAAGTTTATAATAATATCTTTTTATCTAACAATAAAGTAGATATGTTTTGGTATTTGTTATGGATTTGTTGGATTTTGGATATTATAAATATGTATCTTTTCTATTATTATAGTGTCACTATTGTACCCCAAAATTTTCCCTCTCATTTTCTTTAAAAAACATTTTCATGAGGTCCCCATTTGCTCAAAACTATTAAAGATTTGACTGGTCAAAACCACCTCTTAAGCAAGGGTCTTCAACTAGGGTTTGGTGCTTCTCAAAGAAGATTTGGTTGCAAGGGTCTCCAATAACTTTCATGGTTCATCATAAGTCCTTAATAATGCTTATGTCAAGTTTCAAGTCTTGCATCACATGTTTGCTCAGTCAATAGCTTAAATGATTGAAAATCAACTGTATTGAGTAAAAAGTCAACTATGGTCAATATAAAGTCAAACATCAAGTTTTTTGTCAACATAAACATTTTGAGTTGATATTCATCATTTGATCAAGGGTTTATTGTGATTCCTCAAGGAAAGCCCTTAAATCATCAAAGGTTAAAAATTGCCAAAATTAGGGTTTTGATTGAAGATGACTGATCATTAATTGTTGGCCTAGTGCATGACCTAATGGTTTATAGCATGATCTAAAGGGCTAAAATACAACATCTTGAACTAATTACATGGCTTAATACATTTCCAAATATACAAGGGATTGATAGTTGAAGAATTAAACCAATTGAATGAAAAGTTATCAGTCACTCAAAAGTCAAACTTTGACTTTTTGGTCAACATTGGAATTAAAAATCAAGAATCATCAAAACATTCAAAACTAACAAACTTTATCATCAAGAATCAAGAAATTCAACAAAAGTCAAAGTTGGAAGATTTTCAAACACTTAGAAAAATTCAAGTATTTTATGCCTAAAAAAACCTAACTTCACAAGCAAGTTTCCTCAAGATACAAGTTGTTTCAAAGAAAACTTTTAACATGAAAGTTGTAGATATTAATGAATTCTACAACTTTGTTAATGTGGGATGATCCTCAAAAAGTGCTTGGATTAAGAGATATGAGCCCATGAAGTTGTGATATTTTTTATCTAACACTTCAAAACAATTTCAACAAGTTTTGATCAGTTTTTCATCTCAACTTCTTGGCCAATTTTTACCAATTTCCCTATTGATTTAGCCAAAATGGTCAACATGAAAGTTGAAGATCATGTTTCAATATTTCCAAAATGTCAATGATCATAAAAAGATCATGCTTGAGCAAGGAGAATCGAAGACATGGAGTTGGCCTTTCATTCTTGAATTATAGGTCATTTGTTTTGAGCCATAAGATCAAATATGCAAACATGCCTTAGAGATATCACTTTGTAGGCCTCTAAAAATCAAAATATATCTCTAATCATAAGATTACACAAACTTTTGAGCCATGATCCAAGGACTAGAAGCTTTGTCCAATGCATCATTCAATTTTTGGCACAAAGTTAACATTGCCATTTTGATAAAGTTTCTTTAATCACAAAAGTCCACTCCTTGAGCCTCTAACTCATTTCTTCTGATCAAACTCAACAAGAATGTTCATAAGCAACATCTCTAAACCTACCAACCACCTTACAATACATTGGAACCATGATTCTTCAAGGCGACTTCAAAACTAAGCTTCCAAACCATAACTTGTTATCTCAAGATTTGTGTTACTTCTAACTTCAAACCTTTTCTCTATAAATAGAGAGGCCATTTGCAAGCCAAGACACGATTGGACAAGCCCTCAAACACTCTCAAACTCAGAATCACCAAGAAAACTCCATTAGTGCATATCTTGATCCTTAAGAAGCCAACTCTCAATCCACTCGTATGTTTTCCCTTTTTATCATTCAAACATCATTTAGACACCATATAAAACTCATCCACACCCCTGTCACACTTCTGTAATCACCTCATCATCATACATAATTTCCACTTTTCACCATTGCAACTTGACTTGGTTGGATTGATTCAGAAACTTTCAAAGAAAAGTAGTTATCCCATTAGCTCAAGGAGGTCCCATCAAGCTTAATACATCATCATATTTCTTCTGGAAGTCGTGTAAAGGGCATTGGATTTTCACTTCAAGAGGTAAGTTTTCCAAACCGTGATATCTTGATACAAGCATCGTTAATGCATACCTTCTAAAGCAAAAATGTAGATATCAATATCCTGAAGCTAACCATATCATTAGTTTTAATTAATTTTGCTTATGGAGTGAGAATCAAAGCTCTGACTAGTTAGGTTTCATTTTTGGTACTGAGTAAAATTCTTGATAATCTTTGAGTGTTCGTAAAAATAATTGGCATGGTTGAATTCGTGTTCAAATTTCAAGCAAGTTTAGTGTTTGAAGTTTTTAAAATGATTGAGAAATGAGATTTTTACAAGATCTACAATGGTGTTGTTGTGGTCTACACGCGTGGGGAAGAAGAATATGTCATTTCAAATTTTCAAATTTTTTCATATTATATTTATTGGTTGTTGTTTTATGAACGGATGAAACAGCCACCCTAGTGGTAAAACAAGTGTGCGTTAACCTTAGGGACCTGGGTTCAAGCCCTAGTGGTACCCTTTTATTTTTTCACATATTTTGCTTGCAGATCCAGTGTGCTAAGCTTCCACAAGCTCACCCTGCACCCTCAACTCCTCACCATCAGATCTCTACAGGCCAAGATCCAACGCTCGAAACTAGCATCCCTACAATATAACCCTTGAGTTGCTCACATAGGATCCACAAATTTCTTCCTGAGCCTAAGCTGTCTGTTTTCAACACCCTCCTTTTTACTAAATTGTTAGGCTCATTCTAACTCTTTTTTTTTTATTTTCTACTTCAAACAAAAACTTGTTTTTGGGCCTAACACTTTTTTACTTTTCGTACCCCCCCCCCCCCCCCCAAAAAAAAATTCCTTTTCAACTCAGACCCATTTCTTTTTTTTCTTTTTTTCTTTAATCATTCATTTAATTTTTTTGTTTAATTAACTTTATTCATAATAGCAAAAAAATGAGAAAATGATAAAATCATTAAAAAATATTAGATTTAGGTTTTAATTAATTAATTTAATTTTTGTTAAATAAAATTTAATTTAATTTGATCACTTTGATTTTATTTAATTAATTAATTAGAATTAGGTTTTATACTTCATTTATTTTTCTAAACAAAAAAACACTAAAGATATTTTCTAACAATTAGTTTATTTTTTAAAAATTAATTTAGACTTAGTTTTTTTAATTAAATTAGCTTTCCTTTTAATTAATTAAATTAATTGACTTTTTTTCATTTATTATTAAATTTAATTTAGTTTCTTTACGTTTTGGCAAAATACCCTTTTTTCTCCCTTAAGTTTACTCCGGGGTACATTTTGGTCACTTATCTTTAAAAAGTTCCAAAGTGGTCCTTTAATTGTTCAAAAAGGTCCACGTTAGTCCTTTCCGTCCACTTTTTTAAAACAGCGTCAACTTTTGCTGGGATGGCATCTGAAGTGACGCTTGGTCATACGCGTGGCACCTGACTTGGTCATACGCGTGGCACCTGACTTGGCAAACATTAATCTTCAAGGTCATGAAGAAAAAATCTAAAAAATGTTTGTTGTAGTCAAAATTCGAACCCAAGTCATTTCAATAGAAGAGAAACACACTTACCACTAAGCCACTTCATAATTGTTGATTATAATTACATTTAAGTTTATTATCAAGTCATCATTATTATACTGTATACATGCACCACCATTATTGATAAAACATGCACCATAAATATTTGCACCATAGAAGTCTGCACCATGACAGTCTTGAAATGTGTTTATACTAACTTAACTTAATCATCAAACATGTATTAATCCATTATCTATGATACTCGTGCACGATAAATTAACTTTGTTTGGTTTAAGTTTTCATAGTATGCAGAACCATACTATGTTTGATGTTGACTCCTACTTTCTACAATATATTGGCATCAGAACTTAATATAATATAAACAGTAAGATATATATTGAAACCAACGTGTCCTGAGAGTTTTTTGGATAATTGGAAGTTCTCATCCAGTTTGAAACCCATCCATCACATGTAGTTTAATATAGGTTTATTTCTTAAAAGTTTAACTCAAAATTGAAAACCTAATGATAATAAACCACTCAGATTTTAGTCCCATATAAAAAGCCAATAGATGAAAAAGGTTTCTAAATAAATTTACATGATGGAATTAGTATTTGGCCATGCTATCACATGGAAATTTCATTAAATAAGTAAACAACTCTAGTAAACAAAATTTTTACTGCTAGAATAAGACACTTTCATAACATGTTATCTTACATTGCTGGTACATTAGTTAAAATATATTGACTACAACCATGTAATTCAATATGCCTAATGACTTTGAAACATAAATAAGATTGGAACCTATCAACCTTTATTTTATTTTAGTGGAATATATAGATCACGGTATATAGGATCAATGACTGTTTAAAAGTATTATGATTGATTTATTATAAATGTTAGCATGAACTTATTGTTTGTTTAAATTATGTTTATGAACATCAACAAATGACATTATAAATGTTGATAGTCCCAGTCAATTAAATAGATTCAAGAGGACATGTTCATACTTAAATTAAGTGTGTTGTGAATTCCCATTATAATTATAATATAATTCACATGACAAGGTGCAAGACCAAAATATCAGACAAGTCAACTTCAATGATGGAATGTTTGAGTATATATTACAATATAGAGACTAATTTCACATTATTCATTTACCCAATTTTAATAAATGAAAATTATGAACTTCTACATAAGTAAAAAATAATCGCCCAGACAAGCTACAAGAACAAATGTATTCCATACGATAGGTCAAGCAAAGCATACCTTCATCCAAGTCAAGAGAAAAATTATTCAGCCAAGAATGGTGGAACGGATCAATAATGGTGTTACAGAAATATACAAATTCATTTCAGTCAAACTCGGCCAATATGGCTGCACTAAACCCCACAAAGTTAATTTATCATGCACGAGTGTCATAGATAATGGATTAATACATGTTTGATGATTAAGTTAAGTTGGTATAAACATATTTCAAGACTGTCATGGTGCATACTTCTATGGTGAAAACATTCATGGTGCATGTTTTTATCAATAATGATGGTGCATGTACATAGTATAATAATGATGACTTGATAATAAACTTAAATGTAATTATAATATACAATTTTGAAGTGGATTAGTGGTAAGTATGCTTCTCTTACATTGAAATCACCTGGGTTCAATTTCTGACTACCACAAATATTTTTTAAAATTTTTCTGATCATTTCATGACCTTGAAGTTTAATGTTTGCCAAGTCAGGTGCCACGCGTATGATCAAGCGCCACTTCAGATGCCACCAAAGAAAAAGTTGACGTCGTTTCAAAAAAATGGACGGAAAGGATTAACGTGGACCTTTTTGAACAATTAAAGGACCACTTTGGAACTTTTTAAAGATAAGGGACCAGAATGGACCCCGAGGTAAACTTAAGGGACCAAAAAGGGTATTTTTCCTTAGATTTTTACTAACCTTTTTTTGAAAATTAATCAAATAATTAGGTTAATCATCAAACCTTTTTTCTATCAAAAAATCACAACAGTTTCCTTTATCTTTTCTTTATTTTACATTTTTCGCGTATTTTATTATTTCGCATTTTTTCGATTATTGTAACTGCTATGGTTTATAATAATTTAAATTAGGGTTTTACCTTCTTTTTCCCCCGTTTTATGGTTTTGTACCCCCACTCCTGAAGCCTTGTAATAGCGTAGGATTTCTATTTCCCGCACTTTACTTTCTGCACCTATATTATGTATGCATGTATGTATATATAACTGTATAGTAACTAGGCATGTATGGAAAGATCTAAAACCAACCGTTAGATAACTCTAATCAAGATAAATAACAGAACAAAATCATTTGCACACTTGCACCTCTAGGATAACCTCACTTGTTTCCTTCAGAAACACGACCGTGTCCCTCAAATGTAGGGATAACCTTAGCAACGACCCTCAGTTAAAATCATCATAAAGCTCATAGTCTTTCCATGTTCCTCGAGTTACCTACGAGAAATGATCTTGTCCCTCGGTGTTGCCTACGAATATATGCTGACAGTCCCTTTGAATTGCTAAGGTATCCCTATATGTTGCCTTCTATGACCATAACGACGACCCGCGCCTGTCCTTCACACATCCAACGATAGGGCTTCCTACTAACTAATGGTATGATAAAACTATCTAAAGGAGGAGGAAAATAAAACAAAAGACTTTTGATTAGGTAGATCGCTCGTAATCGCTTGCTCACAAAAAACAAAACATCTTTTTCATAAACACTTCTTTTGAAATATTTTCAAAAAAAAACACTTTGTAGGCATTCTTAAGTAATACAAGAATCATTACAAAGTTTCCTTACTATTGGCATTTTCAAAATATTTTCACACACAAAGCATTTTAAAAACAAAGTGATCTAGTGATTAAGATCCCGTAGATAGCTACAAATGAAAAGTGTGCTAACACCTTCCCTTTTCATAACCTAACCCCCTTACTCAGAAATTTCTCAAAGGTCTTTTCTGTTCTTTTCAACTTTCCCTTTATTGGATAAAAGAAAAGTCGGTGGAGACTCTTTCTATCTGCCACATTTTTGATAAAACGCAAAACCCAAAAGCCAGTTCTCCCACCGTATTACAGAAATGGCGACTTTGCTGGGGATATATAACTAAAAGTGGGGTTACCTTAAGAGCTAGATCACTTGTATTGCTTTATTTGTTTGCCTTGTATGCTTTATATTTCAGGATATACTTGGGTTTATTTCTTGTATATATTTGTTGTATCCCAAAATTTTCCCTCTCATTTCTCAAGTAATCTCTCACAAGATCTCCTTTGGTTCAAGACTGCACAAGGGTTGATCAGCTCAAGACACCTCCTCTAGCACTGATAATTGAAAATTAGGGTTTGAGTTTGCACAAGGACAAATGGACTTTTAGTGTCCCAAATTACTTTCATGGATCATTTTGGACTCTCAAGATTTCTCATGTCAAGTTTCAAGTCTTGGATCACATTTTTGCTCAGTCAATTGACCAGTTGACCTAAAATCAATTGTATTGGGAAAAAAGTCAAATATGGTCAATTTACAGTCAAATTTCAAAAATTTTGGTCCATATCAACATTATAAACTCATATATTTCATTTGATCAAGTTTGGATCATAATTCCTCAAGAAATTTGATCAAAACATCAAAAGGGCAAAATGGTCAAAATTAGGGTTTTTGACTGAAAAGGTGCAATTTTTTATTTTTAACCTAGAAAATGATTGATTGGTTTAAGTTATGATTTCAAGGTTTCAAATAATTAATTTTGAACTAATGGCATGGCTCAAAACATCTCTCAAGATCAATTGATTGATAGTTGATTTTCAATCAACTGATGAAAAGTCAACTGTACACTGAAAAGACAAACTTTGACTTTTTGATCAAAATCAAGTATCAAAGATCACAATTCACCAAGACATGTAAAAATATGAAACTCGTTCATCAAGAAATCAAAAATTCAAGATTTCATTTTGAAAAGTCAAAATTTCTAAACTTAGAAATTTTTCTAAGTGTTGAAATTCATGTTTTTTCATTACTTTGAGTCAAATTTTCACGTTGATGCAAGATGATTCAAAGGAAACTTCCATCATGAAAGTTATAGATCTCAATGATATCTAAAACATTTTATACACAACTTCTCCTATAAATGCATGGATTTCAAGTTATGATTTTGTGAAGACATGTTCATGAAACTTGGAAACTTAGTGAAATTTTGCTCTAGTTTAGGCAGGATTTTGACCTAACTTCATGGCAATTTTTCACATAGTTCCAAGATGAATATTCAAAAATGTCCAACATAGAGGTTGTAAAGAATTTTACAAGCTTTCCAAAATGTCCAAGAAATTGTTAAGATCATACTTGAGCAAGGAGAATCGAAGGCAAGAAGTTAGGATTTTCAAACTTGAATTACAAGCCATTTTGTGAAGAACACTTGATCCAATCTTCAAGCATGTTGTACAAATATCACTTTTCAGGCTTCTAACTTGCCTTTAACTTCATAATTAATTGATTACACAACTGATAGAGCCATTTTCCAAGCATTTGATCCATTATCCAAGTTGCATTTCCATTAATGGCACAAAGTAACATTGTCATTCTAGTAAAGTGGCTTTAATCACAAATTGAACTTGTCTTGAGCTTTGCATTTGTTATTTATGCATAAGCATCCTCTACACAATAAGATAAGCATGTTTAAAGTTCCTAGCCACTTTAGATAGCCTTGTACCTTGCTTTGGAACAATGCTTGTCAAGCTTGCTTCAAAAACAAGCCAAAAAGCCATAACATGTGAACTTGTACTTCTGATCACCCAAAGCTCTCAAAACCTTTTCCAATACATTGATACATTATGATGCAACTTAGGACACAATTTTTTGCAAGCCTGAAACTCTCCCAAACTCCCTCAAACCATAAATTGCCTAAAAATTCCATTGTTGCACAATTTCTGACCTTGAACTTGTAACTCATATTTCCCTCGTGCGTTTCTTGGCCTTTTGTTTCCTAAAGCTACTATACATCAAATATAACCTATCCTTGTCCCTGTTTCATCACTGTAACACCATTTTCATCAAATTCCATAACCAAAAAACAGAGTCTGCACATTGACTTGTCCAAGCCATTCCAACCATTCATTGCTCAAGCTAATCATTGCATTAGCTTCCTGGGAACTTGAGGAAGCTAACCTGATCATTGCAGCACTTTGAATCAAGCTCAAACTCATTTCCTGATTTCCATTTTTGAGGTACATTTTCTGAACTTCTATCTTTTCATTTAGGTATTGTTAGGCTTGCATTTGTGAAGATAAAATGTAGACATCATTGCCCTGAAACTGTACATGTCCATAGATTTCATTTATATTGCTTGATCTTAAAGAATTTTAGATTTGAATCTTTGGAAGTAGTTAGGTCAGAATTTGGTACTTTCAAAAATTCTCATTCATCTCTGATTTATAGCTTATGATAATTATATGGTTGGATTCATATGAAAAAATAGAGAAACTTTCATGTTTGTATATTTCATTTTTGTTGAGAAATGATGAAGTTACAGATATTCAGGCTGGAGGTTGAAGATGAAGATATAACATTGACTTAGTTTGTTTTAAGTTTATTGATTATTGTATAACTGACGGATGAAATAGGCCACCCCAGTGGTACAACAAGCGCGCGCGTATTAGGAGGTCCTGGGTTCGAACCCCAGCGAGACCTTTTGCCCCTTTTTACATTTTTTCCATTTTTGTTGTTGTTTGAAACAGTCGCATGGGCCTCAGTGCTGGGCCTTTCCTTTTTTGCTTTCTTTAACCCCCCTGTTTACTTTTGCAGGATAGCCCAATTTCTTTTTATTATTTCATTTACTTTTATTTTCTTTTTCTTATTTTTACTTTTTATTTCAGTTTTTTTATTATTTATTAATATTATTAATATTATTTTTATTTTTATTAATAAAAAATCCAAAAATATTTTTTATTATTATTTTCACACTTATTTATTTATTTCCTTTGTAAAGACAAAAAAACTAAAAACATTTTCTTAAACAAATTAATTTCTTTTTTAAATAAATAAATATTTAGATTTAGGTTTAATTATTATTTTATTTTCTTTTAAATTAAAATTAACTTAGAATTTAGGTTTCTTTTAATTATTTAATTTTTATTATTTTCATTAACTTAAAACCTTTTCTTAAAAAACCCTAAAAAATGTTTTAACTTATTTTCTTTCCTTAATTAATATAAGTTTAATTTTATTTAATTTTTATTAATCATTTTCTTAATTAGGTTAAGACCAAACCCCTTTCTTAAAAAAACAAACAAAAATCATTTCTTTTTCCATTTATATTCTTGCATTATATTTTCAATTCTTGTACAATATTCAATATGGTTGTAATAGATAATTATGTTTAATTTTCTTGCAAAATTCTCATTTGTAAATTTGTATACCCCCTCCCCTAATGATGTAATAGCTTAGTAATTTTACTTTCCGTAATTTATCACTTTATATAAATGCTAGTAATTAGGGTTTGTATGGAAAGATAAAATCAACAATTAGCAAACCCTAATTCAAGATAAACAAGCATGTAAATCAAACACATTTGCACACTTGCACCCTTAGGGTAATTCCACTTTGTTGTATTTCAAAAATGGCCATGTTATGTATGTGAGATGTCTTAGCAAAAAGCAATCAAAAATACAAGTTCATAGTCCCTCGATGACGCTACAAATGTTGCCTTTTAAAATGATCTTAGTCCCTCAAATAGAAATGCTAAGATATCTCACAACATTACTATCATGACTATACGATTACCCACGCCCGTCCCTTTACATCCAAAGATAAGGCTTCTTACCAAATCAATGGTAAGATAGCAATATCAAAGGAAAGGAAGAAATAAACAAAAGACTTTTGAGTAGGTAGATTATTCCTAGTTGCTTGCTCACTTTCAAATCAAACAACCTTGCTTATTTTCAAAATAAACACCAAACACTTTCAAAAACACTTTCCAAACATGAAACATTTTCAAAAGCTCAACACTTTTATATGTTCTTACAAACGAGAATTATTACAAAGTTTTCCTAAACGAAGGCGCATTTTCAAAATACTTTCAAAAAATCACACAAAGCACATTTTTAAACAAAAGCAAGTGATCTAGCAAGAAACTAAGAGCCCATAGATAACTATGGATGAAAAGGGTGCTAACACCTTCCCTTTTAATAATCTACCCCCCGAACTCAAGAAATAATCTCAAAGGTATTTCTTGTTCTTTTCAGCCTTTCCTTTTGGATAAAAGAAAATTCGGTGGCGAATCTTGCTAAACGCAACATTTGCGATAAAATGCAAAACAGCCAAGTCAGTTCTCCCACTGTATCACAAGATCATATACCCGGATCTGGGGGCATTTTAGGTAAGTAGCAATAGATTGAGAAACTGTATGCCATAGACCGATATGGCTGAAATAATGGCTACTTTAGTGCGACACATTGGTTTGTGTTGGTATCCCTTGAGTCAGTCACGGAGAATGTTGGGCTTCCGCGTGGTGTCATAAGCACTAACTGACTTTAAAACCTTAGTTGGCATAACTTATACATTATAAATTAGTGAGATGGTCAGCTTTGGTGCAGACTGAAGTTGGTTGATACTCGATACTACACTCATTGAGATCAGAATCTCGGAATATTTCGGTCGCAATTAAGATGCTTGTGCTGAAACAATGTCTGAGAGAAATATCAGTGATATTGAGGCTCCTAGAACCCGGTTACTACTTTTAGGACAGGTTAAGCCAACTAAAACTTCAAGAGAGTACTTACCTACAAACTTCATGCAAGCTTAAACATAAGGCCTTATGTGTTTTATTTGTGTATGATTAATTGTTTGAACATGCGATCATAACATCATAACATCATACCATGTTTGTTGTACCCTAAAATTTCCCTTTCTTTTCTCAAGACATTTCTCAACAAAGATCTCAAATGCTCAAGGATTCTCAAGGGTTTGATCAAATAAGCTCACATCTTAAGAACTGAGCCTCCAAATTAGGGTTTTGATTTTCTCAAAGACAATTGGACTTTTGATGCCTAAAATGAGTTTCATGGTTCATTATAGGTCTCCAATATTTCCCATACCATGTTTCAGGTCTTGCATCATAAATTTGCTCAGTCAATTGCTCAGATGACTAAAAATCAGCTGTATTGGGTAAAAAGTCAATTATGGTCAACCTACAGTCAAACTTCAATACTTTTGACCAATATCAACATTTTAAATTCCTATGTATCATTGGATCAAGTATTTATCACAATCCCTCAAGAAAAGCACTCAATTTACCAAAAGGGTAAAATGGTCAAAATTAGGGTTTTTACTGTAATTGACTGATCATTGGCTTTTGACATAATACATGATCCAATGGCTTAAAGCACAATCTCAAGGATTCAAATACAACATTTTGACCTAATCTCATGGCTCAAATCTTCTTGCAAAATCAATGGATTCATAGTTGAATTTTGGGTCAACTGATACACCAAAAGTCAAACTTTAACTTTTGGTCAAATTTGAGTTTCAAAGATCACAATTCATCAAAAAATATGAAACTTGATCATCAAGAAATAAATAAAGTTAAAAGTCAATTTGAAAAGTCAAACTTTTCAAGACTTAGAATTTTTTCTAAGTGTTTTGTACATGATAATTTCATTACTTCATGCCAATTTTCACCAAGATGCAAGATGATTCAAAGGAAACTTTCAACATGAGAGTTGTAGATATTGATGAGATCTACAGCCTTGAATTAAAGGGCTCATATCCAAAAGTTTCTTAGATTTTGAGTTATAGGTCGATGAAGTCATGCACTTTTTCTTAAACACTTAGTGAATTTTCCACCTAGTTTAGGCAGATTTTGTCCCAACTTCTTGGAAAATTTTCACATAGTTCCAATTGGAGTTTGCAAAAGTGGAAAACATGAAAGTTGTAGAGGATGTTTCAAGCTTTCCAAAATGTCAGAGAACTTGAAGAGATCATTTTTTAGATAAGATAATCGAAGGCAAGAAGTTGGGCATCCATTCTTGAATTATAGGCCATGTTCATGAAGAGCACTTGAGCAAATCTCAAGACATGTTGCATAAATCTTGATTTGAAGGTTTAAAATTTCTAATCACTCAATAATTAAATGTTTACACAACTATTGGATCCATTATCCAAATGTTTGAAGCTTTGTCCAAGTTGATTTTCCATTTTTGGCACAAAGTCACCACTTCCATTTTGGAAAAGTGACTTTAATCACAATGCCAACTTTTCTTGAGCCCATATATTGTTGTTTCTGACTCCAAAACATTGAAAAGCAAGAAGCAACATATCTACAACCTGTTAACCACCCTACAAGCTCTTGTACTTCACATTGAAACCATGAATTTCAACTTTGCTTCAAAAATAAGTTTCAAATCCAAAACATGTGATCTTTGTTTTCTGATCACTTCAAGCCCTTAAACCTTTCTCTATAAATTGAGCCATCATCTACAAGACAAGGACACAAATTCCAGATCCATAAAACTCACTCAAACTCCTTAGAACTCAAAGCTACATCCAAGCCTCCATAACTTGTCATTTTTGGCCAAAAAACTTCAATCTCATAAACCACTCGTGATTTTTCCCTCTAAATCATTCTCAAAGCTTCTATACAACAAACATAATCCATCCCAACACCTGTTATAGTTCTGTAACTCCATTTTCATCTTCTTCCAAACTCAAAAATAGAAGCATGCACATTGGCTTCTACAAGGAGTTTCAGCCACTCTCAACTCAAGCTAAGAACTGCATTAGCTTCCTAGAGGTCCAAGGAAGCTAACCGGATCATTGCAGCACCTTGAAGAAAGCTCAAACTCAAAACAAGAATTCCATTTTCAATGTGAGTTTTCTGACTTTTAAACTCTTCATATAGGCATCATTTGTTTCCATTTTCAAAGATAAAATGTAGACATCATAGCCCTGAAACTGACCATGTCCTTATAATTCATTTATATTGCTTGAGTAGTGAGAATTTTAAAGATGAAATTTCTGAAAAAATTAGGTTTTTATTTGGTACCAGTAAAATTCTCATTCATCTTTGATTTATAGCTCATGAACTTTATATGGTAGAATTTGTATTGAAAAATGGACAAGTTTCATGTTTACATTTTCTGATTAGGTTGAGAAATGAGGAAGTTACGAATTCAAAAATTGTGATGAAGAGGCTGGTGCGAGGTTGAAGATGAAGTCACATTCAAGACTTGTTTTATTTTAAATTTAATGATTGTTGTTCTATAAACGGATGAAACAGCCACCCATGTGGCAGGAGAAGCGTGCGTAAGGCATTATCCTATAAGGTCCTGGGTTTGAACCCCAGGGACCCTTTGTTTTATTTTCTAACATTTCTTTGTATCAGTTTTGAACAACAGGCGCGTTTGGGCCTCCCTCTCTTGGGCATGACTATTTTTACTTTCCCTTATGCCCCTGATTACTTCATGATGCGCATGCCCATTCTTTTTTTATTTTGTCTATTTATTTTCTAATCTAAACAAAAAACGACTTGGGCCTAGAAACAAAAATTGCTTTACTTTTAAACCACCCATTTCATTTAACCTCTCCCTAACTTTTATTTCATATTTCATATTTTATTTTTTTTATTTTTTTATGCTTATTATTATTATCTAATTAAAAAATACCAAAAAATATTTTATTAAACACTTAGACTAATTTTTTATTTTACTTGATTTTCCTTAAACTTCAAACCCTAAAAAATGTTTTCTTAACACATTTAATTTCTTTTCTTAATTAAATTAATTTAGACTTAGTTTTATTTTAATTTTCTTTTAAATTGAATTAACTTATAATTTAGGAGTTTAATTAATTAATTTCTTTCCATTCATTTTAGTTTAACCAATTAGGTTAAAACCTTTCACAAAAACCATAAAACAACAATTTTATTTTCTTGTACATTATCTTTATGTTCTTGTATATTTTAATGTTATTCATTATTCAATATGGTTGTAATAGTAATTAGGTTTTAATTGCTTTATATTAATTTGTATCCCGACTCCCAAATGATGCAATAGCGTAGAACGTTAAATTTCCGTAATTTATCGCTTTGAATATTATTTCTAGTAATTAGGGTTTGTATGGAAAGAATTAAAACCAATACTAGACAACCCTAATTGAAGAAAAAAATACATGAAAACAATACACTTTACATACACGCACCTCTAGGGTTAACTCACACTTGTTGCCTTAGAATAAAATAGTCATGTCCCTCGAACGTGGGATACTTTAGCAATGACCCTTGAATACAAGATTGTAGTCCCTCGAGGACCCTTCCGTAAACAATGTTAGACCCTTAAGATAAATTGGTAAGGTATCCTATAATGTTGCCTTCTATGATTGTATGATGACCAACGCATGTCCCTTCACATCCAATGTTATGGTTGCGTACTAACTAATGGTAAGATAACACTATCTAAAGAAGGAGGAAAAGAAAAAAGAATTTTTGAGTAGGTAGAACGCTCGTAGTTGCTTGCTCACAAACTAAAACCATTTCCACACTCACAGTTTCAAAACATCTTTCCAAAATCAAACATCTCTTTGAACTATTTTCAAAACCAACACTTTGTATACATTCTTATAGATACAAGAATCATTACACAATTTGCCAAAACAAACACGTTTTCAAAATATTTTCAAACTCACACCAAACACAAGCACTTTCACAAAAGCATTTCAAAGTGAGCTAGAAACTAAGATCCGTAGATAACTACGGATGAAAAGGGTGCTAACACCTTCCCTTTTCATAACCTACCCCCCAAACTCAAGAAAATATCTCAAAAGGTCTTTCATGTTCTTTTCACCCTTTCCTTTATTGGATAAAAGAAAAGTCTGTGGCGACTCTTGCTATTCGCAACAATTGCGAAAAAACACAAAACACCTAAGTCAGTTCTCCCACCATATTATAGAAATGACGACTTTGTTGGGGAACATCTTAAAAGTGGGGTTACCAAAGATATTAGATCACCTTTAAAATGCTTTCATTGTTTGCCTTGTATGCTTTACATTATGGGTTAAGTTTGGGTTTTTATAGATCCTCTACCCGGATCTGGGAATATTATTAGGTAAGTAGAAAATATTGTGGAGACTGTATGGAATTAACCGATATGGTTGAAGCAATAGATACATTAGTGTGACATATTTGTTGGTACCGGTATTCCTTATGGTGAATCAAGGAGAATACGGAGCCGTTGTGTGGTGTCATGAAGCACTAACCGACCATAGAACCTTTAATTGAACAACTTGGCCATTAGGAAGTAGTCAGATAGCCGGATTTGGTGCAGTCCAAAGTTGGTTGATACTCGATACTACGCTCAGTGAGATTGGACTTTTGGGATATTTCAGTCGCCAATCAATAGGCCTGCGCTGAAACAATGACTGATGAAGAAATATCAATGATATTGAGATTCCCTAGAACCCGATTACTTTCTAGGACAGGTTAAACCAACTAAAATTCAAGAGGGTATTTACCTATGAACTCCATGCAAGCCTAAACCTAAGAACTTGTTTTCTTTGCTTGTATATGATTATTTGTACATAACATCATGACATCATACCATAGCGTTTGTACTAACCATTTCAAGGACCTTGGGATTTATCTTTGTTCTGTTTTGTAGGATATGGCTTCCATTCGCAGAAATACCATCTGAATCAACCTTGTGAAAGTGCCTCCTCAACTCAAGGAGTTAGCATCAAGGGTCTCTGAAAATTGTCTGTTCACCAAGAAGTATGGTCGACTCCTAAACTTGGTTACATCAAACTTTGAAGAAGACATGGTACATGTGCTTTTTCAATTCTTTGACCCTAAACATCACTGTTTTACATTTCCTGATTACCACTTGGTGCCCACTATGGAAGAGTTCTCTTAACTATTAGGAGTGCCTATTCTTGATCAATTACCCTTCACCGATATTGAGAAAGACCTAAGACCTGAAGAGATTTCTCTAGCCTTACATTTGCAACGGTCTGACATTGTGGCTAATTAGGAAACTAGAAGTGGTGTTAAGGATTTTCTAGTCAAGTTTTTGTTTGAGAAAGCTCAACTATTTTGGGACGCTCTGAATTTGCAAGCTTTCGAAGAAGCTTTGGCTCTTCTAATCTATGGGATGGTACTGTTCCCTAATTCAGACTAACTTATAGATGATTATGTAGTCAAAATGTTCCTATCCCGTAACGCGGGTACCTACCGTGCTCGGAGATATTTTCATTCTCTTCACACTCGCACTATGAAGAGAAGAGGGATTCTTATGTGTTTCACTCCTTTGCTGGCTAAGTGGTTTATTTCAGACCTTCCTCGATCAGTTTTTAAGAACGGACAAGACATGAAGTGGTCTCAAAGGTTAATGTCACTCTCTCATTCGGATATTCATTAGTGTTCTCGACCTTTGGAGGATGTTGCCTTTATTGACGGTTGTGGGGAATTCCCTAATGCCCCCACTCCTTAGCATTAGGGGAGGTATCACTTATAATCCTTGCTTGGCTCTACTACAATTTGGATATGCTCAGAGGGATGGCCCTCATAACGCGCTTGTCCATGGTATTGTATTTCACTATGAGAACGATGTCCAAGGTTATCATCAAATATTTGTACGAGCTTGGGGCATGGTGAACAAGGTTGATAGCAAAACTTTGAGGCATAAGAACTATATTCATTTGGAGCCTTATCTAAAATGGGTGCGAGCTCGCGCTCAAAACCTTATGATTCTGTATGTGGCCATCCTATCAATCATTATGGAGCTTATTGTCGAAGGAAATGTTCCTTACACCATTCTTCATCCTGACATGCCTACTACTCTCGAAGAATTGGAAAGATCGTGGATTCAACTCAAGTGAGAGAGAGACACCTTTGAAACCCAATTCTACGTAAGCGAGAAGAAGGTGTTGAAGCTCACAAGAAAACTTCACGAGGAGCGAAGCCTAAATGCTTACATTGCACCAAAGAGGATGTGTTAATGGGAAACCTGAGCCTTTAGTCTTAGGAGTTTGTTTTGTCTTTTTATTTCTTCCGTTGTAAGCCCTAGAGGAAATTTGTAACCATTGAACTTAGTAATACAATTAATGTTTTGTTTCCTTTTTGTTTAAGAAAATTTAAGTCTTAAAGGTCCTTGAAAGCATTTCATACGCATAACATGCATCATATCATAAGTAGGTTTTTCGACACAAGTTTCCTCATCTTTCTACTGTTTATTTCAGTATAAGATAGATCTAGAGCAAATTGTGAAGGACTTGCAGACTCAAAACTCTTAGTTCCAAGAAACTCTTCTCAACTTAGCAAACGAGCAACAAGAAATGATGTCACTTCTTGTCACAAATAAGAAGACCAAGAAGAAAGCTGTAATCAACATGGGGAAGAGATTCAAGGGCCCCATCCGACAAGTTCAAATTGAAGCGGACTCCTATGAGAAGGATGAGAATCAAGATGAAGATGCTAGGAGCACCCGTGCTGGGGGTGGAAACAATCAAACCTCTGAAGACGAGGATTATTTTGACGAGCAATATCCACCGGCTGACAACAAGTATAAGCAACTAGAAGACATATTGAAGGCTGTAGAAATCCAAGTTGTGTCTGGATTGGACTTTGGTGACTTAGGTTTGGTTGATGGGGTAGTCATTCCCCACAAATTCAAGATCCTTGTTTTTGTAAAGTATGATGGTGTCTCATGTCCGAAGCTTCACCTAATATCTTACGCCCGCAAAATTCAGCCTCATACCGCTGACAATAAATTATGGGTGCATGTTATTCAAGAAAGTCTATCTCGGACACAGTTGGAGTGGTTTTACCAATTGGAAGGGACTAACATCCATACTTGGGAGGATTTAGCCACTGCCTTTTACCACAAATATCAATATATTGTTGATCTTGCACCAACTAGGATGCAATTTCAAGGTATGACCATGGGTTCCAACGAGGTCTTTAAAGAATACGCTAAAAAATGGAGAGATCTGGCTGGCAGGGTGAAGCCACCATTGACTAATAGGGAATTGTTAGACATTTTTATGGGAACATTGACTGGACCATTTTTCAACTTGCTAATTGGAAGTTCATAACCCGGATTTACTGAATTAATTTTAACTGGTGAGAGGGTTGAAAGTAGGATTAAAAGCGAGAAGATACCCATGGCCTCCACCTCAAATGTTGTGAAAAAACCATTTATTGGTAAAAAAGAGACTAATGTTGTGTATGGGTCAAGAAGCCATGTCAGGAAGGACCACCGTCAGTTAGAAAATGTAGTTCTAATCTCCAATCCAACTTCTACTCAAAGACCATAACAACAAGCTAATCAACAAAGGCCTGACATCCTGAGAAGACAATTTACTAGAATCAACATGTCACTATCTCAAGCTCTATAACACTTATTGAAAGCTAATTTGGTAACATTACGGGATCCCCCTTTAAATCCCATTGTTTCATCACCAAAATATAACCTGAATACCAAATGTGCTTACCACTCCAATAGTCCTGGACATGACACTGCTCATTGTTGGGTGCTGAAATGAAAAATCCAATACCTTATTGATAACAAGACAATTAAACTCGATCCTCCGCCAACTCCCAATGTGATCACCGCACCTATGCCAAATCATGGTAAGGGTGTCAATGCTATTGAATATCCCTCTTTTGTTTCCTCCGTCAAAGATTTGACCACTCCTTTGAAAACTGTTAAAGAGAACTTGCTTAAAGCTGGGGTATTCCTTGGATGCCTTGAAGATTGTGAATGGCTGAAGAAAGGTGTCCAACACCTGATGGATAGCCATGAGATTCTATTTGAAAGAACTCCATCTGTGAAAAGTTTGACTGGAATTGTATCTCAAGAAGTTGAAGACGTATCCATCATTATTATCTCAAACAAACCTATTAGGATCACCTCCAAAGGTCCTATTAGGATTCCCGTTGAACCAAGAATAGCTCCACTGATAATCATCACACCGAGGCCAGTCCCCTATTCTTCTGATAAGGTTGTGTCATGGAATTATGGGCGAAAGTGTATTACCATGGTATAAAACAATATTCATGGATTGATGAAGATGAAATTGCCGACATTATCAATATTGCTGGATCAAGAAAAGTTGCTAGGACAGGAAGGATCTTCTCTCCTGAGATTTCACCTCCGACCACCACAACTACACCCATTCGTATTACTGTTGACAAACTTAATACTGATGCTAGAGGAAATGAAAAGATGACTGATCCTTCCTTGATGGAGGCGCCCGTAAAAGATACTATCATTGAGGAACCATCTACCCAAGAGATGGAGGAGATTTTGAAAATTATCAAGAAAAGTGAATACAAGATAGTTGAATAGTTAGGGAAAACACCCTCTAATATTTCTTTGCTATCTTTATTGCTATGCTTCGATGCGCATACTCAAGAGTTAATGAAATTATTGAAAAATACACATGTTCCTTAAGAAACTATGGCCGACCAATTTGAAAATTGTGTAGCAAGTTTAACTGCCGAGAATGGTATGGGATTCTCAGATGCAGATCTGACTCCATCCAGGAAAAATCACAACAAAGCTCTTCATGTTTCCATCAAGTGTAAAGGCACCACTTTAGCCCATGTGTTGGTGGATATTGGTTCCTCCCTGAATGTCTTACCAAAGGGGGCCTTAGATAGGTTGGACTCAGAAGGTTTGGTACTAAAGCCTAGTGACATCGTGGTGAGAGCTTTTGAAGAATCAAAGAGGATGGTCCATGGAGAGGTTGATCTCCCTATTAAAGTTGGGTCTCAAGTCTTCAACTCGACATTCTATGTAATGGATATTCGTCCTGCTTATTCTTGCCTGCTTGGAGGCCCATGGATAGATGAGGAAGGTGCGGTGACTTCTATGCTACATTAAAAGTTGAAGTATCCGGTCAAGGGGAAAATTGTCACTGTATACGGAGAAGAAGAGTTTATGATTAGTCATCTGAATTCATTCAAGTTTGTTGAAAAGGATGGAGAGTTTATAGAGACTCCTTGTCAAGCCTTTGAAGTGGTCTCTCCCATGGTTGTTGGTCAAGGCCACTCCTGGCACTCCTAAAGCTGCTAAAGATACACCAAGGATGGCTTCTCTCAAAGATGCTCGTGCTCTTGTTGAAGATGGAGGTTGCACCATTTGGGGACAACTTCCAGATATCCCTTTCAAGTAAGACAAGTTTGGATTGGGCTTTGCTGCCAAGGCTCAAAAGGAGGTTCGACGTGCTCGAGCAAGGAAACCACCTCTCTGCATTAGTAACCATGAGGTTAATGCTCTTGAAGACTCTGATGCTGATTGCGACTTTGATGACTGGGTTTACCCGACTGCCGGTGAAGGACTCAATAACTGGAAAACCAAGGACTTCACTCCAAACTCCTTCAGCCAGGAGTAAATGCCATTTACTTGTTTTTATCACTTTAAGAACCCTGTCTGTAATTTCTATTGAAACAATGACTTTAAGCCATGTGCCTTTCCCGGGTCACAATGATCCGTTTGTCAAGGGTTTGTCATTTTCATATGCCATATGCTCATTTTAATGAAAAACATTGGACTCTTTTGCATTCAAATTTTGCGCTCATTGTCTTTTTTTTTTCACTTTATTGCATTTTCAAAATAGCCATGTGCCCTTACATGTACACACACACTTTACAGATCCACATCCACTCTGGATCTTATTGACAACGACTCTGCTATTTCCATCTATGACTTTGAAAATCCAATCTATCAAGCCGAAGAAGAAGGCGAGGAAGATTGTGAAATACCTGGGGAACTCGCCAGATTTCTGATACAAGAGGAAAAGGCCATTCAACTAAGAACCAGTTGAAGTGATCAACCTAGGTACTGCGGATAATAGGGAAGTCAAGATCGGTGCTAACTTGTAAGACGATGTCAAGAGAAGATCGGTGAAGATGTTGCACGAATATATTGAAGTGTTTTCTTGGTCATATAAAGATATATCGGGGCTCGAGTAGTTGATCGTCTGCCAATGAAGGAAGGTTATCCTCCAGTCAAGCAAAAGATTCGTCGCATGCGGCCAGATATGTCTGAGAAAATAAAAGTTGAGGTAATGAAGAAATTTAACGCAGGTTTCCTGGAAGTGACATCATATCCACAATGGGTTGCAAATATGGTCCCGGTGCTTAAGAAAGATGGAAAATTTTGTATGTGCATAGACTATAGGAATTTGAATATGGTAAGCCCCAAGGATGATTTCCCACTATGACACATTGACGTCTTGGTTGACAACACGGATCATCACAAAGTTTTCTCCTTCATGGATGGTTTCTCTGGTTACAATCAAATTAAAATGGCTCCCAAAGACATGGAGAAGACCACTTTTATCACACAGTGGGGCAGCTTTTGTTATAAGGTCGTGCCTTTTGGTTTGAAGAATACAGGCGCAACTTATCAACGGGCTATGGTAGCTTTATTTCATGACATGACCCATCATGAGATAGAAGTGTACGTTGATGATATGATTGCAAGGTCCCAGACTGAGGAAGAACACCTTGATCATTTACACAAACTATTTAAATGGTTGAAAAAGTACAAGCTAAGGCTGAATCCCAACAAATGCACCTTCGGAGTAAGATCAGGAAAACTCCTAGGGTTTAACGTCAGTGGCAAAGGTATTGAAGTCGATCTCTCAAAAGTCAAAGCCATACAAGAAATGTTGGAAACCTGCACTGAGAAGGAGGTCAGGGGTTCCTTAGGTCGACTCAATTATATTTCCCAGTTCATATCTCACTTAACTGCTACTTATGAGCCAATCTTCAAACTATTGAAGAAAGATCAAGTAGTCAGATGGAACGACGATTGCCAAGCAGTTTTTGACAAGATTAAGGAATAATTACAAAAACCTCTAATCCTAATGCCTTCAGTTGAAGAAAGACCTCTGATTATGTACTTGAATGTATTAGAGAATTCAATGGGGTGTGTGTTGAGTCAACATGACGAGTCTGTCCGAAAAGAGCATGCGATATACTACCTTAGCAAAAAGTTTATCGACTATGAAACCAGATACTCACTGCTCGAGAAAACTTGTTGCGCTTTGGCATGGACTGTTCGCCGACTAAGATAGTATATGTTGACTCACACTGCTTTATTGATTTCTATGATGGATCCCATCAAGTATATCTGAGAGAAGCCATCTCTCTCCGGAGGAATAGCTATATGGAAAATGATATTGACTTAATACGATATCTAATACACTACATAAAAAGTAATAAAAGGAAGTGTACTGGCGGATCATTTGGCCCATCAAGCTGTTGAGGACTACCAATCCATGAACTTTGAATTACCAAACGAGAATATCATGTCGATAACCGACTATGAAAATCCTGGACCGTATGAAGGATTTGAATAAGGATCCCGATGGACTATGGTTTTTAATGGAGCTTCTAATGCATTGGGTATTGGAATTGGTGTTGTGATCATTTCTCCCGAAGGTTGCTGTTTTACCCCAAAATTTTCCCTCCCATTTTACTCAAACAATTTCAATTGAGGTCCCCAACTTTCTCAAGGTTGCCCAAGAGTTGACCAGACAAACTCTCTCCTAAGGCAGTATACCCCAAATTAGGGTTTCTATTTTCATCAAGATGGGTGGACCACAAAGGTCTCATATGCTCTCCATGGTCTTAATATTTTCTCAAGACCCTACATGTCAACTTGCATGCCTTGCATAAGAAGTTTGCTCAATCAACTGCTCAGATGCTTGAGAATCGACTATATTAGGTCAAAAGTCAACTGTGACCCACATACAGTCAAACTTAAAGATTTTTGGTAAACATCTACATTTTGAAGTTACTTTCATCATTTGATAAAGGATTGACCATGATTCCCCAAGGGATGCTCCAAATTCATCAAAACCCAAAAGTTGCTAAATTAGGGTTTCTTAGTAAAAGTCAACCCAATTTTGACCAAGCATAACTTCCACATGCTTTATCAGAAATTTTCCATCCAAGGCTCATTTTGAAGAGGATGCAATTCCCTACAATTCATATTCAACCCCCAAGTTCAAAATATGCACTCATCAAAAGATAGGAATTTCTACATTATAGGTCCTTTTGAAAAGTCAACAAAAACACCTTTTAGGTCAAAGCTTCATACATGAACATGGAAGATCCAATTGAGATAAAACCAAAAGGGTTGCTTAGGGTACATCCTAAGCTTTATAAAAAGTCAAAGAACACCTTCCTAGGGTCAAAATTGAGAGAGTTGTGCATTGTCAAAGTTGGCAATTTTTGGAAAATTGGGAAAAGTCAACATTGATCAAGTTTGCATTTTTTTCCAAAGGGGCTCGTGTTTTCTTGCTTGAAACATGTTTCTAATAGGACCCACGACCCCTGAGCTTTTCCACCTATTATTTTATTACTTTTATCATTTATTTTGATTTTTTATTCATTTAAATCAAAATAAATCAAACTAAATGGTAAAATAATGAAAACAAATCAAATCTTGAGATTTTCGTGCACATTTGGAGTCCATGTATAGCTAGCATGATGATCAATTCGTGCAAGACTCATTAGGGTTGGAAAATATTATATTGAAGCTTGTTTTAGAAAGATATCATACATGAATCAAATCAAATCACATTTTCATAATTCTCAAAGATATGATGCAATTTTACAACCCTAATTCAGTCTACTATATGTATACAACAAATGCAGATCAAAAGAAGAGGGTTTTGCAGTGGTAGGGAGCAAGAACGAAAACTCAAAATTTGGACAAAAAGTGGGCATTCGATTTCTGCCTTAGAGGACGATTCCAGGAAATTGAAGGACTCTAATCACTCCCTGGCCATCTCTAGAAGCCAACAACACCATTTGCAAGGTCTGAAACGCTAAGAATTCGTCCCTACACCTCACACAGTTTGCGAGCTTTTTCAAATTTCATTATTACAATTTATGCATCATTAGCACCTTTAATCGTCATATTTGTGATTATTATCATGTTTGCAAGCTAACTGGATGGTTTAATTGCATTTTTGAAGCTTATACACGCATCTTCCATGATTAGGGTTTCTACATGAATTTTAGGGTCTTTGTGTACAGGAAAAATTGGGCCATGAATCAAGTACCATGATACTCGTGAGACCAAGACGAGTTGATTGGTACCATCACAATTAATTTATCATGCTCGTATGAAATTTTTGAATTGTGCAGGGCTGTAGTTACAGCAAAACGTTTGTAGGTATAAGTCTCTTATCTAATACGACGGTTGCACCGAAGGAGATGATGTGTGGCAGCCCATGAATGGCTGATTTGAATTTTGCGCGCATTTTCTGAATCCATTATTTTGTTTTGCTTATTATGTTTTGTTTTCATTATATAAACAAAATAACAAGCTAGCGCAGTTGGCAGCATATCGTTGGTGATAAGTAGTAGGACCTGGGTTCGATCCTAGGTCCCAACAATCTCTTTGTATTATTTTTTCTCATGTAATCAAGTGTACCATGCTCTTAACTATCCACCATGCGCTAGCAGTTCCTGACCACTGGATGCACTTCTATCCAGATCCAACGCTTCCAGCCATGAAGGTCCATGATAGTCCTCAGGTCAACGCTTGCATTTAATCCAACATGGTTGACCAGACTTGGAGCTTATTGGGCTTAGAATTTCAGCTTCACACCCCCTTTTTTGCTAGCATACAGGCCCATTCTTTGTCTTTTCTTTATTTATTTCTTTTGTTTTAATTATTTTTGTTTAATTATTTTTCACCAAAATTAATTGTTTTTTTTAATTAATCATAAAATAAATAAATCACAAAAACACAAAAAAAAACATTTTTTTTTAAGAATACATTATTTAATTTAATTAGTAAGTTAGGTAAATTTTATTTTTGTTTCATTTAAAATCAAATAGAATCTAGGTTTTAATTTTACAATTTATATTTCTTTTCTTAAATTAAAAAAACCAAAAACACACAAAATATTTTTTTACAAAATATTTCCTATTTCTTTAATTAACTAATTTAATTAGGAAATTAGGTTGATTTAATTCCTTTCATAATTTAAAAACAATCAGAAATTAGGTTTAATTAATTTGCAATTAAATGTTTTCTCAAATAAAAATCCACAAGAACAAAAATCTTTTTCTCTCGATTAGAGTTTTAGGTTATCTTTTCAACCGTCCTCGTATTTAATTCGTTGTGCGCTTGTTAATTATTTTGCCATTATTTTGTAACTGCTAAGGGTATGTAATGGCTTTAAACTAGGGTTTTTATTTACAGATTTTCCCCCATTTTTGGTTAAGTAATTAATCCCCCTCCCCGAAGCCTTGTAATAGCTATGTTTTATTTCCTCGCACTTTTAATTTCCACAATCTTTAACCGTCTAGATGCATGGCTAATAGGATTGTATGACAAGAATGTATGGAAAATTAAAAACGGTAGATCACCTAATGTGCAAAGATTAAATAACTGAAACAAATCATATGCACATATTCACTCCTAGGGTTTACCTAACTTCGGTTGCCTTCGGTAAACAATCATTAAGCATAAGAGATTTTAGTGGTTGCCCTCCAGTCTAAAAGATGAAAATGTTGCCTCGGAAAAGTTGCCTCGAAAATGTTGCCTCAGAAAGATCTTAAGACTCTAGGGTTATTACTAAAGTTTTCTAACTATTACTTTAGTGATTGTACTTGTCCCTTTCAAACGTCCCTTACAACTCCAACGATGGTGCTACCTACTCCTTAATAGTAGGATAATGTTGTCTAAAGGAAATAGAACGAACAATCTTTTTTCGAGTAGGTAGAATCTTAAGTATTTGCTCAATAAAAACTTTTCACACAAACACCTTTCAAAACAAATTTTCAAAACAACTTCGTCACATCCTTGAGGACTGATACAAGGGTTATCACGAAGTAAAACATTTTTAAGACAAACACACACAAGCAATTTGAAAAATGAGCAAGTACCTAAGAGCCCGTAGATAACTACGGATAGAAAGCGTGCTAACACCTACCCTTTCTATAATCTACCCCCCGTACTCAGAATATCTCAAAAAAAGGTTTTTTTGTTATTTTTCCTTTTCCATGATTGGATGAAATAAAATTCGGTGGAGACTCTTGTTACCGCGACATTTTACGAACAAAAAAACACAAAACGCAAAACGCAAACCAGTATAACAGTCGGTTCTGCAACCGTATCACAGGATTGGCGACTCTGTTGGGGAATCAAATACGTGGGGTATACCTTAGGATCTAGGTCATTAAATTGCTTCTATTGATTGTCTTGATTTCTTTACTTTTAAGGGTTTGTTTAGGGTTACTATAGATCCTACACCCAGATCTGGGGGCACTCATTAGGTAAACAACAATAGATTATGGAGACTGTACGGTGTAGACCGATATGGTTCAAATGATGGCTGTGTTGGTGTGGCAGTTTGGTTGGTACCGGTATCCTTCATGGGGAAACGAGGAGAATACGGGGCCGCCGCGTGGTGCCGTGGAGCACTAATGGACCTTAGGACCTTAGTTGAACAAACTTGGCCATTAGAAAGTAGTGAGATAGCCGACCTTGGTGTAGAGCTGAGAACTGGTTGATACTCGATACTACACTCATTGAGATCAGACTTTCGGGATATTTTGGCTGCAAGAAAAGATTGAGAGCTGAAACAATTCCCGATAAAGGATGGTCAGTGATATTGAGAATCTCTAGAACCCAGTTACTTTTTAAGACATGTTTGAACCAACTAAACTTCAAGAGGGTACTGCCTTTAACCTCATGCAAGCCATAAACCTAAGGACTTGGTGTGACTTGACTGTGTTTGCTATACCTGTGGTTTATCAAGGCATCATGAATCATAACATGGCATCCATGCTTATTTCACTAACCATTTCAAAGACCAAGGGAATTTATCTTTGTTCTGTTTTGAAGATCATGGCTTCTATTCGAAGAAACATTGTCGGAATCAGCTTTGTGAAGATACCTTCCCAACTCAAAGAGCTAGCATCAAGGGTTTCTGAAACTTCTGCATTCACTAAGAGACATGGTCAACTTCTCAACCTGGTTACTTCAAACTTTGATGAAAAGATGACGAGTGTACTCTTTCAGTTCTTTGATTCAAAGCACCACTGCTTCACCTTTCTAGACTATCAGTTGGTGCCTACCTTGGAAGAATTCTCTCAGCTTTTGGATATACCCATTCTTGAACAGGTACCCTTCACAGGTTTGGAAGAAGTTCCTAAGCCAAAAGTCATTGCCTCAGCTTTACATCTGAAACAGGCCTGAAAATTCTGGCTGCAGATACTCAATGTCACGTCCAATGTTATGACACCGTATCTGACTTACTATATGACAGTAAATACAAAAGCAGTAAATAACACAGTCAATTGTTTACCCAGTTCAGTGTGCAACAACACCTACTCTGGGGGCTACCAAGCCAGGGAGAGAATCCACTATAAGAGATGTTAATTCAGGAATAAACCAAGCAGTTTATCTCCTTCACTTAAGACCTACCCAATGCAATTCTAATCTAAGTACAACTTAAACCTGAGTTCCTACTCATTCCCCCTCAATCACAGCAGTGATACATAAACCAATTTGACTTAAGAATTGATGAAGACACTCTTCAAAAAAAACACACACTTGATTAAACTTCACAGCTTTTTAATCAAGCAACACAATCACTCGTGCTTCACAGCTTTGAGTGATTTACACAACTAACTTGACTCTGCTTCACAGCTTTAGTCAAGGGACATTCAAACACTCTTGCTTCAAAGCTTTGAGTGCTACACAACCCTTACAATCGAAACCTATTCCAAGGCACTTATCACAATGATAATTGCTTGGAGTACAATAAACAAATCTATACAGATTACAAAATTGATCTTCTAATCAATCAGCAGGGATGTCTTGAAAAACAGCAGCTCTGTTGAATATATAGCAGCTGCAACTTCAGTTAGGGTTTCCAAAAACCTAGGGTTGATTCCGTTTGACCTAAAGACCAGGTCACAGGACTTTATTGACTAGGTTAGGATTGAGCTAGGTTACTCCTCAGAAAACGCAGGATTCTGTTCAGAAAGGACTGAGTTATTTCCTGAAAAAACTCAGACTTATCCAATCCTGCAATCCTGTTAGTTCAGAACAGGATGTCATGACATCTGTTATGACATCTGAGAAAACCTGTCTACTGATTTAGCAAAATGTGATCATTTTGCAAACATGCTCAGATACGCACTTATAAACATCAGTATTTGAATTACAATATTTTTCTGCACATGTACCTAATGAGTTAGTACAACCTGAACTAGAATGTTATGACATCAGTCATGACATTCACACATACGCTTGGGATTTACCAAAAATGCAAGCCAATACCTAAACACCTACAAACTCCCCCTTTGGCAGATTTTTGGCTAAAGTCCCTAAACAATCAGAGATAGATAGATAGCAGCAGAAATAAGTGACAGCAGAAAAATATAATGTCAAGTACTAATTAAGCAAGTACCAAAATATTCTCCCCCTCTTTAGCCACAAATGGGCCAAAGATACATGTTCATGAAATTATACAGTTATCCAAAACAAAATAATGAAATCAGCAGAACACACTTCCAAGCACCACCAGAAATCAGCAACCATCCTTCAAGTACTGTCATCATATCCAGAGGATTCAGGCTTCTTTCTTTTCTTGTGAGCAATGTCAGCATTCTTCTCTTTGTTTGATGTCTCAACATTCTTAGAGACATTTGGATTTGTTTCAGCATTTGAGTTTTCTTGGTTCAGAGGAACAGAAATGCCAGGAACTGAGTGGTTCTCGTTCAGAATTCTTGAAACAATTTTTGCTATTGCTTGATTAACATAGGCTGTCCCTTCCCTATTTGCAATTTCAGGGGGAACTGAAGAGGAAGGATGAGATGGATTACCTGTATGTCTTGTTCTCAACTCTTTGGCCTTGGTGGGGTTAGTTCTATGAGAACAGATCTCCAGAACGTCAGAGTCTAGAAAGGAAGAGATTGTCCCAGAATCTTGATCAGAGGAAGAGGTTGAGATGGTCGTATTGGATGATGATGGTGTTTGAGACATTTTGTCAGTTTTGAAGGACCAACAGCAAATGAGTAGAAATTTCTGATTGAGAGACTGGGTTTTGATGAGGAGACGAGAGAGGAAGGAAGCAAAGGAGTGTCTATTCAACTTCTTAAAAGAATTGTTGGAAATGAGAAAATACAATTTTAAACCAATCAGAACAGGCATAAGTCCTTTGGTCTTTGTTTTAAGCAAAATTAATTGCTACAATTCCTCATGTTGGCAAATACCCAGCTTACCCCTTAAGTTTTCAAATTGGTTTGCATCCAAAGCCTTGGTAAAAATGTCAGCCAGCTGTAGCTCAGTGGCAACATGTTCCAATTTGATTGTCTTCTCTTCTACAAGGTCTCTAATAAAGTGATGTCGTATGTCAATATGTTTGGTCCTGCTATGCTGAATGGGATTCTTGGATATGTTGATTGTACTCAGATTGTCACAGTACAATGTCATAACATCTTGTGTGACATTATACTCAGTGAGCATCTGTTTCATCCATATCATTTGAGAGCAGCTACTACCAGCTGCAATATATTCAGCTTCAGCAGTGGAAAGAGACACACAATTCTGTTTCTTGCTGAACCAGGAAACCAGATTACTTCCCAAAAAGAAACATCCTCCAGAGGTGCTTTTTCTATCATCAGCACTACCCGCCCAATCAGCATCACAGTAGCCAGTCAGAGCTGGTTCACAGCCATGAGTATACAACAATCCATAGTTGTAAGTACCACTTACATACTTCAAAATTCTCTTCACTTGATTGATATGACTGACTTTGGGATCAACTTGGTATCTAGCACAAACTCCAACTGCAAAGGCAATATCAGGTCTGCTGGCAGTTAAGTACAACAAGCTTCCTATCATGCTTCTGTACAGACTTTGATCCATCTTAACCCCACTTGAATCTTTGGAAAGCTTTAGATGAGTAGGAGCAGGAGTCCTTTTGTGACTTGCATTCTCCATACCAAACTTCTTTACAATATTCTTAGCATACTTGCTTTGAGATAAGAAGATTGAGTCCTCCATCTGTGAGACTTGTAGTCCAAGAAAATAAGTTAGTTCTCCCATGAGACTCATTTCAAATTCAGCCTGCATCTGGTCAGCAAAATGTTTAACCATATGTTCTGACATTCCTCCAAACACTATGTCATCAACATATATTTGGGCAACCATCAACTTCCCTCCTTCAGTTTTGACAAATAGAGTTTTGTCCAAGCCTCCTTTTCTGTAGCCTTTGTCTGAGAGAAACTTTGTTAACCTGTCATACCATGCTCTAGGAGCTTGTTTCAGCCCATATAGAGCTTTTCTTAATTTGTAGACATGATCAGGATGGGTTGGATCCACAAAACCTTTAGGTTGTTCCACATAAGCTTCCTCATTTAAGTACCCATTTAGAAAGGCACTTTTCACATCCATCTGAAATAACTTGAACTTCAGAAGACACGCAATTGACAACAAGAGTCTGATTGACTCCAACCTGGCTACAGGTGCAAAGGTTTCATCAAAATCAACCCCTTCAACCTGGGTGTATCCTTGAGCAACAAGTCTTGCCTTATTTCTGGTGACAACTCCTTCAGCATCTGACTTGTTCTTGAATATCCATTTTGTCCCAATGATGTTAGTTCCTTCAGGTCTAGGAACCAGTTCCCAAACTTCATGTTGCTTGAATTGGTTCAGTTCATCTTGCATTGCACCAATCCAATATTCATCAGTTAAGGCTTCCTTGACATTTCTTGGTTCCATTTTGGACACAAAACAAGAATTTGAGATGATTTCTCTAGATCTTGTGATGACTCCACTATTGGGATCTCCTATGATGAGCTCTTTTGGATGATCCTTCTGAATTCTGATGGAAGGAGTCTTGCTAGCTTCCTTTGATTCAGATTCTGTTGTGGTGGAGTTGGGTAGATCATCCTGTTGGGTTGAAGTCTCAAAGAATGTCTCAACAGTACAAGGAACATCTATTTCTTCATGATAGTCATCAATTATAACATTTATTGATTCCATCATGGTTTTGGTTCTGGAGTTGAATACTCTATAAGCTCTGCTGTTTGAGGAGTATCCTAGAAATATGCCTTCATCACTTTTGGAGTCCAGTTTTCTTCTTTGTTCACGATCAGATAGGATATAGCATTTGCTGCCAAACACATGGAAGTACTTCACAGTTGGTTTTCTTCCTTTCCAGAGTTCATATATGGTGGATGAGGTTCCCTTTCTCAAGGTGACCCTGTTATGAACATAGCAAGCTGTATTCATAGCTTCAGCCCAAAAATACATAGGAAGTCTTTTGGCATGTAACATTGCTCTGGCAGATTCTTGTATGGTCCTGTTTTTTCTTTCCACAACTCCATTTTGCTGAGGTGTTACGGGAGAAGAAAACTCATGACTGATTCCTTCTGAAGCACAGAAGTCATCAAACTTGCTGTTTTCAAATTCCTTGCCATGATCACTTCTGATTCTGACAATACATCCTTCCTTCTCTCTTTGAATTCTCTTGCACAGTTCTCTAAAAACTTCAAATGCATCTGATTTTTCCCTAATGAAATTAATCCAGGTGAATCTGGAAAAATCATCTACAACCACGTAGGCATATCTTTTACCTCCAAGACTCTCTACTTGCATTGGTCCCATCAGATCCATATGGAGGAGTTCTAGAACCTTAGAGGTGGTCAGATGTCTTGACTTTGGATGTGACATCCTAGTCTGCTTACCCACCTGACATTCACCACAAACTCTTCCTTCATCAATTTGCAGTTTTGGAATCCCTCTGACTGCTTCCAAGGAGATAATCCTCTTCATCCCCCTTAGATGAAGATGGCCAAGTTTTTGGTGCCACAGTTTCACCTCTTTTTCTTCTTTTGCAATGGAACACACAGATGAGAAATTGGTGTTCTCAGCCTCCCACAAGTAACAATTGTCTTTGGATCTGACTCCTTTCATTACTATCTCTTGTTTGTCATTGATCACAAGGCATTCAGATTTTGAGAAATTGACCTTGAATCCTAGATCACACAGTTGACTGATACTAATGAGATTAGCAGTCAGTCCTTTCACCAGCAGTACTTCATTCAGACTTGGAACTCTAGGACAGTCCAAATCACCAACTCCTTTGATTTCACCTTTAGCCCCATCTCCAAAGGTCACAAAACTGGTGGTGTGAGGCTTAACATTATTGAGGAGGTTCTTGATTCCAGTCATATGTCTGGAACATCCACTGTCAAAGTACCAGTCTTCCTTTGCAGAGACCCTCAGGGAAGTGTGAGCTATCAGTGCAGTAGTCTTTTTCTTCCATTGAGGAGCATGTGGTACCTTTTTAGACTTAGGTTTGACACCAGAGTTCTGATTAGGGTATCCATGTAATCTGAAGCAGAAGGGCTTTATATGACCATATCTCCCACAATGATGACATCTCCATCTTTGGTACTTTTTCTTCATATGTCTTTGTTCCCGATGTTGATAGTGGTGTTGAGACATCTGCTTTGACATTTGCTTAACAGGCCTGATCTTCCTGTTTGTACCAGATTTCTTTGCTCCTACAAATCCTAGTCCAGATTTGTTTTCTCCATTTTGTCCAACCTGAAGTATCTCTTCCAGTTTGTCTGTTCCATTAGTCAGCATCTTGACAGATTTGGTCATTTGATTCAGTTGTGAGTTCAGCAGTTGAACTTCTCCTTCTAGATGACTTATAGTTTCAAGATTTGCCCTTTTTTCAGCCTCCAGCTTTATAATGAGTTTTGATTGTTTCTCATTCTGCACACAGACTTCAGCACTTCTGATACATAATTTCTTGTAAGTATCAACCAGTTCTTCAAAAGTCACCTCTTCATCACTGATGTCACTTTCAGAGGTACAAACACCAGTTAAAGCAGTAACTCGTTTGGCAGTCTCTTCTTCAGAATTACTTTCTGAATCACAGTCAGACCAAGTAACAGTCATTCCTTTTTGTTTCTTAAGAAAGGTAGGACATTCAGTTCGAATATGCCCATATCCTTCACAGCCATGGCATTGAATTCCTCTGCCTTGAATTCCCTTCTCTTCTGACCTTGGTCTTCTGCTGGAACTGTCAATGTTAGAGGGAATGTTATGAACATTAGACCTTGACTTTGGATCTATTCTTTTGATGAGTTTGTTGAACTGTCTTCCAAGCATGGCTACAGCTTCTGAAATGTTTTCTTCAACATCAGTGTTGGACATGAGTGCTATACTCTTGTTCTTTTTGACATCATCATTGGTGATTCCCATCTCAAAAGTCTGAAGAGACCCAATAAGTTCATCCACTTTCAACTTGCTAATGTCCTGGGCTTCCTCTATGGCAGTTACCTTCATTGCAAATCTTTTAGGCAAGGATCTGAGAATCTTCCTTACCAGTTTTTCTTCTGACATTTTTTCTCCCAGTGCTCCTGAGGTGTTGGCAATCTCCAAGATGTTCATGTAAAACTCATGAATGGTTTCATCTTCCATCATTTTTAGATTCTCAAACTTAGTGGTCAACATCTGAAGCCTTGACATTTTTACTTTGGAAGTTCCCTCATGAGTAGTTTTGAGAGTGTCCCAAACTTCCTTGGCCAATTCATATTGATGGACTAATCTGAAAATGTTTCTATCAATTCCATTGAACAAGGCATTTAGAGCTTTGGAATTTCCCAAGGCTAACTCATCTTCTTCTTTACTCCAATCTTCCTCAGGCTTCAGACTGATTGACCCATCTTCCTCAGTTATGGTGGGATGAATCCATCCTTTGTCAGCAGCTCTCCAAGCCTTTTTGTCCAGAGATTTTAGGAAGGCAATCATACGAGGTTTCCAGTAGTCATAATTAGTTCCATCCAGAATGGGTGGTCTATTTCCAAAAACTCCTTCTTTGTCCATAGTGCCAGAAAGTGATATCCCTAGATCTCACCCAGTAATACAGGCAGGGTGCCTGCTCTGATGCCAATTGAAAATTCTGGCTGCAGATACTCAATGTCACGTCCAATGTTATGACACCGTATCTGACTTACTATATGACAGTAAATACAAAAGCAGTAAATAACACAGTCAATTGTTTACCCAGTTCAGTGTGCAACAACACCTACTCTGGGGGCTACCAAGCCAGGGAGAGAATCCACTATAAGAGATGTTAATTCAGGAATAAACCAAGCAGTTTATCTCCTTCACTTAAGACCTACCCAATGCAATTCTAATCTAAGTACAACTTAAACCTGAGTTCCTACTCACTCCCCCTCAATCACAGCAGTGATACATAAACCAATTTGACTTAAGAATTGATGAAGACACTCTTCAAAAAAAACACACACTTGATTAAACTTCACAGCTTTTTAATCAAGCAACACAATCACTCGTGCTTCACAGCTTTGAGTGATGTACACAACTAACTTGACTCTGCTTCACAGCTTTAGTCAAGGGACATTCAAACACTCTTGCTTCAAAGCTTTGAGTGCTACACAACCCTTACAATCAAAACCTATTCCAAGGCACTTATCACAATGATAATTGCTTGGAGTACAATAAACAAATCTATACAGATTACAAAATTGATCTTCTAATCAATCAGCAGGGATGTCTTGAAAAACAGCAGCTCTGTTGAATATATAGCAGCTGCAACTTCAGTTAGGGTTTCCAAAAACCTAGGGTTGATTCCGTTTGACCTAAAGACCAGGTCACAGGACTTTATTGACCAGGTTAGGATTGAGCTAGGTTACTCCTCAGAAAACGCAGGATTCTGTTCAGAAAGGACTGAGTTATTTCCTGAAAAAACTCAGACTTATCCAATCCTGCAATCCTGTTAGTTCAGAACAGGATGTCATAACATCTGTTATGACATCTGAGAAAACCTGTCTACTGATTTAGCAAAATGTGATCATTTTGCAAACATGCTCAGATACACACTTATAAACATCAGTATTTGAATTACAATATTTTTCTGCACATGTACCTAATGAGTTAGTACAACCTGAACTAGAATGTTATGACATCAGTCATGACATTCACACATACGCTTGGGATTTACCAAAAATGCAAGCCAATACCTAAACACCTACAAGGCCGATGTGGTATCCAATTGGGAAACGAGAAGCAGAGTCAAGGGTTTTTTAGCTAAGTTTCTGATAGACAAAGCCCAACTATTTTGGGATGATATGGATTTTCAGGATTTTGAGGAGGTCTTGGCTCTTCTTATATACGGTTTAGTTCTCTTCCCTAATCCAGACTCGTTCGTAGATGTGAATTCTATCAAGATCTTTCCCTCTCGCAACCCGGTGCCTACTTTGCTCGGAGATATTTTGCACACTCTCCATACTCGTACCATCAGGAGAAGAGGGATTCTTATGTGCTGCACGCCATTGTTGTCAAGGTGGTTTATTTCTCACCTCCCTAAGGCCATACTGAAGAATGAAGAAGGTCTGGGTTGGTCACAAAGGATAATGTCACTCGCTCATACGAATATTCTTTGGTGTACTCGATCTATGGAAAACATTGCTATCATTGACCGCTGCGGAGAGTACCCTAATGTCCCACTGCTTGGTATTAGAGGGGGTATAACCTACAATCCTTGTTTAGCTTTGCGACAATTTGGTCATGCTCGAAGGGATGGTCCTCATGAGCTACTTATCGAGGGTATTGTATTCAACTACGAGGATGATATTCAAGAGTATCGTCGGAGGTTCATACGAGCTTGGGGCATGGTAAAGAGATCGGGCGTCAGGGCTTTGGGGCCAAAGACTTCCATTCCAATGGAACCTTATCTACAATGGGTACGATCTCGTGCCCAGCAGCTTATGATTCCCTATGTGGCTGTTTTGCCAGTGATTGTGGAACCCACTACAGAGGAGGGTATTCCTTACACAGTTCTCTATCCTTATATGTCCACTGATCTTGGAGAATTACAGAGATCTTGGATTCAGTTGATGAAGGAGCGGGATACTTACAGGGATCAGTTCCATGCGTAGGGGAGAAAAGTTTTAGAGCTCACAAAGCAACTGCATGAAGAAAGAGGATTGAATGACTATATTAGCACAAAGAGGAAGCATACATGGGAATTTTGATGTCTATTATAGTTTTAGATTTGTTTTTCTGATTGTGACGCTAAAAGGCATTTGAACTTCAAATTCAGCTAATAAAATCTTTGTTTATTTTTGGTTTGCAAATTTAATTTTCCGAAGTCTTTGAAATCATTGCATGTGCATCCCATTATCATACACATCATTACAGGTGCCATTACAGGTTTCTCAGCTTCCTCGCTGTTTATTTCAGCAGAAATGTCTTCCGAACAAAGCATTAAGGACCTGCAGGCACAGAACGCCCAATTCCAACAAATGTTCATCAGTCTGGAAAAAGGGCAGGAGGATCTGAAAGCCCTTATCCTGAAAGAGAAGAAGAAAAAGAAGAAGATTGCTGGTATTCTGAACATGGGCCTAAGGTTTGGAGAGCGGTTGAAGCGACAAGTCGACCTGACCTGTTCATCTAAGGAAGAGGAGAACCAAGAAGAAGTGAAGGACCCTAGTGTTGCAGTCTTTGAAAATGATACTGATTATAATGATGAGCAATAACCTCCTGCTGAGGTTATATACAAACAGTTGGAAGATCATCTGAGTGCCATGGAAGTTCAGAGGATACCTGGACTGGATTTCGAAGAATTGGGATTGGTGTCGGAAGTAGTCATCCCGCGGAAGTTCAAAGCTCCATTTTTTGCCAAGTATGATGGGGTGTCCTGCCCAAAACTCCATCTCCACTCTTATGTCCGAAAGATCCAACCCCACACTGCTGATAGAAATTTGTGGGTGCATTTCTTTCAAGATAGTCTGTCAGGGACTCACCTTGAATGGTTCTACCAGCTGGAGGGAGCCAATGTCTGAAGCTGGGAAGATCTGGTTGCTGCTTTCTACAAGCTGTATCAGTACAATGCCGACCTTGCTCCCACTCGTACTCAACTCCAGAGTATGTCCATGGGTGCAGGTGCAGGTTTTAAAGATTATACGCAAAAATGGAGATACTTGGCTGGGAGAGTCCAACCCCTGTTGTCTGATAGAGAGTTGGTTGATATGTTTATGGGGACACTATCTGGTCCATTTTTCAATCATTTGATCGGCAGTTCATCAGATGGTTTCACCGAGCTGATTCTAACCAGAGAAAGAGTAGAAGCTGGGATTCGAAGCGGCAAAATACAGAAGGATTCCTTTTCAAGTTCAGTAAAGAAGCCTTTTGTTGGTAAGAAGGAAGCCAGTGCCATCTACAGCACGAGAGGCCAAAACAGCGCTGAACAACCTCAGTCAATAAGTGCCGTGATGATACCTAGACCTGCAGTTGCTCTACAATGCAACAATCAATAACGGGTGGAAAGACCACAACGGAAATTTACTCGCATCAACATGACATTGGATGAAGTGCTACCTCACCTGCTAAGATCCAACTTGGCAACCTTGAGAGAGGCTCCCAAGAATGCAAATACTACATCTCCTCGATATAATCCGAGTTCCCATTGTGCTTATCATTCTGAGAGTCCTGGCCATGATACAAATGATTGTTGGGCCCTGTGAAACAAAATACAAGACTTGATTGAAGCTAAGGAAATAGATTTTGAGGCTCCGGAGAAGTCGAATATCATAACTGCTCCCATTCCTAAGCACGGTCGTGGAGTCAATGCTATTGATACTGATTTGTTTGTTACCTCTGTCGATGAAGTGTCTACTCCTCTCATGACTATCAAGAAGAATTTGCTGTTGGCCGGTTTATTTCCGGTTTATGGTGAAGGTTTCCACATGTGTTCGCTTCTACCTTCTGGTTATCACTTGCTGAAATTAGGTGTTCAACGCCTGATAGATAAAAAAGAGATTTTGTTCGAGAAAACTATGATTCTTATTGTTCCAATTAAAGACGTTGCTATTATAACCATTTCCTCCAATCCTTCCAAGGTTTCCTCGAGAAGACCTGTTAGGATTACATCTGCTCCAAGAATTGCTCCGCTGATAATCACTGTTCCTGGTCCTGTCCCGTATGTCTCGGACAAAGCTGTCCCCAGGCATTATGGTGCCGATGTGTACTATCATGGCATCAAACAAGATTTGAAAGAGGAAGAAGCTGATCCTGATATTGATAACATTGTCGAAACCAACAAAATGACCCAGAGCGGAAGGCTCTTCTCTCCCGAGATTTCCCATAAGACTGTTAACAAGCCTATTGTCATTCCATCTGTTGTTCCTTCTAGTACATCAACTACTATTCCTGTTCTTACTTCTGTCGGCGAATCATCTGGTACCCGCAGAAAAGAGGTTGTAGGTGAGCCTTCCCGGACGGAGGCGCCTAAGAAAATTGTTGTGGAAGCCTCTAAACAAGAAATAGAGGAAATACTAAAAATCATTAAGAATAGCGACTACAATATGGTCGAGCAGCTGGGGCAGACCCCATCAAAGATATCCATGTTCTCTCTACTGTTGTGTTCTGAAGCCCATGTGAAGGATTTGATTGCATTTCTCAAAACCACGCATGTGCCGCAGGAGACTTCAGCTGATCAATTCAAAGATTGTGTGGCCAGCTTGACTCCTGATAATGGGATAGGTTTTTCAGATGCAGACTTGACACCAAAGGGAAGGAAGCATAATGATGCATTGTATGTCTCGATTGAATGCAGGGGCACCACCATGGCTCATGTGCTGGTAGATACTAGGTCTTCACTGAATGTTCTACCGGAGAAGGCATTAGACCGGTTGGATTACGAGGGCTTAACTCTAAAGCCTAGTAACATTGTGGTAAGGGCTTTTGAAGGATCGAAGAGAATGGTGCACGGGGAGGTGGACATCCCTGTCAAAGTAGGTTCTCATACTTTTAGGTCCACTTTTTATGTGATGGATATCATGCCATCATATTCTTGTTTATTGGGTCGTCCTTGGATCCATGAGGTTGGGGCAGTCACTTCCACACTCCACCAAATGCTAAAGTATTCGGTAAAAGGGAAGATCGTCAAAGTGCAGTGTGAGGAAGAGTATATGGTGAGTCACCTCAACTCCTTCTGCTACGTAGAGATAGACGGGGAGTTCATAAAAACTCCTTTTTCAGAACTTCGAAGAGGTCCCGCATATCTTAGCATCGACGAAAACTGCTACCAGCAAACCTCCTTTGAAGATGGCCTCTCTCAAGGACCCATGGATGTGGTTGAAGAAGGTGGGTGTACCAATTAGGGTTAGCTCCCTGATTTCACTCAGAAAACTGACAAATTTGGTTTGGGCTTTACTATAGGGGATCAAAGGGCTATTAGACGCGCTCGGGCTGGAGGACCTCCCATACGCATCAGCAATCGAGGAATTAATGCAATTGAAGATAGCGAAGAGGAATCAGACATCGACAGCTGGATCTACCCAACTACCAACGGTAGACCGAGTAATTGGACGGCTAGGGACTTCATACCTGTTTCGTTTATTCCGCAGTAATTGACTTATTTGTTTTAAGATTTGTAATAAACAGTTTGAAACTTTACGGCCCGGTGCCTTGCCCGAGGCACCTTGGCCTTGCTTGTGAGGGACATTATTTTTCATTTCATAATCATTAATAAAGCATTGGACGTTTCTTGCATACAAATTTTACGCTCTCTGTTTTTCTTTTCTGTTTTCACTTTATCAAAAAAGTTATTCTCTTACACACACTCACGTATCGTAATGCAGATCCATATCCATTATGGATCCCATTGATAACAGCTCTGCTATTGCTAGTTATGACTTTAAAAATCCGATCAACCAAGCAAAGGACGAAGGTGAGGATGATTGTGAGGTTCCTGGATAACTTGCTAGACTACTGCAGCAAGAAGAAAGGGCCATACATCCTCATGAAGAGTCGGTTGACACAGTGAACTTGGGTATTGAGGAAAACTGGAAAGAGGTCAAAATAGGTGCGAATATGGAGCTTAGTGTCAAACAGAGGTTGATACAAGTGTTGCACGGCTATGTTGAGATCTTCGCCTGGTCCTACGAAGACATGCTTGGTTTGGACACTGATATTGTGGTACATCACCTGCCGACTAAAGAAGACTGTCCTCCGGTTAAGCAGAAGGTCTGTCGTATGCGCCCTGAAATGTCAGAGAAGATCAAGGCAGAGGTCATGAAAGAGTTCGACGCAAGGTTCTTAGCTGTCACTTCGTATCCACAGTGGGTTGCTTACATCGTTTCGGTACCTAAGAAGGACGGTAAGGTACGAATGTGTGTGGATTACAGAGATCTGAACAGGGCAAGCCCCAAGGATGACTTCCCACTTCCTCACATTGATGTTCTGGTCGACAACACCGTGCAACACAAAATCTTCTCCTTCATGGATGGTTTCTCTGGCTACAACCAAATCAAAATGGCTCCTGAAGACATGGAGAAGACAACCTTCGTTACACAGTGGGGCACCTTCTGCTACAAGGTGATGCCTTTTGGGTTGAAAAATGTTGGGGCAACTTATCAGCGTGCTATGGTCGCTTTGTTCCATGACATGATTCACCACGAGATCGAAGTTTATGTTGATGATATGATAGTCAGGTCTCAGATGGAGGAAGAGCACCTTGATCATCTCCAGAAATTGTTTGACAGATTGAACACATATAAGCTGAGGTTGAATCCGAACAAGTGTACCTTCGGGGTAAGGTCCCGTAAGCTTCTGGGTTTCATTGTCAGTGACAAGGGTATTCAGGTAGACCCTGCCAAAGTAAAAGCTATACAAGAGATGCTGGTTCCCCATACAGAGAAGGAAGTTAGAGATTTCTTGGGACGTCTGAATTATATCGCTAGGTTCATGTCACATCTGACTGCTACTTGTGAGCCAATCTTCAAGCTTCTGAAGAAAGATCAAGTGGTAAAGTGGAATGATGAATGCCAGACCGCTTTCGAAAGAATCAAAGAATACCTTCAAGAACCGCCAATTCTGATGCCTCCAGTTGAAGGAAGACCTTTGATATTATACTTGACAGTGCTAGACAATTCAATGGGGTGCGTGTTGGGGCAGCATGACGAGTCTGGCCGAAAAGAGCACGCCATTTATTACCTTAGCAAAAAGTTTACTGACTGTGAGACCCGATACTCATTGCTCGAGAAAACTTGCTGCGCTTTGGCATGGGCTTCTCGTCGAATGAGACAGTATATGCTAACTCACACTACCTTGTTGATATCAAAGATGGATCCGATCAAGTATATTTTGAGAAGCTCGCTCTCTCCGGAAGGATAGCAAGGTGGAAAATGATCTTAACCGAGTTCTACATACAATATATGACCCAAAAAGCAATAAAGGGGAGTGTATTGGCTGATCATTTGGCTCATCAGGCCGTGGATGACTACCAGTCTATGAATTTTGAGTTCCCGGATAAGAATATTATGTTGGTGACTGACTACGAATAACCTGGACCGGATGAAGGACCTGAGGAAGGATCTCAATGGTCTATGTATTTTGATGGAGCCTCGAATGCACTGGGTAACGACATTGGCGCTGTAATCATATCTCTCGAGGGCTGTCATACTCCGCTCACCGCCCGATTATGTTTCAACTGCACCAACAACATGGCGGAGTATGAAGCATGTATCATGGGTCTTCGAGCTGCTATCGACCTAAGGATCAAGTTCTTGAGCGTATTCGGGGATTCCGCTCTGGTGATAAGTCAGATAAAAGGCGAGTGGGATACGAAGCACTCGAATCTCATTCCTTACAAAGAGTATGTACTGACATTGCTCCCACATTTTGAGGAGGTAACCTTTGAACATTTCCCACGAGAAGAGAACCAGTTGGCGGACGCACTAGCTACCATGTCTTTTATGTTCAAGGTTAGGTGGGACAATGAAGCTCCCCAAATTACCATTGAGAGGTTGGATTAACCAGCACACTGCTGTGAAATTGATACCAAAGAAGTGGCACACAAACCCTGGTTTCAAGAAGTTAAAAGGTATCTCAAGGCTCAGGAATATTCCAAAGGGGCATCTGCCAATGATAAGAAGTTTCTGAGATGGTTCGCTGCAAAGTTCTTCCTCAGTAATGGAATCCCTATAAACGCAACCATGACTCCACACTACTACGGTGTGTAGACAAGAGCGAAGCAGAGAGGATCATGACAGATTTACATGAAGGCACATTTGAAACCCATTCTAGTGGACATACCATGGCTAATAAGATCCTACGGGCAGTATATTACTGATCCACTATGGAAGCCGATTGTTATCAGCACTCTCGAACTTGTCATAAGAGCCAAATCTATGCTAATAAGGTGCATGTGCCTCCAGTTCCTTTAAACATCCTGACAGCTCCTTGGCCCTTTGCAATGTGGGGCATTGACATGATCGATGAGATCAGACCTACTGCGTCTAATGGATATTGTTTCATCTTAGTGGCCATTGATTATTTCACAAAGTGGGTTAAGGCAGCTTCTTTTTCTACAGTAACCAAGAATGTCGTGGCGCGATTTATCCGACACAATTTGATCTGTCGATATGGTGTACCAGAGAGGATTATCACTGACAATGGTACGAATCTTAACAACACAATGATCACCGAGCTCTATAAACAGTTCACGATACAACATCATAATTCTTCTCCCTACCGGCCGAAGATGAATGGCGCTATTGAAGCAGCTAACAAGAACATCAAGAAGATTGTACAGAAGATGACGGTGGCATATAAAGACTGGAATGAGATGTTACCATTCGCTCTTCATGAGTACCGTACCTCAGCACGGACGTCGACATGGGAAACACCATACTCCCTGGTATATGGCACGGAGGCTGTCCTACCCATAGAAGTCCAGATACCCTCTCTCAGGATTATGAAGGATGCAAGTTTGAACGAAGACGACTGGATCCAAACCCGACTTGATCAAATAAATCTAATTGATGAAAAGAGGCTTACTGCTATCTGCCATGGTCAAACGTATCAAAAGAGAATGATTAAGGCTTTTAACAAGAAATTCAGTCGTCAAGAATACCAAGTCGGAGATCTGGTGATCAAGCGCATCATACTGCCACAAGGTGATCCCATGGGAAAATGGACCCCCACGTAAGAAGGGCCATTTGTGGTTAAGAACATTTTCTCAGGAAGAGCTATGATTCTAACCAACATGGATGGTGACGACCTTCCTCACCCTGTTAATGCAGACATAGTAAAAAGATACTACATATAATCAAAGACCCGCTAGGTCGACTGGCCTAGGCAAAAATAAGGGCTTCCTAGCGAACCAAAAGGGTTCGGGCAAAAGTAAGGGATGAAAATGAAAAAAAAATTTACACCCGGAAAGTCGAAAACCCGAAAGGGAGGCTTGGGAAAAAAAGGGTATCCCGAAGGATTGAAAACCCGAAAGGGCAGTCGAGGCAAAAGTTAGGGATTGAAGCGTATCGCTATGTCTCATTGGATCATTTGGCGACCAGACTTCGGTATCGACTATCAAGCTCGGACAACGCCAATCAATCTGATCAACCTTCGGCCAAGTAGCAAAGTGATGAGACACTTGAAGATATAAAGGAAATAACAAAGTTGGAACCCAATGGGGTTATTTCACATAGCTGTTTTTCTTTCCTTTACACAAAATGTATAATTTCTGTCTTTCGGCGGCGTTCTCTTACTGGGACGCCAGCCTCCTTGTACAAAACGCCTATTACAGGCCAATTCCAAAATAAATACAAGTCATTTTCACAAAACTTCAATTTGTTTATTTTTTCTTTTTCTATTTTGTTTTGTGAGAACGTCCAATGATTTATTTTTGATATATGAATTCGAAAATGATTGTTGCTCATAAATTTACATAAGTAATAAAAGGCAATGACTCATAATTCCATAAACAGGGAAAATAAGAAGTGCCAAACCCGACGGTTCCTCTTCCCAGCATGTATCGGGATAGATTCATGCTCGGGAGCACGACTATTGGTATACGCCCTCCCTACAGAGTAAAATTATCCAAGGGCATTGATGTCTGCTTCCCCAAAATAGGACATAGATACCCCCAGCCGAGGTTCGTAATCGCAGGCAAGTCAATAAATCTTATCCCCCAAGCGGAGTTTATTTTCACAGATACATAAGCTCAATCTCCAACAGAGCTCATCACTTCCGGCAACAGAATTTCACCCCGAGCTAAATTTGTTCCTTCAAATCAGCAGGTCTACCAAACAGAGTATCTCTTCCCCCAAAGTTTTGTCCCCGTAGAGTTATTTCTCCAACATCTCTTCCCGACAAAATATTCACAAATCTCCAGCAACCGTCAAGGATTTATTTTCCCATACACGAGCATACCCCGACAACATTTCATGAACATACCTCATGATAGATGCATACATATCATATACAGCATAATCTCATGTATTTTGAGAACATCATCTCACCCTGCATTTCATGCATTGCATACAACTAACCTTGATATCTTTTGCAGGAAAAGACGATTAACTTCAATGAATCCAGCAGTTATACAGATCACATCTACCGACAAATAATGGAAACCTAGTTCCTGAAATCAAACGGGTCAACTAATCTACACTATCACTTCGAAGTAACCTTACCCCGGTTCCTCCTGGAGTTTTACACAAACTTATCACAAAGTAACCTTACTCCGGTTCATCCTGAAGTTTTACACGAACTTATCACAAAGTAACCTTACCCCGGTTCTACTTGAAGTTTTACACAAACTTATAACCTTACCCCAGTTCATTCTGAAGTTTTACACGAACTTATCCCAAAGTAACCTTAGCCCGGTTCATTCTGAAGTTTTACACGAACTTATTCCAAAGCAACCTTAGCCATGTTCCTTCTCGGTTCAGATGCAGTTTTACCCAAAACTCCTCACAAAGCAACCTTACCCAGGTTCCTTCTCACAACCCTACTATCCAGGCTTTCACATCGAAGTAACCCTACTATCCAGGTTCCTTCTTACAGCCCTACTATCCAAGCTTTCATATCGAAGTAACCCTACTAACCATGTTCCTTCTCACAGCCCTACTATCTAGGCTTTTCATATCGAAGTAACCCTACTACCCAGGTTCCATCTCACAACCCTACTATCCAGGCCTTTCATATCGAAGTAACCCTACTATCCAGGTTCATTCTCACATGCCATACTATCCAGGCTTTCATATAGAAGTAACCCTACTACCCAGGTTCCTTCTCACAACCCTACTATCCAGGCTTTTCATATCGAAGTAACCCTACTACCCAGGTTCCTTCTCACAGCCCTACTATCTAGGCTTTTCATATCGAAGTAACTCTACTACCCAGGTTCCTTCTCACAGCCCTACTATCCAGGCTTTCATATCGAAGTAACCTACTACCCAGGTTCCTTCTCACAGCCCTACTATCTAGGCTTTTCATATCGAAGTAACCCTACTACCCAGGTTCATTCTCACAACCCTACTATCCAGGATTTTTATATCGAAGTAACCCTACTACCCAGGTTCATTCTCACAGCCCTACTATCCAGGATTTCATATCGAAGTAACCCCACTACCCAGGTTCCTTCTCACAACCCTACTATTCAGGATTTCATATCTAAGTAACCCTACTACCCAAGGTCCTTCTCAAAGCCCTATTATCCAGGCTTTCATATCAAAATAACCCGACTATCCAGTTTCCTTCTCACAACCCTACTATCCAGGCTTTCATATCAAAGTAACCCTACTATCCAGGTTCCCTCTCATGACCTTACTGTTGTACCCCAAAATTTGCCCTCATGTTTTTCCAAGATTTTCCTCTTGCATAGGTGGTTATAAACCTTTGCTTAAAGACAAGGAAATTTTTCAATTGATGGTTAAGTATCCTTCAATTGGCACCTAAAAAATGCCCTTCGATTGGCATCTCCAAAGTGCCTTTCGATTGGCATCTCCAAAATGCCTTTCGATTGGCATCTCCAAAGTGCCTTTCAAATGGCATCTGGAAAATGCCTTTCGATTGGCATCTGCATACCGTCCTTCGATTGGACTTTTAACAAGGTCTTTCGATTGTCATTTTAAAAGGTATTTCAATTGGAATCAGAACAAAGACGTCTTCAATTGGCATCTTAACATCGCTTCGATGGGTCTAAACTTAAGGAAATCGAAGAGAACAAAACAAAGTTTTCGAGCGGTCAACAATGCCCTTCGATTGGCATTTCAACAAAACCTTTCGATTATCCTTATAACAAGATCCTTCGATTGGCATTTCAACAAGGTCTTCGATTCGCATGGATACGAGGCCTTTTAATTGGCCTCATGGCCAAGCCCTTCGATTGGCATGGCAAAGAATCCTTCAATTTAACATCTCAAACCAGGAAGCTTCGACAGGCATGTTAACCAAGCACCCTTCGATTGGTATGGACAAAGGCCCTTTGATTGGCATTCCAAAAGGTCCATTCGAAGAAGCCTTCAGAAGGTCTATTCGAAGCATGCATAAGGAGTCCATTCGAAGATGGTAACTCATAGGCCAATCGAAGAGCACGGCCAGAAGGCATTCAAAAATCAAAGGTGTTCAGGTTCATTCAATATTCCAAAGAGACATGAATATTTCAAAAAAGGAAATCTTTTAATATGTTTGATTCTTGTCTCATGGCTTTTAAGGCCTGGTTAAATGGTTTTCCCTTGCCATTTTCATGCACCCTCACACTCCTCTAAATACGAGGACAATGACACATTACAAGGGGACGAGGACATTTTTGAGATACGCTGCCCACAAACCCACCAAAGGTTGTCAACATTTTCATAAGTAATCCAAGCCAAAGCAACCCTTCAATAAAAGTATCCACGCCCAGAAATCTCAGATCGAAGGTACCCACATCCAGAAAGTGCCAAATCAAAGGTTCCAACTACTGGTAAGAGAGGGTAAAATGTCAAACTTTGTATTTACATAACACATCCATATTTGTTGTTTCATTCGATTTGTCATTCTAGACAGAATCAAAGGGCTTGGGTTTGGCACCCAGATCATGTTTTTTGTTGCTAACACTTGCTACAGATATAGCCTGAAAAGACCCAGTGCGCGTAGGATCGAAGGACCTGGGTTTCGATACCCAGGTCATGCGTTTTATTTTGCTAACATATTTTTGCAGATGCAGTGCCTCCACAAGTGATCCTTCAGGCCTTTCCAGCAATACCCTTCATAAAATCGAAAGGCAGCCTTCTTCCTCTGAATCGAAGCCCCCCCCCCCTTTCTCCCTGCAATCGAAGTTTGCCCATATCCTTCCCAAACCCAATCGAAGGAGGCAGGAAAGGGTGCAAATCGAAGCTTGCCCCGTCAATTCTCAAGCCCAATCGAAGGCTACTCACACCCATTCCCTAGCTCAATCGAAAGGAGGCCAAAGAAGGGTGAATCGAACGAGTCCATGGCATGGATCAAAGAAGTCTTTTCTCTTCTTTATTTTTACTTTTTACTTGTCTTTCAGTTTAGTTGTAATAGTTAATTAGGTCTTTACTTTTATCGCTTTATTTTCAAAGGGTTTGTTTTTGGCTATGTAAATACCTGAAGCCTTGTAATAGCGTAGTTTAATTTCCGCATTTTAAATTCCGCAAAATATCAAACTGTTAGATGTATGAATAATTAGGGTTTGCATGACAAAAATGTACGATAAACTTTAAAATAGTTAGATAACACTAAAAATGTGAAAAGATAAATAATCTAAAATTGAATCACTCGCACATGCGCACTCCTAGGGTACACTCCCACTTGGTTGCCTTCGGTAAACGATCATTGAGTATAGGATGCTTTAGTGGCTGTCCTTTTGTCTAAACAAAGATCAAAGTCCCGATTCGGAAAATTTGCCTCGGAATGGTTGCCTAGGAATTGTTTCCTCGAATGATTGATCTAAGACATTAGGGTTATGACTAAGACGTCCTAATATTGCTTTAGTGACCGTACGTCCCTTTCGAATTGACCCTCAAAACTCCAACGATGATGTTACCTACTCACTAATAGTGGGATAGCATGGTCTAAAGGAAACGAACATAGAATGATTCTTTTTTCTAGTAGTTAGATTAGTTCTTAAAGTACTTGCTCAAACAAAAACAAACTTTTTTCACACTTACACTCCTTTTCAAACAAAGTTTTCAAAAAACACTTCATTACACTCTTGAAGACAGAAGCAAGAGTTAAATCGAAGTCAAAACAAAAGCTTTTCAAATCACACAAACACAAAGAAGACAATTTTGAAAATGATGAGCAAGTACCTAAGAGCCCATAGATAACTACAGATAGAAAGGGTGCTAATACCTTCCCTTTCTATAATCTACCCCCGTACTCAGAAATATCTCGAAAAAGGAATTTTTCTGTGCTTTTTTTCTTTCCTTGTTGGATAAAATAAAAGTAGGTGGCGACTCTTGCTTACCGTGACATTTTGCAAAAACAAACGCAAAACACAAACTTGCAATTCCTTAAAAAAGGGAAACACGTCCCAGTTCTGGATACCGTATCACAGAACTGGCGACTCTGCTGGGGACTAAATAAGTGGGGTGTACCTTAGGAATAGTTCATCATATTGTTTTCAATTGTTTGATTTGTTTATTTATCTTTGTGGGCTTTGTATCAGAGTTACTATAGATCCTAACCCGGATCTGGGGACACCTTTTAGGTAAGTAGCAATAGACTGTGAGGGAACTGTACGGCATAGACCGATACAGTTGAAGCAGTAGCTACGTTGATGTGGCATATTAGTTGGTACCGATATCCTATATGGAGGAACAAGGAGAGTATGGGGCTGATATATGGGTCATTAAGCATCAACTGAACTTAGAACCTATAATTGACCAACTTGGCCTTAGAAAGTAGCAGTATGCTACACTCATTGAGACCATACTCTCGAGATGGTTCTGGCCACAAGAAAAGATTGCGTGACTGGAATTATGACCGATGGCGGATGGTCAGTGATATTGAGAACCTCTAGAACCTGGTTACTATTATTAGAACAGGTTGAACCGACTAAACTGCAAGAGGGTAATACCTAGACCCCATGTAAGCCTAAACCTAAGGCTATTTGTGTGACTTGTGTGCTTTCAACTTGAACTACTCGCACATTTTTATTATCTAACAACTTGAGTTCCTTGTAGGTTTTGTTTACAGTCCTTATCCAATACCTTGGATTTCTTGCCGCATTTACTTGTTTACATTACCTCGCACTTTTCTTAAACGCAAAGCATACACATCATAATATCATACCATAACATTTCTTTAACCATTTCAAGGATCTCAAGGGTTTGTGATGCAGGTTATGGTAAATCAAACATCTAGCAAGGGGAAAAGGGGATTCATTTTCCTCTAGCCAATGTCGACTAGAGATCAAAAAACGATAACTTGAGTCGGGGGCTATGACCCACATCGATATGGTGAGTCTAACTCTTGAAGAAGGATTCTTAATGACACGAAGTTTCTTCAATTAAGCTGCAACTTAATTCTAATAGTTTCATGTTTACCCCGCGAGACCCTTGAAAACATTGCATACATATATCATACATATCATTGAATATCAGGTCTCCCAGTACAAGTCTCTCATATCCTCGCTGTTTATTTTAGCAATGGCTCTCAAACAAGACAACAGAGATTTTCAAGAAGCACAGTTCAGGGAAATCTTCCTAAACCTATTCAAGGGGCAGGAAGAGTTGAAAACACTCCTCGTTGGGAATTTGGTCAAGAAAAGTCATGAAGACGATAAGGACGAACGACTGGAACAACTGCAAGAAGAGGTAGATGCAATAAGAACCCAGATGTTGGGGCAGATGGCCCTTATCCAATGCCTAGCACGGGAACAAGAAGAGCTGAGAACCATTATCAACCAGCTTCATCAAGACCGATACAATAGTATGAAGCAAACAATCGAGGCCGTGGACTAAGTCACTGATCATCCTCCAAGAAGACAAGGGTTTGGTTTGGTAAAGAATGAACCTCTCCAAGTTGCTACTACCTCACGGGTCCAACAACAACCTCGCCAAAAACAACGGTTTAGTCAGAGTAAGCCAGATACACCCAAGAGGCAGTTTACCAAGCTCAACATGCCGCTGTCTCAAGCTTTAACACATCTGTTGAGGATGAGTCTGTTGACGTTGATAGGACGTCATCTGAATCCCAAGACTTCTTCACCCAACTACAATCCTGATGCAAGGTGTGCATACCATTCCAATAGCCAGAGGCATGATACTGACGACTGTTGGTAGTTGAAATACAAAATTCAAAACCTGATTGATGAAGGAGCATTGGAATTCACACAAGATGGTCAACTGGAATGTTTCTGTCAATTCTCCAAGGCTCACCATTTGAAGTGACAAGTTCTGACAAGAGAGGCTTTTGTTCATTAGAATTTTGAAGTTGTAACTTTCTTTTGATTGTTCGAATATTTGTTCATGTTAAACTTGGTTACTTGATCAATGCATTGCATATGTCTGTTTTGAATCAATTCATTCGTATTCACTATACTTAAATTGCTTTCTTTCTTTTTTTTGTGATGTTCAACTCTCGATTAAAAAACTCAAAACCTTTAGAGGGAGTGTGATCGGTGGGAACGAGAACTGACTATTTTTTAATGTTGGTTCGCGTTTGCGTTTATTTTTGTAAAGTGTCGCGGTAAGCAAGAGTCGCCACCGTCTTTTGTTTTATCCAACAAGGAAAGGACAAAAGCACAGAAAATTTTCTTTTCGAGATTTTTCTCGGGTTCGGGAGGTAGATTATAGAAAGGGAAGGTGTTAGCACTCTTTCTATTCGTGGTTATCCACGGGCTCTTAGGTACTTGCTCACTATGTTTTCAAAAGTATGCTTTTCTTTGTGTTTGTGGGTTTTGAAAAGAGTTTTGTTTTGTTTTTGAAGAAAGTGTAAGTGCGAAAAGTTTTGTTTTGTTTTTTAAAGGAGCAAGTACTTAAGAACCTCTACCTACTCGAAAAGGAATTAAATTGTGCAAACGTCCTTTAGACAGTGCTATCCCACTATTGAGGAGTAGGTAGCACCGTCGTTGGAGTTTTTTCGGGTCAATTCGATTTATGGGACGTGTGGTCACTAAAGCAACGTTAGGACGCCTTAGTGGTAATCCTAATGTCTTAGATCATTTTTATCGAGGCAACCATTTCGAGGCAACTTATGATCTTGGGACAAAAGGACGACCTCTAAAACATCCTATACTTAATGACCACGCTCGAGGCAACCAAGTGAGGTGTACCCTAGGAGTGGCATGTGCAAGTGTGTCAATTTTAAGTTATATTATCTTTGCATGTCATAGAGAGCTACTGTTGATTTTAAGTTAGGATTTTAATCTTGTCATGCATAACCTAGTTAGCATACATCTAAACAGTTAATATATGTACAGGAATTTAAAGAGCGGAAATTGTAAATCCTACGCTATTACAAGGCTTCGGGAGGGGGATTATTTACATGTCCAAAAATTGGGGGAATAAAAGCAGTAAAGAAAAAGTCTTAGTTTAAGCTATTACATCCCAGTAGGCAGTTACAATAAAATAAACGCGCGAATCTGAAAATAAACTCTAAAAATTCTAAGAAATAAATCTTTTTGTTGTTTTATTTTATTTTTTTGGGAAAATGCTAAATGTTCAATTAAGTCAAATTTAACTAATTAAAAATCCTGACTAAAATTAACTCTAAAACATACCTGATATTTTTTGCATTTTTTGTTTATGAAAAGGATTGAATTCAAATAAATCCTAAGTCTACTGATTTTAAAAATTGAAGAAAATAAGTCAAAATAATTAACTAATTTAAATCCTAATTCTAAGTTATTTATTTTTATGATTTTTATGTTGATTAGAAAAAAAACAAACTAAAAGAAATAAACAAAATCAAAGTAAACAAAGTACAAATGGGCCAGGCAGCAAAACAAGAGAAAATATAATTCTGGAAGTCTTGGTCAAAAGAGGTGCAGGCTGTCTTTCGACCCAGTGAAGAGGTTGGATCGAAGGTGCATGAGGGGTTGCACTCTGAGGGTGTTCGATCTGGACATGTCATCCTTCTATATGGAAGTCCTGGGTCCAGTTCGAAGCTAAACTGCTGAGCTTCGAAACTCTGAACAGGAATCTGATGATGTAGTTCCTGCAAAACGAAACACATGTTAAAGGTCCAGGGGGGATTTTACCCCCCTGGTTCGAATCTCCTCCCTATTCTCACTTGTTGAATCTGGGTCTGGGTTTATTTTATCACGGGATTCTAAGGAAAGGCTCAGATTGTGCCCAAGCAATGGCACAATCTCATCTGTGCGTTGTAGCTTATATGTAGCACATTAAATCATTCCCAAACAGCAGTAATTATATGAATATGCAATCAAAATGAATTTAAAAATGAGTTTGAGATTAGATCCTTTTTTACCAAACAGAGGTGCTTCGATCTGTAGTTCTGAGGGTGGAGGTGTTCGCTGGGTGGCAGCTTTGGCTTGTGCAAGGATTGGGTATGGCTTCCTGGAAGTGCTGGCAGCGTATCTCCAAGTTCTCTATTTTCTGTATCTTTTTTCGTTCCTTTGCAGCATTTGTGATTTCTTTATATAGAGGAGATAGAGGGGACAAGAAGACAAAGGTTTAAATGACCTTGATTATGTGTTTGACAACCATGAATGAGCATTTGTAATGTTAATTCTGTGTTTGAAAGCCATGAATGAGAGTTTGTAACGTTGGCTAAACATATGGGATCCTGTCCCTTTTTAAATTTTGAATGACATGTAACTGGCCTTCGAATGCTCCCTTTCGAATGGGCTGATGACCTCCTTCGAATGCTCCCTTTCGAATGGGCTGATGGCCTCCTTTGAATGCTTTCCAAAGTTTCTTCAAATGGACCCTTTGAATGCTTCTTCGAATGGACCTTTTTGGAATTCCAATCGAAGGACACTATTATAATGCCAATCGAAGTACTTGTCCATAATGTCAATCGAAAGGCTAGTCTAGAATGCCAATCGAAAATCTCCTTCAGAACACCAATCGAAGAGTCTTTCAGAATGCCAATCGAAGTGCTTGTCCAGAATGCCAATCGAAAGAGCTTTACAGAATGCCAATCGAAAGGCTCCTTCAGAACACCAATCGAAGAGTCTTTCAGAATGCCAATCGAAGTGCTTGTCCAGAATGCCAATCGAAAGAGCTTGACAGAATGCCAATCGAAAGGCTCCTTTAGAACACCAATCGAAGGGTCCTTCAGAATGCCAATCAAAATGTACTTTAAGCAACACTCAACAATTTTCCTTTTCCTTAGGCAAGAGTTTGTGATCAACCATGCATGGGGAAACCTTTGGGAAACATGAGAGGGCAAATTTTGGGGTACAACAGTTGCCCCTGTTCAATCTTCTTAAACCTGAGGAGGTATATTGGCTTGCGTGCCTTTCGTGATCCGAAGGTTGAAGATGATTGAACACTAGAGTGCCCAGAAATTTGCACTCGCATGGTGTAATATCAGCATTGTGATGTCGGGAGTGGCCTTACAGATGCCATTTGGAGATTGTTGGTAGGTGGTTCTATCCTCGTTGACGGGGTGTCTCTATTGACGGGGTGTCTCCTTTGGCGAGTTGTCTCCATTGACAGGTTGTCTCTATTGACAGGCTGTCTCTAATGACGGGTTTGGCCACAGAAAAATCTTTAGGAATTGATTTAACTGACTTTGTCTCCATTGATTGGCTTCACCTCAGAAAAATCTTTAGGAATCGATTTAACTGACCTTGTCTCCATTGACTGGCTTCTCCTCAGAAAAATCTTTAGGAATCGATTTAACTGATCTTGTCTCCATTGACTGGCTTCACCTCAGAAAAATCTTTAGGAATCGATTTAACTAATCTTATCTCCATTGACTGGCTTCACCTCAGAAAAATCTTTAGGAATCGATTTAACTGACCTTGTCTCCATTGACTGGCTTCGCTTCAGAAAAATCTTTAGGAATCGATTTAACTGATCTTGTCTCCATTGACTGGCTTCACTTCAGAAAAATCTTTAGGAATCGATTTAACTGATCTTGTCTCCATTGACTGGCTTCACCTCAGAAAAATATTTAGGAATCGATTTAACTAATCTTGTCTCCATTGACCTCAGAAAAATCTTTAGGAATCAATTTAACTGATCTTGTCTCCATCCACCTCAGAAAAATCTTTAGGAATCGATTTAACTGATCTTGTCTCCATTGACCTCAGAAAAATCTTTAGGAATCGATTTAACTGATCTTGTCTCCATTGAATGGCTTCACCTCAGAAAAATCTTTAGGAACCGATTTAACTGATTTAAAGAAGGCCTTTGATATGGCTGAGAATTTAGCCGCGTCCTTCCTGAAAGGTAAAGGTCAGTCATATGCAATGCATGATATGGATCAAGCAATGATGTTCTCAACATAAATGAGATTGTGTGGTATGATGCGTCTATGCATGTATCATGACGTATGGAAATGTAATGTTTTAGCTGGGGAAAATAAATCCCGGATAACTTGCTGGAGAATAGAGTTGAATTCTTCGGTTCCGCTGGGGAAGACGAATAAAGATGATTGCAAGAATAAAACTGCAGGAGAGGATGACTCTGTTGGGGAATTACTCTGTGGGGGAGAGATGTTCTGCTGATGATTTTAACAATAACTCCGCTGGGGATTCCATTGATAAGCTCTGTTGGGGGTTTCAATGATGAACTCCGCTGGGGATGGATTACCGTTGTTGGCGATATTGAATCTGTTGAGGATAGAAGTCCTGCTTGGGGAAATAAAGAACTTTGCTAGGGATGATCTTTCAGTTGCAACCTGCTGAGGATAACCCAGTTAGACTCTTGTGAGGATAAACTTCTGAGTTTGGCTAGGGAGATTTATTTTGTACTCTGCAGGGGATGAGTTTCCAGAATCTACTGGGTAAGATGACTTAATCCTGGCGGGGAACCCCTTTTTTTTTTAGACTGCGCTGGGGAAACGGCTCCAATGGGGGTATCTTGTATTCCACTGGGGAACATTCTTATACTCCGTTGAGCAATATTAAGACCTTCTGGGGATACCAAGCCTTTTCGGGCTGATGGTAGATTAACTCTGCTTGGGAAGAGTCTTGCTGATTTGTTCATGGTTGCAAGTCTCAGTGGGGAGAGTTACCATTACTGTTTTTATTCTGCGGGGAGTGAAGGTATCTTAGCCATATTCTTCAGCTGGATATACCTTGGTACCTTGGTGGACAGAGAAACTAGACAGCTCGGACAAATCTTATTTCCCCTATTTCTGATATCGCCTGTAATTAGTCCTTTGTTTCGCATGTAAATATTTATGAGCAGCAATTAATGTCAAATGCATATATCAAAAATGAACATTGGACGTTCTTTGTAAAACAAAACAGATAAAGGGAAAACAATTTGAAATTTGTCTGAAAATGAATTTGTATTGATTTTTGAAGTTTGGCCTGTAAATAGGCGTTTTATACAAGAGGCTGACGTCCTAGTAGGAGAATGCCGCCGAACAAATAGAATTTACACACTTTGTGAAAAGAAAATAAAACAGCTATGTGAATAGTCCCACTGGGTTCCAACTCTTCTATTGCCTTTATATCTTCAAGCGTCTCATCACTTTGCTGCTTAGTTGGGGATGAATCTGATTGATTGGTGTCGTCCGAGCCTGGTAGTTGATACCGAAATCTGGATGCAGGGTGATCCAATGAGACATAGTGTTACGCTTATCCCTAACTTTTTCCTGGACCGCCCTTTCGGGTTTTCAGTCCATCGGGATACCCATTTTTGCCCAAGCCGCCTTTTTCAAGTTTTCAACTTGTCGGGTGTACAGATTTTTTATTTTCATCACTTATTTTTGCCCGAACACTTTTGGTTCGTCGGGAAGCCCTTATTTTTTCCTAGGCCAGTCGACCTAGCGGGTCTTTGATTATGCGTAGTATCTTTTTACTATGTCTGCATTGACGGGGTGAGGAAGGTCGTCACCATCCATGGTGGTTAGAATCATCGCTCCTCCTGAGAAGATGTTCTTAACTACAAATGGCCCTTCGTAAGTAGGGGTCCATTTGCCCATGGGATCACCTTGAGGTAGAATAATGCGCTTGATTACCAGGTCCCCAACTTGATACTCTTGTCGTCTGACTTTCTTGTTAAATGCCTTGATCATCCGTTTTTGGTACGTCTGACCATGACAAATAGCAGTAAGTCTCTTTTCGTCGACTAGATTCAATTGATCAAGTCGGGTCTGGATCCAGTCGTCTTCACTCAAACCTGCATCCTTCATGATCCGAAGAGAGGGTATCTGAACTTCAATGGGCAAGACTGCCTCCATGACATAAACCAAGGAATAAGGTGTTGCCCCTGTTGATGTCCGTGCCGAGGTACGGTACCCATGAAGAGAAAATGGTAACATCTTGTGCCAGTCTTTGTACGTCACTGTCATCTTCTGCACAATCTTCTTAATGTTCTTATTAGCTGCTTCTACAGCCCCATTCATCTTCGGCCGGTAGGGAGAAGAGTTATGATGTTGTATCTTGAATTTCTCGCAGAGCTCAGTGATCATCTTGTTGTTAAGATTGGTACCATTGTCCGTAATGATCCTCTCCGGTTCACCGTATCGATAGATCAGGTTGTGCCGAATGAACCGTGCCACGACGTTCTTGGTTACGGTAGCAAAGGAAGCTGCTTCAACCCACTTCATAAAGTAATCAATCGCTACCAGGATGAAACGATGCCCGTTGGATGCGGTAGATCTGATTTCGCCAATCATATCAATGCCCTACATTGCAAAAGGCCAAGGTGCTGTCAAAACATTTAGAGGAACTGGAGGTATGTGCATCTTATCAGCATAGACCTGGCACTTGTGACATGTCCGAGAATGCTGATAACAGTCGGCTTCCATTGTGGACCAGTAATATCCTGCCCGGAGGATTTTCTTTTCCATGGTATGTCCACTAGAATGAGTTCCGAAAGTACCTTCATGCAGCTCTGCCATGATCCTTTCTGCTTCAATTTTATCTAGCAACGCAGTAAGGTTGAATCATGATTACGTTTGTAAAGAATGCCATTGCTGATGAAGAACTTTGCCGCGAACCTTCTCAGAAACTTTTTGTCATTAACAGATGCACCCTCGGGATACTCTTGAGTTTCAAGGTACCTCTTCACTTCATGATACCAAGGCTTTTTTGTTACCTCTTCGGTCTCAAGATCACAGCAATGTGCAGGCTCATCCAACTTCCAAATAATGATCCGGGGAGCCTCGTTGTCCCATTTGAATTTGAACATAGAAGACATCGTAGCTAACGCGTCCGCCAACTGATTCTCCTCTCTTGGGAAGTGTTCAAAGGTTATCTCCTTGAAATGGGGAAGAAACGTCAATACATACTCCTTGTAAGGAATAAGATTTGGGTGTTTCATATCCCACTCGCCTTTGATCTGACTGATCACGAGAGCAGAATCTCCGAAGACACTCAGAAACTTAATCCTTAGGTCAATTGCAGCTCGAAGACCCATAATGCATGCTTCATACTCCGCCATGTTGTTGGTGCAGTAGAAACACAGTCGGGCGGTAAACGGAGTATGAGAGCCTTTAGGAGATATGATCACAGCGCCAATGCCATTACCCAAAGCGTTCGAAGCGCCATCAAAATGCATAGACCATTGGGATCCTTCCTCAGGTCCTTCATCCGGTCCGGGTATCTCACAATCAGTCACTACCATGATATTCTCGTCCATAAATTCGAAGTTCATAGATTGGTAATCATCCACTACCTGATGTGCCAAATGGTCTGCCAACACACTTCCCTTGATTGCTTTTTGAGTCGTGTACTGGATGTCATATTCAGTCAAGATCATCTGCCATCTTGCTATTCTTCCGGACAAGGCGGGCTTTTCGAAGATATACTTGATTGGATCCATTTTTGAAATCAACATGGTATTGTGAGTCAACATATACTGTCTCAGCCGACGAGCAGCCCATGCCAAAGCGTAACAAGTTTTCTCGAGCAGTGAGTATCGGGTCTCACAGTCGGTAAATTTTTTGCTAAGGTAATAAATAGCATGCTCTTTTCGGCCAGACTCGTCATGCTTCCCCAGCACACACCCCATTGAGTTGTCAAGTATTGTCAAGTATAAGATTAGAGGTCTCCCTTCCACTGGTGGCATCAGGATGGGTGGCTCCTGGAGATACTCTTTAATTCTTTCGAAAGCGGCCTGGCATTCATCGTTCCAACGTACCACTTGATCTTTCTTCAGTAGTTTGAAGATTGGCTCACAAGTAGCCGTTAGGTGCAAGATGAATCGGGCAATGTAGTTCAGACGTCCTAGAAAGCCTCTGACCTCTTTCTCTGTCTTGGGAGCTGGCATCTCTTGTATGGATTTCACCTTGGCAGGGTCCACTTGAATACCTTTGTCGCTCACAACGAAACCTAGCAGCTTACCAGACCTCACTCCGAAGGTGCACTTGTTCGGGCTTAACCTCAGCTTGTATAGCTTCAACCTGTCAAACAGCTTCTGTAGATGGTTAAGGTGTTCCTCCTCAGTTTGGGATCTCGCAATCATATCGTCGACGTATACTTCGATCTCATAATGGATCATGTCATGAAATAAAGCAACCATGGCACGCTGATATGTTGCCCCAGCATTTTTCAACCCAAAAGGCATGACCTTGTAACAAAAGGTGCCCCACTGAGTAACAAAGGTGGTCTTCTCCATGTCTTTGAGAGCCATTTTTATCTGATTATAGCCGGAGAAACCGTCCATAAAGGAGAATACCTTGTGCTGAGCAGTGTTGTCAACCAGAACGTCGATGTGAGGCAGAGGGAAGTCATCCTTAGGGCTTGCCCTGTTCAAATCTCTGTAATCAACACACATTCTGACCTTACCATCTTTCTTCGGCACTGGAACCACATTGGCGACCCACTGAGGGTAAGAATTTACTGCTAGAAAACCGGCGTCAAACTGTTTCATAACTTCGGCCTTGATTTTCTCAGACATCTCCGGACGCATACGACGAACCTTCTGTTTTACCGGAGGGCAGTCTTCCTTGGTAGGCAGGCGATGAACCACAATGTCGGTATCCAACCCAGGCATATCTTTGTAAGACCAGGCAAAGATTTCCACGTAGTCATGCAGCATCTGAATCAACCGCTGTTTCACACTAAGCTCCAGATTTGCACCGATTTTGACTTACTTTTTGTTTGTCTCAGTACCCAGATTCACTGGTTCTACTAGCTCTTCATGTGGCTGAATGGCCCTCTCTTCTTGGAGTAGCAGTCTTGCAAGTTCACCAGGCACTTCGCAATCATCTTCACCTTCTTCTTCGGCTAAGTTGATCGGATTTTCGAAGTCATAACTGGCAGTAGCAGAGTCGTTACCAGTGAGATCCAGAGTGGATTGAGACCTGTATATGTGAGTGTGTGTAAAATAGCTGTTTTGCAATATATAATAAAGAAAGACAAGGAGTGCAAAATTTGAAATGCAAAACGTCCAATGCTTTTATTAATGATATATGAAAGTGGCACACAAAAGCCCTTACAAATGAAGCCACGGTGTTCCGGGTAAGACACCGGGCCAAAAAGTTTCACAATATTGTCTGTTACAAATTTAAAACAAAGAGTTCATTATTGGGTAACAAAAGTAATAGGGATGGAATCCTTTGTTGTCCAGTTGTTTGGTCCACCGTTGGTCGTAGGATAGATCCAGCTGTCGAATTCAGACTCCTTTACGTCATCTTCGATGGCATTTACTCCCGAGTTGCTGATGAACACATGAGGTCTTCCAATCCTTGCACTTCGAACAGCCCTTTGAGCTTCTGCAGTGAAACCCAACCCAAACTTGTTAGTCTTCTGAGTGAAATCAGGAAGTCGGCCCCAGTTTGCATACTCACCCTTCTCAATAACAGTCCGGGAATCCTTTAAGGAAGCCATCTTCATAGGAGAATCTTTCATCACAGTCTCAGTTGATGCCAATGTCTGAGGAACCTCTTCAAAGTTTTGAAATGGGGTCTCAATGAACTCCCCGTCCATCTCTACGTACCAGAACGAGTTGAGGTGGATGATCATGTATTCCTCCTCCCCTTGTACTGTCACAATCTTCCCTCTGACCGGGAACTTCAACTCATGGTGGAGCATCGAGGTTACGGCTCCAGCTTTGTGGATCCACGGACGACCCAGCAAACAAGAATAGGATGGCTGAATGTCCATCACGTAGAATGTAGAATTAAAGATCTGAGAACCAACTTTGATTGGAATATCAACCTCACCATACACCATCCTCTTAGACCCATCAAAGGCCCGGACAACAATGTTACTTGGCTTTAGCTCCAAACCTTCGCAATCCATCCTGTCTAAAGCTTTTTTGGGCAAGACGTTCAACGAGGAACTAGTGTCAACCAACACATGTGCAAGAGTAGTTCCCCTGCATTCAATGGATACATGCAGGGCATCATTATAGTTCTTCCCTTTAGCAGTCAGATCAACGTCGGAGAACCCTAAACCATTATCAGCAGTTAAATTGGCCACACAATCGGTAAACTGATCAGCTGATGTCTCTTGTGGCACGTGGGCCGTCTTTAGGAAGGTAATCAGAGCCTTGGCATGGGCCTCTGAACACAACAGCAGTGATAACATAGAAATCTTGGGTGGGGTTTGCCCCAGTTGCTCAACTACATTATAATCACTCTTCTTAATAATCTTCAGATTTTCTTCCATCTCCTGTTTGGAAGCTTCAACAGTGATTGTCTTTGGCGCCTCCGTCTGGGCATACATATCAGTGGTGATCCCTTTGCCCCGAGCGTTAGATGACTCGGCAACAAGGGTAGGAACTAGGACTTGATCAGGAATGGCAGCAGGTACACTTGTAGGCTTAATGACAAGGGGTCTTCGGACAACTGGTAGAGCAATATCAGGTGAGAAAAGTCTACCACTGCGGGTGACTTTAGCAGGCCCAGTAACGTTGCTGACGCCGGTATCAGCACCGAACTCTTTCTTAACTCCAAGAACATAAACATCTGCCCCATAGTGCCAAGGAACAGCTTTGTCAGATGTATAGGGGATGGGCCCCAGAACAGTGATGATTATAGTCGCGGTCTTTGGAACAAATGTATTTCTAATAGGCGTCCTCGAGGGAGCCTTAGAAGAATTGTCAAAAATGGTAATAATGGAAACTTCTTCAGAATGAACGGGTGGAACAGCAGTCTTCTAAAAAAGAATCTCTTTACTATCCATCAGGTTCTGGATGCCTGACTTCAGAGATGGGCAACCAGTAGGTAAAGCGGAACACATAGGGCAACCTTCACCACAACCCGTAAATAAACTGGCTAGCAACAGGTTCTTCTTGATAGTCATCAGAGGGGTAACAACATCATCCATAGAAACTACGAACAAGTTTTCCTCTACAGCATTCACTCCATGCTTGGGCATGGGAGCAGTCACAACATTAGGCCTCTCGGGCGCCTCAAACTCAATCTCTTTTGCATCGATTAGGTCTTGAACCTTGTTTTTCAGACTCCAACAATCATCTGTATTATGCCCCGGGCTCTCAGAGTGATAAGTGCAGCGAGCGTTGGGGTTATACTTTGATGACGTTGTGTTTGGATTCTTTGGAGCTTCTTTTAGAGTCACCAGATTGGTACTCAGCAACTGTGGCAATATCTGAGACAAAGTCATGCCGAGACGAGTGAATTGCCTTCGAGGTTTCTCTTCCCTTTGTTAGTTGTGATGCTGAGGAGTACCAGCAGGTTTTGAAATAACAACCACATTGACAGCTTGGTTGTGTTCAGGTCTACTCTGTATTCTTGAACTGTAGACAACACTGGACTCTTTCTTGAAGGGTTTCTTCTCGGTGCTCAATGAGGCACCCTTCTGTATCTTCCCAGCTTTAATACCCGCTTCAATCCTCTCACCAATTAAGATGAGGTCTGTATATCCGGCCGAGGAGTTTCCAATCAGATGATTAAAGAACGGACCAGACAGGGTCCCCAAAAACATATCAACCTGTTCACGATCAGCCAAAGGTGGCTGCACCCTTCCGGCCAGGTCTCTCCATTTTTGAGCATATTCTTTAAATCCTTCACCCGTCCCTATTGACATACCCTGGAGTTGGGTACGCGTAGGAGCGAGGTCGGAGTTATATTGATACTGCCTATAGAACGCAACAGCCAAATCCTCCCAGCTGCGGATACTGGCTCCGTCTGTAACACCCTCTAAAAACCCCGAATAAATTTTCGCGAATAATTAAAATTATAATTTCAGAGTACATGTATCAACGAGGATGTCACAATTCTCTTTTAATAAAAACAAGTTCCTGTCATGCATAATCATAGTAGTAACTCATACATGTTTACACAGCGAAATAATTTAATTAATAAAACCAATGTTATAATATTTTTCAAAATCATCAGGGATTAACACCTGGAAAAATGTCAACATCATATTATAATAAATATAAGGAAATAAACGAGTCTGACTAAAGCAGCTCGACAAACAAACGTTCCCGGAGTTACAACTATCAGAGCATGACCCGGACAATACTAAAACGGAATTAAACTAAAAACGACAAGCCTTCGCCAAGCACCTGAACGAAGCTCCTCAATCTGAAATATTCAACAGTAAGGGTGAGCATCTCAACTATACATTTGATTATACGTTCATAACAATCAATTCAGGAAACCATAAGCATCACCCAACAATTAGCATGTTTTATAGATTACAAAAACCTTTACAATTCATATATTCATAATATCATACTTTTCATGCTTACGATTAACATCAAACATCGTTAACAATTTAGTATCAATACATGCATACAATCAATCAAATACAACATTGGAAAAATCATCCATTCATGTCATATTCAATGTAATGCAACACACCCATGCATGTGGTACCATTTTACCGCCCCATTAAATCTCGGGTCACGGATAACTCACCGTTCCATTATATCGTGGACACGGCTACCACCTCAACGTTCCATTAAATCGCGGACACGTATATTGGCCACCATGTTAATTCCACACAATGGGAATTAACAAATGCAACATGATATGTAAAGTATGTAACACTCAGCATACTATTAACATCAATCGACATATCATGCAACATCAACAATATCAAATATAACATGATCTGAATAGCATGTAATCACTCAGCATACTATTAAACATCAATCATAACAAGTTATATCATAATTCATGCTTGATACATCATCTAAAAGCATGACAATAAAATCCATATAGTGTTGGTATCATAACATACGATCGTTATTCGATACTAGCATCAATCAACACTAGGAAATCAATAAACACATATTCAAAACATGTCAAACACTGCACATCAAAACCGGATCAATCCGTACTTAACAGCATGCATAGAAAACATAGTTTAAAAACCAACACAGGAGGTTTAACACGGGTGCCCGTGTAAAACAACACTGCCCGTGTGGAAATGTGTCCAGAAAACACGTTTTTTTGACAATACAGGGGATCAACACGGGTGCCCGTGTTAATCAACACGGCCCGTGTTGAATTGTGCCCAGAAAACACATTTTTATGCCAACACAGTGAATCAACACGGGTGCCCGTGTTAATCAACACGCCCGTGTTGAATTGTGGCCAGAAAACACATTTTTTTCAGCATTACAGTGAATCAACACGGGTGCCCGCGTAAATCAACGCGGCCGTGTTGATGAGCGCGAACCTAAATTTTCTGTTCTTGCAACAGCTCATATACCCATATTTTTGCACGAAAATACCTCTCTACGGCAGTGCAATGCAGTACAAAGACATCCAATCCACCATAGGAACCTAAAATCCCTAATTGATTCATAAAATTGGGAACCTAAACCTTTTCTAACAAGGTTCAATCCTAAGGGTATTGATCCCTAAGAACATCTAACAATTGGGGTTTCTCCCTACGATTACCCAAATCAACCGTGCCTAAACCCATAAGCAAAAGTAAATCGAGTAGTAGCCCCCCTTACCTTATCAATTTGCAGCTTTGAACTCTTTGATCGATGTTCTTCGTTCTTCGTACCTTCAGAGCTCTGCTTCCCAAAATCCCAAATTCTGTGTTATCGTGAATAATGAGAAAAATAACTTGAGTTCCAAAACATATCCTTACTCCTTTTGCACCCCCACTCTTTACTAACAACATCCAAGCCCAATAACTTAAAAAACCCAATATTTCTTATTTCTTTTATTTTCTTCAAATATTCCAAAATAAATAATTTCTTTTTATTTTATTAATTCTAATAAAATAATTTCCCAATTAAATAAATCAAATAATTGAAACTGGGGTGTTACAACTCTCCCCCACTAAAAGAGTTTTCGTCCTCGAAAACATACCTTAGACGAACAGTTCCGGATAAGCCTCTTTCATCTGGCTCTCCAGCTCCCAAGTGATATTTCCATCTGCTGGACCTCCCCAAGCAACCTTCACTAATGCTATCTCTTTACCTCTTAACTGTTTCACTTCCCGATCTTCTATCCTCATAGGCAATGTTTCTACTGTCAGGTTATCTCTCACCTGTACATCATCTATTTGGATTACATGAGATGGGTCTGGAATGTATCTCCTCAACTGAGAAACATGAAAAACATCGTGCAAATTCGCAAGTCTCGGAGGTAAAGCAATACGATAAGCAACTTCTCCAACTCTTTCCGTAATCTGAAACAGACCAATAAAGCGCGGAGTCAACTTCTTAGATTTCAACGCTCGACCAATACCCGTCATCGGAGTAACTCTCATAAACACATGATCTCCAGCACTGAATTCTAAATTCTTTCTCCTCTTATCATGATAACTTTTCTGACGACTCTGAGAAGCTCTCATCTTCTCTTGAATCAATTTGATCTTTTCAGTAGTCTGCTGAACAATCTCTGGCCCAATTATTGAACTCTCTCCAGATTCATACCAACACAAAGGCGTTCTACACCGTCTACCATACAATGCCTCAAATGGAGCCATACCAATACTCGAATGGTAACTATTGTTATAAGTAAATTCAATCAATGGCAAATAGCTATCCCAAGCTCCACCCTTCTCTAAAACACAAGCACGCAATAAATCTTCTAACGATTGAATCGTCCTCTCCGTCTGTCCATCAGTCTGAGGATGGTAAGCTGAACTCAACCTTAATTTAGTACCCAAAGCCTTCTGCAATCCTTCCCAAAATTCCGAAGTGAATCTCGGATCTCTATCTGACACAATACTAGAAGGAACTCCATGCAAACTCACTATTTTCTCAATATATAACTGTGCCAATCTCTCCATTGAGTAATCCATTCGCACCGGTATAAAATGAGCAGACTTAGTCAGTCTATCCACCACAACCCATATCGCTTCACAATTCTTAGGAGTCCTCGGCAACCCGGATACAAAATCCATAAAAATACTATCCAACTTCCATTCTGGAATAAACATCGGCTGCATAACTCCAGACGGCTTCTGATGCTCAATCTTCGATTTCTGACAGATTAAACATGCATACACAAATTCAGCTATTTCCTTCTTCATTCTCGGCCACCAAAACAATCTCTTCAAATCATGATACATTTTCGTGGCACCCGGATGAATACTCATCCCACTGCGATGTCCTTCCTCTAATATACTCTTCTTGATTTCTGCGACATCAGGAACACAAACTCTATCGCCAAATCTCATAACATCATTCTCATCAATTCTAAACTCACCACCTTGATCTTGGTTGATCAATGTCAATTTATCAACTAAATTAACTTCAGATTTCTGCCCGATCCTGATCTCTTCTAGAATACCACTAGTAAGTTTCAACATACCCAAACGAACACACTTCGGAGTACTTTCACAAATTAAACTCAAATCTCGGAATTGTTCAATTAAATCCAATTCACGAACCATCATCATAGACATATGCAAGGATTTCCTGCTCAAAGCATCTGCAACCACATTTGCCTTACCAGGATGGTAATTCAAACCAAAATCATAATCTTTGAGAAATTCCAACCACCTTCTTTGCCTCATATTGAGCTCTTTCTGATCGAAAAGATACTTCAAACTCTTATGATCACTATACACTTCAAATCTCGAACCATACAGATAATGTCTCCACAATTTCAAGACAAACACAACTGCTGCCAACTCTAAGTCGTGAGTAGGATAGTTCCTTTCATGAACCTTCAACTGTCTCGAAGCATACGCAACTACCTGTTGATTCTGCATTAGAACACCAACTAATCCCATCAGAGATGCATCACAATAAACCACAAAAGATTCCACCGGATTCGGCAAAATCAGAATAGGAGCACTAGTCAATCTCCGCTTCAATTCTTGGAAACCTTTCTCACATTCCGAATCCCAAATAAATGCTTGTCCTTTACGAGTCAACTTTGTCAACGGCAATGCTAACTTTGAGAATCCTTCGATAAACTTTCTGTAATAACCTGCAAGACCAAGAAAACTTCTGATTTCAGAAACAGTCTTCGGCGCTTCCCACTGAGATACTGCTTCTACCTTTGTAGGATCCACGGCAATACCATTCTTAGAAATCACATGTCCAAGAAAACTAACTTCATTCAGCCAGAACTCACATTTGGACAACTTTGCATACAACTTCTTATCTTTCAACAACTCTAACACAATTCTGAGATGTTCCGCATGCTCTTCGTCATTCTTGGAATAAATCAGAATGTCATCAATAAAAACCACAACAAACTTATCCAGATACGGGTGAAAAATCCTGTTCATATATTCCATGAAAACACCAGGTGCATTAGTAACTCCGAACGGCATAACAGAATATTCATAATGCCCATACCTCGTTCGAAAAGCAGTCTTTTGAATATCTTCCGCTTTCACACGAATCTGGTGATATCCAGATCTCAAGTCAATCTTACTGAATACACTGGCTCCAATTAGCTGATCCATTAAATCATCAATCCTCGGTAACAGATACCGATTCTTAATGGTTACCTTGTTCAATTGCCTGTAATCAACACACAGTCTCATAGAACCTTCTTTCTTCTTGACCAACAATACCGGAGCACCCCAAGGCGAAACACTTGGACGAATAAACTTCTTCTCCAGTAAATCTTCCAACTGACTCTTCAATTCAGCCAACTCAGACGCAGACATACGATATGGCGCCATCGACACCGGTCTCGTACAAGGAATCAAATCTATAGAAAATTCCACTTCTCTCTCAGGAGGTAACTCACCAACATCATCAGGAAAGACTTCTGGAAAATCACACACCACTGGCAATTCACCACTCCTGACCTTTCCTGTTGCATCTAACGAAGCAAGTAACATAAACACATTAGCACCGTCTTCCATTGCTTCTTGTACCTGCCTAGCAGTCATAGTCAAATTCTCGACACCAACTGCTTCTGGAAAAATCACCGTCTTAGCAAAGCAGTTCAGATGAACCCGGTTGAATTCCAACCAGTTCATCCCAAGGATAATATCAATTTGTTCAAGCAGTAGGCACACTAAATCCATACCGAAACCTCTACCAAAAATCTCAATAGGACAATTCCTACATACAAGTGAAGTTGTCACTGAACCCGGTGCAGGAGTATCAACAACCATGCTACCTCGCATACCAGATATGTCCAGTTTCAACCTCTCAGCACAATCTAAAGAAATGAAAGAATGAGTTGCACCAGTATCAATAATTGCAACTAAAGGTGTGCCATGAATAAAACACGTACCTTTAATCAATCGATCCTCTGGAGTAGTCTCAGATCCAGACAAAGCGAACACTTTTCCACCTGACTGATCCTTCTTAGGCTTAGGACACTGCGGATGAATGTGACCTTCTTCGCCACAATTGTAACAAGTAACAGACTTCCCTTTGCAATCAATAGACAAATGACCAGCCTTTCCACATTTATAGCACTTCTTCTCATCGCTCTTGCAATCTCGAATATGATGACCCAACTCACCACACCTGTAGCATCTGATAAGAGCCTTAGAATCTCCCCCACTAGGCCTTTTCCAACCACCTGATTTCTGGTTATCTCTACCATATGGCTTGCCACGGTCCATATGTTGCTTTCCTCTTTTATCAACAGCCCCACGAGAGTGAGACGACCTAGTCTTGGTAATATCTTCTTCCAAGATCCTGCTACAATCCACCAGGTCAGAAAATCTACGAATACGCTGGTACCTGATTCCCTGCTTAATCTCATCTCAGAGACCATTCTCAAATTTGATACATTTAGAGAATTCTCCAGCCTCATCATTGTTGTAGTGTGCATAATACTTTGCCAGCTCAGTGAACTTAGTAGCATACTCACTAACAGTCAGATTGCCCTGCTTAAGCTCCAAAAACTCAATTTCCTTTCTTCCCCGAACATCTTCAGGAAAGTACCTCCTCAGAAAAGCTCTTCTGAAGTTAGCCCAAGTCAGTGCCTCTCCATCCTGAACCATTTCAGTCCTTGTTGCAACCCACCAGTCGTCGGCCTCTTCTGCCAACATATGCGTACCATATCTGACCTTCAGATCTTCTGCACAATCAATCACACGGAAAATCCTTTCGATTTCCTTCAGCCACTTCTGAGCACCTTCAGGGTCATGTGTACCTTTGAACAACGGAGGATTGTTCCTTTGGAAGTTTCCCAATTGCCTATCAGCACCAATCACGCCTCCAGTTGGGTTTCCAGCAAGTACACCAGCTAACATCCCCAAAGCCTCAGCTAGTGCAGCATCATTTCGTCCGTTACCTCTTCCAGCCATATTCCTGAGAATTAAAACATACTCCTCATTAGAATACAGTATCGACAGTGTTACCTTACACTAATCGCATACAAAAGGGAATGACTGACTCAAGACTCTGGTCGCAACGACCGACTATGCTCTGATACCACTATTGTAACACCCTTTAAAAACCCCGAATAAATTTTCGCGAATAATTAAAATTATAATTTCAGAGTACATGTATCAACGAGGATGTAACAATTCTCTTTTAATAAAAACAAGTTCCTGTCATGCATAATCATAGTAGTAACTCATACATGTTTACACAGCGGAATAATTTAATTAATAAAACCAATGTTATAATATTTTTCAAAATCATCAGGGATTAACACCTGGAAAAATGTCAACATCATATTATAATAAATATAAGGAAATAAACGAGTCTGACTAAAGCAGCTCGAAAAACAAACGTTCCCGGAGTTACAACTATCAGAGCATGACCCGGACAATACTAAAACGGAATTAAACTAAAAACGACAAGCCTTCGCCAAGCACCTGAACGAAGCTCCTCAATCTGAAATATTCAACAGTAAGGGTGAGCATCTCAACTATACATTTGATTATACGTTCATAACAATCAATTCAGGAAACCATAAGCATCACCCAACAATTAGCATGTTTTATAGATTACAAAAACCTTTACAATTCATATATTCATATTATCATACTTTTCATGCTTACTATTAACATCAAACATCGTTAACAATTTAGTATCAATACATGCATACAATCAATCAAATACAACATTGGAAAAATCATCCATTCATGTCATATTCAATGTAATGCACCACACCCATGCATGTGGTACCATTTTACCGCCCCATTAAATCTCGGGTCACGGATAACTCACCGTTCCATTATATCGCGGACACGGCTACCACCTCAACGTTCCATTAAATCGCGGACACGTATATTGGCCACCATGTTAATTCCACACAATGGGAATTAACAAATGCAACATGATATGCAAAGTATGTAACACTCAGCATACTATTAACATCAATCGACATATCATGCAACATCAACAATATCAAATATAACATGATCTGAATAGCATGTAATCACTCAGCATACTATTAAACATCAATCATAACAAGTTATATCATAATTCATGCTTGATACATCATCTAAAAGCATGACAATAAAATCCATATAGTGTTGGTATCATAACATACGATCGTTATTCGATACTAGCATCAATCAACACTAGGAAATCAATAAACACATATTCAAAACATGTCAAACACTGCACATCAAAACCGGATCAATCCGTACTTAACAACATGCACAGAAAACATAGTTTAAAAACCAACACAGGAGGTTTAACACGGGTGCCCGTGTAAAACAACACTGCCCGTGTGGAAATGTGTCCAGAAAACACGTTTTTTTGACAATACAGGGGATCAACACGGGTGCCCGTGTTAATCAACACGCCCGTGTTGAATTGTGGCCAGAAAACACATTTTTTTCAGCATTACAGTGAATCAACACGGGTGCCCGCGTAAATCAACGCGGCCGTGTTGATGAGCGCGAACCCAAATTTTCTGTTCTTGCAGCAGCTCATATACCCATATTTTTGCACGAAAATACCTCTCTACGGCAGTGCAATGCAATACAAAGACATCCAATCCACCATAGGAACCTAAAATCCCTAATTGATTCATAAAATTGGGAACCTAAACCTTTTCTAACAAGGTTCAATCCTAAGGGTATTGATCCCTAAGAACATCTAACAATTGGGGTTTCTCCCTACGATTACCCAAATCAATCGTGCCTAAACCCATAAGCAAAAGTAAATCGAGTAGTAGCCCCCCTTACCTTATCAATTTGCAGCTTTGAACTCTTTGATCGATGTTCTTCGTTCTTCGTACCTTCAGAGCTCTGCTTCCCAAAATCCCAAATTCCGTGTTATCGTGAATAATGAGAAAAATAACTTGAGTTCCAAAACATATCCTTACTCCTTTTGCACCCCCACTCTTTACTAACAACATCCAAGCCCAATAACTTAAAAAAACCCAATATTTCTTATTTCTTTTATTTTCTTCAAATATTCCAAAATAAATAATTTCTTTTTATTTTATTAATTCTAATAAAATAATTTCCCAATTAAATAAATCAAATAATTGAAACTGGGGTGTTACACCGTCCAACTGATATAACCACTCAAGCTGAGTCCCTGAAAGACTGTGTTGAAAGAAATGGATCCACAAGTTCTTATCAGCAGTGTAAGGTTGGATCTTCCTCACATATGACTGGAGGTGCAGTTTTGGACATGAAGCTCCGTCATACTTGGCAAAGGCAGGCGCCTTGAACTTATGGGGAATCACCACCCAGATGATAGACCCAGATCTCCGAAGTCCAGACCAGGCACCTTCTGTACTTCCATAGCGTTCAAACGGTCTTCCAGCTGTTTGTACTTATCCTCAGCAGGAGGATATTGTTCTTCATCATAGTCCGTCTCGTTGTTAGAGACCATAGGGCTAGGAGCCCTCCTTTCTTGTGGACTGTATTTCTCTCCAGACGGGGTGGCCAGATCAATTTCATTCTGCAGCCCGTTTCCAAACCTGCGTCCGGTGTTGAACAGGATGGTCCTCTTCTTCTTCTTCTTCCTCTCTTTCAAAATCAGGGTCTTCAAGTCCTGCTGACCCTTAGCTAGGTTCATGACCAACTCTTAGAATTGGGCATTCTGGGCCTGGAGGGCCTTGATATTTTGCTCAGTGGAAGGTTCAGCAGATATGATTATTGCTGAAATAAACAGCGAAGAAGATAAGAGACCTGTAAAAGGGTACCTTTTTATGAAGTGCATGAGATGGAATGCGTATGATTTACGATTTCAAAGACAATCAGGATTCAAATTTTTAAACAAGAACGGAAACACACTTTATTAACTTCAAAATTTAAATTGTTCAACAAATTGCCCTTAGGCGTTACAAGAATGGAAATACTGAAAAGTAAATAAAAACTGTAAAAGAAATCATCCAAGGTCCATCAATGCTCTCATGGCTTCTTCTTCTCAGTGAGGATATAATCCTTCAGGATCCGCTCACTCTCCAGTTGCTTAGCCAGCTTCTGGATCTTCTGTTCTTGTTCATTGAACCTCTCCCGATAATAATATCGTTCTTCCCGCAGTTGCGTCCAAGACCTCTTCAGTGTGCCAATATCAGTGGGCATATGAGGATGGAAAACAGTTGGAACAACCCCGTCTTTATCAGCAATTTCAAGAGTAATAGGCCTGACGGCTTCGTATGGCATACCTAACCTCTGGGCACGAGTGCGGACCCATCTGAGATATGGTTCCATTGGCAGAGAAGTCTTTGGTCCCAACTCATGTGGGTCAGATTTGTGAACTCTATCCCAAGCCCTGATGAATCTACGATGCAGCTCGTCGCTATCTCCCTGAAAATCAAAGATGATATGAGGTATCAACATCTCATGAGACCCTTCTCTTCTGGCTCTTCCAAACTGATGGAGAGCTAAACATGGGTTATAAGAAATTCCTCCATGAGTTCCGATCAATGGAACATTAGGATACTCTCCACAACGATCAATGACAGTCACCTCATCCAAGCCTTTGAGAGTCCAGATAATGTCATTATTAGTAAGAGACATTACCCTATGAGCCCATCCCATTCCTTCTTTGTTCTTCAGTACGGACTTAGGGAGGTGCGAAATAAACCACCTCGTCAATAAAGGAGCACAGCACATCAAAGTTCCCCGCTTTTGGGCAGTACGAGCATAGAGCTGATGAAGGATATCACCCAAGAGAGTGGGTATAGGGTTCCGAGAGATGAAGATCTTTATGGCATTAACATTAACAAAAGTGTCAGGATTTGGAAACAATACCAGACCATCGATCAAGAGAGCCAGAATGTCCTCGTACGCTTTGAAGTCTAAGTCATTCCAGAAACAATTAGCTTTGTCAACCAGAAACTTAGCCAGAAAACCCTTAGCTCCACTTCTAGTCTCCCAGTTGGCCATTACCTCCTCTTTGGTCAAGTGAAGGGCTGTAGCAATCTCTTCAGGCTTGAGAGTCTTTTCCCAACCAGTAAATGGAGTCTGCTTCAAAACAGAGATACCAAGCAACTCAGAGAACTCTTCCAGGGTAGGAACCAGCTGGAAGTCTTGAAAGGTGAAGCAATGATATAGCGGATCATAAAACTGGACCAAAACGCTCATCATTTGTTCGTCCAACTTTAAGGTGAATAAACTGAGAAGAGAACCATGCCTCTTGATTAAGGAAGTAGTGTTTGGAATCCTGACAACCAACTCTTTAAGCAAAGTAGGTACTTGAACAAAGTGGATCCGGATAGTATTCCTTCGCATGGGCATCATGATGTCCTACAAAACGGAGCAAAGATGAAACCCTCTTGTCTTTGAAATAGGTTAGTCCTTATGCAAGATGTATGCAATGTTATGATGTTATGATGTCATGGTAAAGGCACACCATAAATATTCACGAAAGGCAAACATGGTAAAGGCATACAAGTCACACAAAAGAGCCCTTAGATTCCAGGCTGGCATGAAGTTCAGGTACTACCCTCTTTCAGTTTCAGTTGGTTAAGACCTGTCCTAAAAAATAGTAACCGGGTTCTAGAGGATCTCAATATCATTGACTACCCTCAATCGGTCATAATTCCAGCTTAGCAACCTTTTCTTGCAGCCGGAACCATCGCTAGAGTTTAGTCTCAATGAGTGTAGCATACTGCTACTGTTCTATGGAAAGTTGGTCAATTTAAGGTTCTAAGGTCAGTTGGTGCTTAATGACTCCTTAGAAGACCCATATTCTCCTCGTTTCAACACAAGGGATATCGATACAGACTAAGGTGCCACACCAACGTAGCTACTACTTCATCCGTGTCGGTCTACGCCGGACAGATCCCTCACAGTTTACTGCTACTTACCTAAAAAGGGTACCCCAGATTCGGGTTAGGATCTATAGAACTCTGATACAAGCCACAAAATTAAAAGCATACAATTGAAAACACAAGTGATCTAATCCTAAGGTACACCTCACTTATTAATCCCCAGCAGAGTCGCCAGTTCTGTGATCGGTGGGAACGAGAACTGACTGTTTTTTAACGCTGGTTCGCGTTTGCATTTGTTTTTGCAAAGTGTCGCGGTAAGCAAGAGTCGCCACCGTCTTTTGTTTTATCCAACAAGGAAAGGACAAAAGCACAGAAAAATTCCTTTTCGAGATTTTTCTCGGGTTCGGGAGGTAGATTATAGAAAGGGAAGGTGTTAGCACCCTTTCTATCCGTGGTTATCCACGGGCTCTTAGGTACTTGCTCACTATGTTTTCAAAAGTATGCTTTTCTTTGTGTTTGTGGGTTTTGAAAAGAGTTTTGTTTTGTTTTTGAAGAAAGTGTAAGTGCGAAAAGTTTTGTTTTGTTTTTTAAAGGAGCAAGTACTTAAGAACCTCTACCTACTCGAAAAGGAATTAAATTGTGCAAACGTTCTTTAGACAGTGCTATCCCACTATTGAGGAGTAGGTAGCACCGTCATTGGAGTTTTTTCGGGTCAATTCGATTTATGGGACGTGTGGTCACTAAAGCAACGTTAGGACGCCTTAGTGGTAATCCTAATGTCTTAGATCATTTTTATCGAGGCAACCATTTCGAGGAAACTTATGATCTTTGGATAAAAGGACGACCTCTAAAACATCCTATACTTAATGACCACGCTCGAGGCAACCAAGTGAGGTGTACCCTAGGAGTGGCATGTGCAAGTGTGTCAATTTTCAGTTATATTATCTTTGCATGTCATAGTGAGCTACTGTTGATTTTAAGTTAGGATTTTAATCTTGTCATGCATAGCCTAGTTAGCATACATCTAAACAGTTAATATATGTACAGGAATTTAAAGAGCGGAAATTGTAAATCCTACGCTATTACAAGGCTTTGGGGAGGGGGATTATTTAAATGTCCAAAAATTGGGGGAATAAAAGCAGTAAAGAAAAAGTCTTAGTTTAAGCTATTACATCCCAGTAGGCAGTTACAATAAAATAAACGCGCGAATCTGAAAATAAACTCTAAAAATTCTAAGAAATAAATCTTTTTGTTGTTTTATTTTATTTTTTTGGGAAAATGCTAAATGTTCAATTAAGTCAAATTTAATTAATTAAAAATACTGACTAAAATTAACTCTAAAACATACCTAATATTTTTTGCATTTTTTGTTTATGAAAAGGATTGAATTCAAATAAATCCTAAGTCTACTGATTTTAAAAATTGAAGAAAATAATTCAAAATAATTAACTAATTTAAATCCTAATTCTAAGTTATTTATTTTTATGATTTTTATGTTGATTAGAAAAAAAACAAACTAAAAGAAATAAACAAAAACAAAGTAAACAAAGTACAAATGGGCCAGGCAACAAAACAAGAGAAAATATAATTCTGGAAGTCTGGGTCGAAAGAGGTGCAGGCTGTCTTTCGACCCAGTGAAGAGGCTGGATCGAAGGTGCGTGAGGGGCTGCACTCTGAGGGTGTTCGATCTGGACATGTCAGATATGGCGACGTTCTGATACTTCTTCCAGATTTCTTTCTAGATATGGTTCAGATGTGACCCAGATATGGCGACGTTCTGATACTTCTTCCAGATTTCCTTCTAGATATAGTTCAGATGTGAACCGGATATGGCGACATTCTGATACTTCTTCCAGATTTCCTTCTAGATATAGTTCAGATGTGAACCGGATATGGCGACGTTCTGATACTTCTTCCAGATTTCCTTCTAGATATAGTTCAGATGTGAACCAGATATGGCGACGTTCTGATACTTCTTCCAGATTTCCTTCTAGATATAGTTTAGATGTGAACCAGATATGGCGACGTTCTGATACTTCTTCCAGATTCCCTTCTAGATATAGTTCAAATGTGAACCAGATATGGCAACGTTCTGATACTTCTTCCAGATTCCCTTCTAGATATAGTTCAGATGTGAACCAGATATGGCGACGTTCTGATACTTCTTCCAGATTTCCTTCCAAATATGGTTCGGATGTGACCCAGGCATGGCGACGTTCTGACACTTATTCCAGACCCCCCCTCAGATAACTTAGAGATGCTCCGGACACGGAAGTTGTTCTACTGTTTATTCAGAGATCACCTTTCTAGAGATGGTTCAGATGTGACCCGGATATGGCTACCTTCTGATACTTGTCCCAGATTCATTCAGATATAGTTTGGAAATGCTCCAGATATGGATGTTAATCTTCGGCTTATTCAAGTTTCTTCTCAAAGATGGCTCAGATATACTCCAGAACCGGATGCTAGTCTATCACTTATTCACAGTTTCTTCTCAAACAACTTAGAGATGTTCCAGACCCGGAGACTATTCTATTGTTTAGTCCAGATTCATTCGAAAGACTATTCCAGATTCGATTCCTGTATCCAGTCAAAAGCCTTCTCTAGTCCAGTTAAATCGACCCCTAACAGATTTTCCTGATAAAGACTCAGTAGAAGTCGCCAAGATTCTCTCAATGATTACTGTTGAGGTAGAAGTCGCCTATGGTTCTCTCCCCGTTACTGCGGAGGTAGTAATCATCCCAAGATTCTCTCAATGATTACTGTTGAGGTTGAAGTCGCCCAAGATTCTCTCAATGATTACTGTTGAGGTTGAAGTCGCCCAAGATTCTCTTAATGATTACTGTTGAGGTTGAAGTCGCCCAAGATTCTCTCAATGATTACTGTTGAGGTTGAAGTCGCCCAAGATTCTCTCAATGATTACTGTTGAGGTTGAAGTCGCCCAAGATTCTCTCAATGATTACTGTTGAGGTTGAAGTCGCCCAAGATTCTCTCAATGATTACTGTTGAGGTTGAAGTCGTCCAAGATTCTCTCAATGATTACTGTTGAGGTAGAAGTCGTCCAAGATTCTCTCAATGATTACTGTTGAGGTTGAAGTCGCCTATGGTTCTCTCCCCGTTACTGCGGAGGTAGTAATCGCCCCAAGATTCTCTCAGCGTTACTGTTGAGGTTGAAGTCGCCCAAGATTCTCTCAGCGTTACTGTTGAGGTTGAAGTCGCCTATGGTTCTCTCAGAGTTACTGCGGAGGTAGTAATCGTCCCAAGATTCTCTCAATGATACTGTTGAGGTTGAAGTCGCCCAAGGTTCTCTCAGCGTTCCTGTTGAGGTAGTAATCATCCAAGGTTCTCTCACCGTCCCGTTGAGGTAGTAACCATCCCTGGTTCATTCATCACCATTTGAAGCTCCAGATCCAGCTCCTGTAACCAGTAAGGACGCATCTATACAAAGAATTTGAAGACCAGCTCCGGTAACAGGTCAGGTATTAATTTTCTTTTGCAGGTATGCAAGTTCTCGCTAAGGAATCTCTTACGCGATCGACATCCAGATGGCATTTATAAGCCCATCCACCATCCATCATCTCTTAGCATGGCATCTATAAGCCCATCATCCTATCCATCAATCTCCAAATGGCATCTGTAAGCCCATTCCCCACTATCACACTACTATGTGAGCGCAAATTTCTGGGCACTCTAGTGTTCAATCATCTTCCACCTTCGGATTACGAAAGGCACTTCATCCAATCTGCATCCTCAGGTCTAAGAAGATTGAACAGGGGCAACTGTTGTACCCCAAAATTTGCCCTCCCATATTCTTCAAGATTTGCCAAGTCAAAGCTCCAAAATTTCCCCAAGGGTTGCACAGTTCAAGGGCCTCCTAACAGTCAAAAATTAGGGTTTTGGTTCTGACAAAGAAAATGAAGTTTCCAAGGGTCCAATCAAGTCCCATATGCCTATAAATATGGTCAAGCATCCTCACACCAAGTTTCAAGACTTACAGCACAAAATTGCACAGTCAAAAACCCTAATTGCACTACAGTCAACTGCAGGGGCAAAATGGTCATTTGACAGTCAAAAGTCCAAATTTTTGGTCAACATCTCATTTTGAAGCCATAAACATCATTTGATCAATTCTTGATCATGATTCTCAAAGTTTGGCTCAAAAAGTCTCAAGATGCAAAAGTTTCCATATTTGGACAGTTGAAAAAGTCAACTGTAACTTGACCAGGGCATAACTTTCACATGGTTTATCAGAAAAATTCCATCCAAAGCTCATTTTGAAGAGAAAGACATTTCCTACAACTCCTCTTCACACTTCAAGTCCAAGAAATGCTCTCACAAAAAGTTATCAATTTCAACATTATAGGTCATTTTCAAAGGTCAACAAAAAGGGACTTTAAGTCAAAGGCCATAACTTGAGATTGGTAAATCAAAATGAAATGGGACCAAAGACATTGGTTAGAGGACTTCAAGACCTTTCTAAAATGTCCAAGAACATGAGAAAATCTTAAACATTGAGCAAGATATGCCTTGTGGAAGTTGGGAAATTTTTGGATATTTTGAAAAGTCAACTTTGCTTCAAATGTCTTAAAATTGCTAATGGGCCACATTTTCTTCCAAAATTCATCATCCAAAGCATGTGCACGACCATTTGGCCCAAAGGGAAGTTTTTCATCATTTTTATTTATTTATTTGAATTTTTAATTGCTAATAATTCATTTAATCAAAATAAATATGTGGAAAATACCAAACCAATGCAATCAAATATTTTTATGCATGGAATAACTTCAGATTTTCGTGCATTATTAGATATAGAAAGAATCAAGGTAATTGGATATGATTGGCATCAAAAACATGTGAAAAAGATTGAAAATTATATGCATGAAAATCCAATATCCATTCCATCAATGCTTTGATCCTTTGGCTCAGATTTTTTACCCTAATCATTCTATACATAAGCCTAATGCAAACCCTAATGCTAATAATCTCTAAGCTGCGCCAGAAAAGAAGAACCAAGTTTGCATTTTTCAAGAAAAACTCAAATACTGAAAACCTTATTCTAGCACGATTCAGAGGAAAACTTTGATTCCATTAGCTTGCAAAGGTCTCAAGGGACGTTTCTGAATCAAAAACATCATTCCTAACATCAAGAATTGGTAATTAAAAGTCAGCCTGTGTCACTTTTTTTGCATAGTCGTGTTTTATTATTCAGGCCATATCCATGCATTTTTATTCTTGATTTGCACTAATGAGATGATTCTGAAGCTAACCCTATAGTTTGATTGAGTTTTTATGCATTGTACGTGATTTCACCATTAAAGCCAGCTAGGGTTCTTCAAGCTCCAAATTGGGCGTTCTTGAATACTGTAAAATTAGGACACCTCAATGCCATGGTTGAAATCAGGAAGTTTGGACGAATAGAACTACCCTATCACGCCTAATTTATGAAGCACCATAGCCTAATCGCTATTTTGGAAAAGGGCGTATTTTAGGGGGGTTCAAAACCCCCGCTAATTCTCTTTTATTTTTTAGATACAGCAAGCCAACGAAGAAGAAGACTATGTGGCACCATCTGGTTGGAGTATTTGAATTTCGCGCTAAAGTCTTCCACTAACCATAGTGTTATCTTATATTATTTGTTTCCTATTATATAATCAAAACGCGTTGGTAGCTCAGTGGCAGGCATGTGTATTGGTAACCTCTAGGACCTGGGTTCGATCCCAGGTCCCCCTCCCTTTCCCTATATTTTTCTTCTAATTATGTTCTTGTGTAGCTCATCTACAAGCGTCTACCATACGCTCATCATTCAAACCATGCCACACGTCCCACTACATCCAACCAAAGGCCAGGATTCAGAGACCATGATGTGCATCAGTCAACGTCCACACACGTGAATACTGAAAAGTCAACCAGGCCAAAGGCTATTGGGCCTGAATTGCTAAGTTATGACCTCCAATTGGGGACAGAACCCCCAAGGCATTGTATTTCTTTTCTTTTTTTTATTTTATTGGTTTCAATTGTTTCTTTTTAATTCTTTAATTTAATTTATTTTCATAAAAGATAAAATAATATAAAAATCAGAAAGTCATAAAAAATCAAAAAACATATTTTATTTTAATATTTTTATAAATAAAAATCATTAATTAATTTAGTTTTTTGTTCTTAAACTTAATTTTAATATTTTTCAATAAACTTAAAAATTTGTAGAATTAGGGTTTTAAGTATTTTTCATTCTTTTTCTTTTCTCTCACCATAATTAATTACTCAATATTATTTTTGTAAACAAAATCGTATTAATTTATTAGGTTTAATCTTAGGTTAAATTTTAATGCTTTCTCTTAATAAATTAAAAAATAGCTAGAATTAGGTTTTAATTTCATTTAATTCTCATTAAAAATCATAAATGCCAAAAACCCTCAAAAATAAGTTATTTTCCTTTTAATTTAATTAATTTGTCAATATAATTTAATTTCATTAAAAAGGGTCCAACGCCCTCGCTTTCAATTTTAATTCAATTCGCGCATTTTTATTCTTTCTTTTAAATATTGATGTAATTCTCCCAAAGCCGTGTAAACTTGATACTTATCTTTCGCACTTTATTTTTTGTCAAATCGGGTCCTGGATTTAATTTGGCGATGTGGACCCGCGCCTTTGTAATAGCTTAGGAACTTTAATTTTTCGGCAACTTTTTTAACTGTTAATAATTGCATGCAAGAATGAATGACAAAATAAAAACAAAAGCGTAGATCACCCATGACATGACAAGACCAAATAAATGAATCTGACACACAAATCACACACCACCCCTAGGGTACGCCTCATTGTTGCCTTGCCTCGAAAGGTGATCGTCGAGTAGAGGATGTCTTAGTAAGTCCTCATGATCCGGGAACCTGGCATGAGGGTAGCTTCTAAGGTATCTTCCTATTGCTCCGGTGATCACCATGTCCCGAACCTTCGAATTAACCCGAACACCTCCAACGGTGGTGCTACCTACCTCTCAATGGTGGGATGGCACTACTTTAAAGGACATCTACACAGACGAATTCCTTAGGGTAGGTAGACGACTCTAGATACTTGCTCTAATTTCAAAACAAATCAAAAATACTTTTCACACCGACACCTTTTCAAAAAGCTTTCGAAAGCAATTTTTCAAACACTCTTGAGGACCGATACAAGAGTCGAACTGGAATTTTCAAAGAAACTTTTTTAAACCCACAATTGAAAAGCAAACAAAACATTTTTGAAAACACAATGAGCAAGTATCTAAGAGACCATGGATAACCATGGATAGAAAGGGTGCTAACACCTTCCCTTTCTATAACCTACCTCCCGAACCGAGAGCAATCTCTTTAAGGAATTTTTCTGTGCTTTTGTCCTTTCCATTTGGAGAAAATAAAAGACGGTGGCGACTCTTGCTTCCGCGACATTTCGCGATCCAGCGTTAAACAGTCAGTTCCAGATCCACCGATCACAGAACTGGCGACTCTGCTGGGGAATTAACTTAAAGTGAGGTGTACCTTAGGGTTAGTTCATAACTGTGTTTTCAATTGTCATGACTTGTCTGCTTTAAATTTGTGGGTTGCATGGGAGTTACATAGATCCTAACCCGGATCTGGGGATACCCTGTTTAGGTAGCATAAGCTGTGAGGGACCTGTCCGGCGTAGACCGACACGGGTGAAGCAGTGGCTATGTTGGTGTGACACCTTAGTCTGTACCGATATCCCTTGTGTTGAAACGAGGAGAATATGGGTCTTCTGAGGAGTCATTAAACACCAACAACCTTAGAACCTTAATTGACACAACTTGGCCATTAGAACAATAGCAGTATGCTACGCCCATTGAGGCTAAACTCTCGTGATGGTTCTGGCCGCAAGAAAAGATTACGATGCTGGAGTTATGACCGATTGAGGGTAGTCAATGATATTGGGATCCTCTAAGAACCCGGTTACTTTGATAGGACAGGTATGAACCAACAAACTGAAAGAGGGTAATACCCAGACCCCATGCTGGCCTAAACTCTAAGGGTTTCTCTTGTGTGACTTGTGTGCCTTCCAACTTGACTACTCGCATGCTTGTTATCTGACACTTGAGTTTCTTGTAGGTTTTTGTTTATAGTCCTTAACTGGGACTCATAACAGGGTTTACTGAGTTTTCTTGCAGGTTTTGTTTATAGTCCTTAATAAGGGCTCATAACAGGGTTTATCCATATTACCCCATGCATCATGACATCATACCATTGCATACATCCTAACCCATTTCAAGGATCTCAAGGGTCTGTGATGCAGGTCATGATAAATCAAACATCTAGCAAGGGGAAGAGAGGATTTATTTTCCTCTAGACAAAGTTGTCAGAGGCTATGACCCACTGGATATGGTGAGCCTTTGACCCTTGAAGAAGGACTCTCAACAACAGGAGGTTCCTCCAATCAAGCTATAAATTCCAATGCTAATAGTTTTCTTGTTTACCCTGCGAGATCCTTGAAAACATTGCATACATATCATGCATATCATTACATTACAGGTACCCTTGTTGCAGGTCACTTACCTTTCTCGCTGTTTATTTCAGCAATGACTCCCCAATAAGATAACCAGGACCTTCTTGCTCAAGAGACCCGGTTCGGGGAAATCCTCCTGAATCTATCCAAGGGGCAGGAGGAGTTGAGAGCACTTCTCATGGGGACTTTGGTCAGGAACAGCGCTGAGGACGAACGACTGAAACATCTGCAAACTGAAGTGGATGCAATGAAAGCCCAGATGCTGGGGCAGGTGACTACCATTCAAGGTTTAGCTCAAAGACAAGATGAGCTCGGAGTTCTCGTCAACCAACTGCTTCGGGGTAGCTAACTGGGGCAAACATCTAAGGTTGAAGGGCCAGTCATCATTCAACCGTCTTTGAGACAAGGAGATAAGGGGAAAGCTCCTCAAATGGCTTCAAGGTCACATATTCAGCATCAACCTCACCAGCTTCAGCCAGACAAGCCCAGGAGGCAATTCACCCAGCTCAACATGTCGCTGTTTCAAGCTTTACAACGCCTACTGAGGTTGAATCTGATCACATTAAGGGCTCATCCCCGGAATCCCAACACAGCATCTCCTAGCTATGATCCCAATAAAAGGTGTGCCTACCACTCTTCCAGTCCAGGACATGATACAAATGAGTGTTGGGCTCTGAAGAATAAGATCCAGGACCTGATTGATAAAGGGGCACTGGAGTTCACACAAGATGGTCAGGCTGAGTTTTTCTACCATCCCTCCAAGGCTCACCATTTGAAGTGACAAAGCCCTGAGACTAGAAAACTTTTGTTCATTCGAATGTTCAAGTTGTAATTTTCTTTTGTTCAAACATTTACTCATGTTAAACGTTGTTATTTCATTAATGCATCACATATGTCTATTTTGAAGCAATATATTCGTATTCACTATATGCAAATTATTTTCATATTTTTTCTGATGATCAACTCTCAATTAATAATTCTAAGCCTCTTGAGGGAGGATGACGAAAACGATACCACAATCTACAGTATGCTTTTGAACAGACCCCGCTGATGAGGTACAGGCATTGTTTCAATTCCTAAACACTGGAGTTATAAGGAAGATAATCCCTCGTCAACCTCTATGAGCCAAAGAAGTAGGAGTTTTTTTTTCGAAAATTAAAACCCTTAATCATAACCTGGGGCAGGGTAGTTCTCTCAGTTGATCCAAGTTCCCAACGAATGGCACCAAAGGAGTCCTTACAAAGCAAAAGACAGTGATGGTTCCGAATAATCATAAAGACAGGCAGTCATTATCTCCCAAAAATAAAAGTCCATTAAGTCAAAACCTATGAAGGAGACTTACAAAACTGGGGCATCCCGCTGACTGTAATTCCAAAAAATGAAACAGTTCAGGCAAAAAAGAAAGGGATAACAAAAATCAGACAAGAAAGAGGTCTTACAAACCCTCAACAAAAAAGGAATGACTGCCTATTCAAAATAAGTTATCAACATCCGAATCATCACCGGAAAATCAGAGCAAAGACTCAAACAAGGTCTAATGCACGATCAACTGAGTTTAGGTTTGAAGAACATCACGAAGAGCGGGTGGGTACAAATACATTTTGAGTCTTATCCTTTGTTTCTTAAACCGTGAACCAGGCCACGTTATAACCCTTAAAAGTCCTAGCTGAAGCATGGGTTAGTTCGAAAGCATACTGTTACGAAAGGTATCCTGACTCCTTAAGGCTTGCGGTAAAATAACGAGTTGACATCACAATATACAAAAAGGTTTCATTTGTGTTATAAAAAATGCATTCTCAAAACTTCAAGACAGACATAGGCTTTTGCATTCTTAAAATAATATTGTTTGCATATGATCATTTGTTTGAACAGCAAAGGAGTTCGCACGACGAAAGTTTAATGAACAGAAGCACTTCCAATCAAGGGGCATGGCATGAGCATTGTCCATTATCTGGGGCATGACAAAACACTGCTAACAGGGGCAACTCCCTACATCCTGAGAGCGTGGACATAGTCGAAGAAAAATACTACGCGTAATCAAAGACCCGCTAGGTTGACATACCTAGGAAAAAATAAGGGCTTCCCGACGAACCAAAAGGGTTCGGGCAAAATGAAGGGATGAAATGAAAAAATCTGTACACCCGGCAAGTCGAAAACCTGAAAAGGCGGCTTGGGCAAAAATGGGTATCCCGGTGGACTGAAAATCCGAAAGGGCGGTCCAGGCAAAAGTTAGGGATCAGAGCTTACGACTATGTCCTGTCATCTCGTCACTTGCCTACCAGAAGAAGATTGGTCAAATCGGCAGTCATCAAGCATCTCCACAGGTATCTTCCTCTCCCACATCAGAAACAGGGGCAATAAAGAGTTGTCTAAGCAATCTGATTGTTCGGTCCTCCAAGGTATCAAGGTAGGTTCCGTTGAAGAACATAACCAATATAGTTCAATACTTCCCCAGGAGAGTCCAATCCAGTTTCCCCAAGAAAGTTGGAATCCATCTCCCCAAGCAGTAAGCTTATCCTCAGTAGATTCTGGAAGCTTACCCTCGTAGAGCACGAACACGCGTCTCCCAATTTTATTCAAAGAGTTATTTCCTTACCAGGATATAACTGGGTTATCCTCAGCCAAAAGCCACGGAGAGATCGTCCTCGGCGAAGTCTTCTTATCCCCAGCGAAGTCTATTAACACTTCCAACACAACAATGGTGTCCCCGACAAGTTACTATTAACAGCTCAACAAAGTACCACTCTTCCCACAGAGTATTTTCCCCAGCAAGATCGCTATAGTAATCTCCCCCGCAGAGTAATCTCCAAACATATTCCCCAACGGAGTCATCTTCTCCTACCGGTTCATTCTTGCAGAGCGAAAAGCTCTCTCTTCAACACCAGCCCAGGAGTTAACTTCCTGGCACCCGTCAAGGATTTATTTTCTTAGACAAAAATACATTCATGAACATTACATCTTCATACATTATAGCCTGCATATGCATCATACTACACAAATCTCATCAATTTTGAGGACATCCTGAAATCATGCAGTTCATGCATCATGATCTTGCATACAACTGATGCTTTACCTTTTCAGGAAAGGTCAATACAAAGATGATTACTATCAACTATCGCGACTCCTTCTAGATATAGTTCAGATGTGACCCAGATATGGCGACGTTCTGATACTTCTTCCGGATTTCTTTCTAGATATGGTTCAGATGTGACCCAGATATGGCGACGTTCTGATACTTCTTCCAGATTTCCTTCTAGATATAGTTCAGATGTGAACCGGATATGGCGACGTTCTGATACTTCTTCCAGATTTCCTTCTAGATATAGTTCAGATGTGAACCGGATATGGCGACGTTCTGATACTTCTTCCAGATTTCCTTCTAGATATAGTTCAGATGTGAACCAGATATGGCGACGTTCTGATACTTCTTCCAGATTTCCTTCTAGATATAGTTCAGATGTGAACCAGATATGGCGACGTTCTGATACTTCTTCCAGATTCCCTTCTAGATATAGTTCAGATGTGAACCAGATATGGCAACGTTCTGATACTTCTTCCAGATTCCCTTCTAGATATAGTTCAGATGTGAACCAGATATGGCGACGTTCTGATACTTCTTCCAGATTTCCTTCCAGATATGGTTCGGATGTGACCCAGGCATGGCGACGTTCTGACACTTATTCCAGACCCCCCCCCTCAGATAACTTAGAGATGCTCCGGACACGGAAGTTGTTCTATTGTTTATTCAGAGATCACCTTTCTAGAGATGGTTCAGATGTGACCCGGATATGGCTACCTTCTGATACTTGTCCCAGATTCATTCAGATATAGTTTGGAAATGCTCCAGATATGGATGTTGTTCTTCGACTTATTCAAGTTTCTTCTCAAAGATGGCTCAGATATACTCCAGAACCGGATGCTAGTCTATCACTTATTCACAGTTTCTTCTCAAACAACTTAAAGATGTTCCAGACCCGGAGACTATTCTATTGTTTAGTCCAGATTCATTCGAAAGACTATTCCAGATTCGATTCCTGCATCCAGTCAAAAGCCTTCTCTAGTCCAGTTAAATCGACCCCTAACATATTTTCCTGATAAAGACTCAGTAGAAGTCGCCAAGATTCTCTCAATGATTACTTTTGAGGTAGAAGTCGCCTATGGTTCTCTCCCCGTTACTGCGGAGGTACTAATCATCCCAAGATTCTCTCAATGATTACTGTTGAGGTTGAAGTCGCCCAAGATTCTCTCAATGATTACTCTTGAGGTTGAAGTCGCCCAAGATTCTCTCAATGATTACTGTTGAGGTTGAAGTCGCCCAAGATTCTCTCAATGATTACTGTTGAGGTTGAAGTCGCCCAAGATTCTCTCAATGATTACTGTTGAGGTTGAAGTCACCCAAGATTCTCTCAATGATTACTGTTGAGGTTGAAGTCGCCCAAGATTCTCTCAATGATTACTGTTGAGGTTGAAGTCGTCCAAGATTCTCTCAATGATTACTGTTGAGGTTGAAGTCGCCTATGGTTCTCTCCCCGTTACTGCGGAGGTAGTAATCGCCCCAAGATTCTCTCAGCGTTACTGTTGAGGTTGAAGTCGCCCAAGATTCTCTCAGCGTTACTGTTGAGGTTGAAGTCGCCTATGGTTCTCTCAGCGTTACTGCGGAGGTAGTAATCGTCCCAAGATTCTCTCAATGATACTGTTGAGGTTGAAGTCGCCCAAGGTTCTCTCAGCGTTCCTGTTGAGGTATTAATCATCCAAGGTTCTCTCATCGTCCCGTTGAGGTAGTAACCATCCCTGGTTCATTCATCACCATTTGAAGCTCCAGATCCAGCTCCTGTAACCAGTAAGGACGCATCTATACAAAGAATTTGAAGACCAGCTCCGGTAACAGGTCCGGTATTCATTTTCTTTTGCAGGTATGCAAGTTCTCGCTAAGGAATCTCTTACGCGATCGACATCCAGATGGCATCTATAAGCCCATCCACCATCCATCATCTCTTAGCATGGCATCTATAAGCCCATCATCCTATCCATCAATCTCCAAATGGCATCTGTAAGCCATTCCCCACTATCACACTACTATGTGAGCGCAAATTTCTGGGCACTCTAGTGTTCAATCATCTTCCACCTTCGGATTACGAAAGGCACGTCATCCAATCTGCATCCTCAGGTCTAAGAAGATTGAACAGGGGCAACTGTTGTACCCCAAAATTTGCCCTCCCATATTCTTCAAGATTTGCCAAGTCAAAGCTCCAAAATTTCCCCAAGGGTTGCACAGTTCAAGGGCCTCCTAACAGTCAAAAATTAGGGTTTTGGTTCTGACAAAGAAAAGGAAGTTTCCAAGGGTCCAATCAAGTCCCATATGCCTATAAATATGGTCAAGCATCCTCACACCAAGTTTCAAGACTTACAGCACAAAATTGCACAGTCAAAAACCCTAATTGCACTACAGTCAACTGCAGGGGCAAAATGGTCATTTGACAGTCAAAAGTCCAAATTTTTGGTCAACATCTCATTTTGAAGCCATAAACATCATTTGATCAATTCTTGATCATGATTCTCAAAGTTTGGCTCAAAAAGTCTCAAGATGCAAAAGTTTCCATATTTGGACAGTTGAAAAAGTCAACTGTAACTTGACCAGGGCATAACTTTCACATGGTTTATCAGAAAAATTCCATCCAAAGCTCATTTTGAAGAGAAAGACATTTCCTACAACTCCTCTTCACACTTCAAGTCCAAGAAATGCTCTCACAAAAAGTTATCAATTTCAACATTATAGGTCATTTTCAAAGGTCAACAAAAAGGGACTTTAAGTCAAAGGCCATAACTTGAGATTGGTAAATCAAAATGAAATGGGACCAAAGACATTGGTTAGAGGACTTCAAGACCTTTCTAAAATGTCCAAGAACATGAGAAAATCTTAAACATTGAGCAAGATATGCCTTGTGGAAGTTGGGAAATTTTTGGATATTTTGAAAAGTCAACTTTGCTTCAAATGTCTTAAAATTGCTAATGGGCCACATTTTCTTCCAAAATTCATCATCCAAAGCATGTGCACGACCATTTGGCCCAAAGGGAAGTTTTTCATCATTTTTATTTATTTATTTGAATTTTTAATTGCTAATAATTCATTTAATCAAAATAAATATGTGGAAAATACCAAACCAATGCAATCAAATATTTTTATGCATGGAATAACTTCAGATTTTCGTGCATTATTAGATATAGAAAGAATCAAGGTAATTGGATATGATTGGCATCAAAAACATGTGAAAAAGATTGAAATTATATGCATGAAAATCCAATATCCATTCCATCAATGCTTTGATCCTTTGGCTCAGATTTTTTACCCTAATCATTCTATACATAAGCCTAATGCAAACCCTAATGCTAATAATCTCTAAGCTGCGCCAGAAAAGAAGAACCAAGTTTGCATTTTTCAAGAAAAACTCAAATACTGAAAACCCTATTCTAGCACGATTCAGAGGAAAACTTTGATTCCATTAGCTTGTAAAGGTCTCAAGGGACGTTTCTGAATCAAAAACATCATTCCTAACATCAAGAATTGGTAATTAAAAGTCAGCCTGTGTCACTTTTTTTGCATAGTCGTGTTTTATTATTCAGGCCATATCCATGCATTTTTATTCTTGATTTGCACTAATGAGATGATTCTGAAGCTAACCCTATAGTTTGATTGAGTTTTTATGCATTGTACGTGATTTCACCATTAAATCCAGCTAGGGTTCTTCAAGCTCCAAATTGGGCGTTCTTGAATACTGTAAAATTAGGACACCTCAATGCCATGGTTGAAATCAGGAAGTTTGGACGAATAGAACTACCCTGTCGCGCCTAATTTATGAAGCACCATAGCCTAATCGCTATTTTGGAAAAGGGCGTATTTTAGGGGGGTTCAAAACCCCCGCTAATTCTCTTTTATTTTTCAAATACAGCAAGCCAACGAAGAAGAAGACTATGTGGCACCATCTGGTTGGAGTATTTGAATTTTGCGCTAAAGTCTTCCACTAACCATTGTCTTATCTTATATTATTTGTTTCCTATTATATAATCAAAACGCGTTGGTAGCTCAGTGGCAGGCATGTGTATTGGTAACCTCTAGGACCTGGGTTCGATCCCAGGTCCCCCTCCCTTTCCCTATATTTTTCTTCTAATTATTTTCATAAAAGATAAAATAATATAAAAATCAGAAAGTCATAAAAAAATCAAAAAAAATTTTTATTTTAATATTTTTATAAATAAAAATCATTAATTAATTTAGTTTTTTGTTCTTAAACTTAATTTTAATATTTTTCAATAAACTTAAAAATTGGTAGAATTAGGGTTTTAAGTATTTTTCATTCTTTTTCTTTTCTCTCACCATAATTAATTACTCAATATTATTTTTGTAAACAAAATCGTATTAATTTATTAGGTTTAATCTTAGGTTAAATTTTAATGCTTTCTCTTAATAAATTATAAAATAGCTAGAATTAGGTTTTAATTTCATTTAATTCTCATTAAAAATCATAAATGCCAAAAACCCTCAAAAATAAGTTCTTTTCCTTTTAATTTAATTAATTTGTCAATATAATTTAATTTCATTAAAAAGGGTCCAACGCCCTCGCTTTCAATTTTAATTCAATTCGCGCATTTTTATTCTTTCTTTTAAATATTGATGTAATTCTCCCAAAGCCGTGTAAATTTGATACTTATCTTTCGCACTTTATTTTTTGTCAAATCGGGTCCTGGATTTATTTTGGCGATGTGGACCCGCGCCTTTGTAATAGCTTAGGAACTTTAATTTTTCCGCAACTTTTTTAACTGTTAATAATTGCATGCAAGAATGAATGACAAAATAAAAACAAAAGCGTAGATCACCCATGACATGACAAGACCAAATAAATGAATCTGACACACAAATCACACACCACCCCTAGGGTATGCCTCACTGTTGCCTTACCTCGAAAGGTGATCGTCGAGTAGAGGATGTCTTAGTAAGTCCTCATGATCCGGGAACCTGGCATGAGGGTAGCTTCTAAGGTATCTTCCTATTGCTCCGGTGATCACCATGTCCCGAACCTTCGAATTGACCCGAACACCTCCAACGGTGGTGCTACCTACCTCTCAATGGTGGGATGGCACTACTTTAAAGGACATCTACACAGACGAATTCCTTAGGGTAGGTAGACGACTCTAGATACTTGCTCTAATTTCAAAACAAATCAAAAATACTTTTCACACCGACACCTTTTCAAAAAGCTTTCGAAAGCAATTTTTCAAATACTCTTGACGACCGATACAAGAGTCGAACTGGAATTTTCAAAGAAACTTTTTTAAACCCACAATTGAAAAACAAACAAAACATTTTTGAAAACACAATGAGCAAGTATCTAAGAGCCCATGGATAACCATGGATAGAAAGGGTGCTAACACCTTCCCTTTCTATAACCTACCTCCCGAACCGAGAGCAATCTCTTTAAGGAATTTTTCTGTGCTTTTGTCCTTTCCATTTGGAGAAAATAAAAGACGGTGGCGACTCTTGCTTCCGCGACATTTCGCGATCCAGTGTTAAACAGTCAGTTCCAGATCCACCGATCACAAATGGCATCAAAGACGTCCTTCCAAAACAAAAGACGACAATGGTTCCTGATAATCGTCAAGACAGGCAGTCATTATCTCTCGAAATAAAATCCCATTAAGTCAAAACCTATGAAGGAGACTTAAGAAAAAAACCGAGGCATTTCGCTAACTGTAATCACAAAAGAAACAGTTCAGGCAAAAGATAGGGATAATAAAAATCAAAAGGAAAGAGATCCTATAAACCCTAAACAAAAAAGAAAACGACTGCCTGTTCTAAATAAATTGTCAGCATTCGAACCATCACCAGAACATCAAGGACAATATTCCAGAACTCAACTGGGGTTCTAAATGCATAATTAGCTGAGTTTAGGATCGAAGAACATCACGAAGAACGGGTGGGTACAAATAAAATTTGAGCCTTTATCCTTTGTTTCTTAAACCGTGAACCAGGCCATGTTATAACCCTTAAAAGTCCTAGCTGAAGCATGGGTTAGTTCGAGAACATACTGTTACAAAAGGTATCCTGACTCCTGTAGGACTTGTTATAAATCCTGAGTGGACATCACATTTCACAAAATTTGCCTGTTGTACTGAAAAATTCATTTTCAAAAGTTTCGAAACAGACATAAGCTTTGCATTCTTAAAATAACATTGTTTGCATATGACTATTTGTTCAACATCAGAGAAATTCGCACGACGAACATCTAGTGAACAAAAAACCTTCTCAATAAAAAGGATCACCTCAAGTGGAAAAAACGCTTCCAACCAAGGGGCACGACATGATCATTGTCCATCATCTGGGGTAGTTAAGATTCAAGGAATCTCTCAAAAATGCTAAATAGCCAGGGGCAAATCTCCATCTGAATCACTTGGGGCTTTGAACATGAATTCCAACAACGAATCTTGCATGATCAAACAAACATCTTCTGGTATTGTGGCAACACAACACTACCAACAATAACAACTCCCTACACCCTGAGAGCATGGACATAGTCAGAAAATACTGCGCATGAACAAAGACCCGCTACGTCGATTGACCTAGGCAAAAATAAGGGCATCCCGGCGAACCAAAAGGGTTTGGGAAAAAATTAGGGATAATAAACAAAAAAGATATGTACACCCAGCAAGTCGAAAACTCGAAAGGGCGGCTGGGGCAAAAAAGGGTATCCTGGTGGACTGAAAATCTGAAAAGACAGTCCAGACAAAAATTAGGGATCAAATCGTACGACTATGTCCCGTCATCTTGTCACTTGCCTACCAGAAGAAGACTGATCATTTTGATCGAAAGTTTCCAAGCACCTCATAAGTTGGGATAACACTCGATCCACAAGGCCTCCGCAAGCACCTTCTCCCACTGAAATAGGGGCAGAAAAGTCTTGATACGAAGTCCTTGTCATATCCTTAGCATGCATCCCAGTAACATTCACTCCCCGCAGAATAAGAAAAAAGACGATGATGTTAGCTGTCCTAAACAGGACACAATTCTCCCCAGCTGAGGTTCACAGTCGCGAGTGAGTCGGTAAGATTCTCCCCAAGCAGAGTTTATCTATCACCAACACTGGAAGATTATCCCCAGTGAAGTTTGGAGAATTATCCCCAGTAGAGTCTGGAAAACCGTCCCAATAGAGTCTAAAAGATTATCTCCAGTGAAGTCGCAACTGGAAAATCATCCCCAGCGGAGTTCATTCTTTTCACAAACAGAAACTCAATTCCTAACAGAGTGCATCATCGCCAACAATGATAATTTTCCTCCCCAGCCGAGGTTGTTTCTCCAAATCAGCAGATCTTCTGACAGAGCATCTATTTCCCACAGAGTCATTTCCTCGTCAGTCTATTCCCCAACAGAGTTATTCTCTCCTGCAGGATCATAAAAACATTGCATATCCATACATCATGGCATGTGCATACACATCATACAAAACATTCTCATTTATTTTGAGAACATCATTTCCTGATACATATCATGCATTACATACAACTAACCTTTACCTTTCAGGAAAGATACAATCAAATTCTCACCAAGCTCAAGTTATGAAGCCCGGATCCGACCGGATAGTATCTTGATCTCTACATAATATTGTGAAGCCTGGATTCAACCGGATAGCAGTATCAAACACCGCGAAGCCTGGATTCGACCAAATAGTGGTTTATCTTTAAGCTATGAAGCCCGGATCCGACCGGATAGTATCTTAATTTCTACATCATATTGTGAAGGCCAGATTCGATCGGATAGCAGTATCCAACACCGCGAACCCTGGAATCGACCAGATAGTGGTATCTCTTAAAAGCAAGCTATGAAGCCCGGATTCGACCGGATAATAGTTTAATCCCCAACAAGCCGTGAAGCCGGAATTACGACCGGATAACAGCTTAACAAGTTACCATGAAGCCTAGATTCCGATCAGATAGTGGTATATCTTTAATACAAGTTATGAAGCTCGGGTTCGACCAGATAGTATCTTGATTTCTCCGAACGCCATGAAGCCTGGATTTGACAAGATAATGGTATATTATATCATGAAGCCTGGATTACGACCAGATAGTGGTAAGGAACACTGTGAAGCCTGGATTTCGACCAGATAACAGTGAGGGACACTGTGAAGCTTGGATTTCGACCAAATAGTAGTTTACCCGGCCAATTACTATGAAGCCCAGATCCTACCGGATATTAGTAAGCCCAAAGTCAAAGGGAAGCCCAGATGCGACCGGATAACCACTTAATTTCTTCTGAAGCCTGGATTTTGACCAGATAAGAAGTAAGGCATTGTGAAGCCTAGATTTAGACCAGATAACAATACAAGACCATGAAGCCTGGATTTCGACCAGATAATAGTACAAGACACCATGAAGCCTGGATTTCGACCAGATAATGGTACAAGACATCATGAAGCCTAGATTTCAACCAGATAATGGTATAAGATACTATGAAGCTCGGATTATGACTGGATATTAGTGGGCCCAAAGCGAAAGAGAAGCCTGGATTACGACCAGATAACCATTTGATCTCTTCTGAAGACTGGATTACGACCAAATAAGAAGTAAAGTATTATGAAGCCTGGATTACGACCAGACAGCAGTACGAAACACCATGAAGCCTGGATTCGACCAGATAATGGTATAAAGCATCGTGAAGCCTGGATTATGACCAGATAACGATAAAAGAAATGAAGCCTGGATTACGACCAGATAGTAGTACAAGACCCTGCGAAGCTTGGATTTCGACCGAATAGCAGTTTACCTGGACAGTTACTAAGAATCCTGGAGTCGACCGGATAATAGTGTGCCCTAAGTTCAAGTTAAAGCCCGGATGCGACCGGATAACATTTTAATTCCTTCTGAAACCTGGATTACGACCAGATAAGAATTGAGAAGTTGCGAAACCTGGATTACGACCGGATAGTAACTTTTAATCTCATCTCCCCAGTAAGTCACTGTAAATCCTGGATTATGACCAGGTAGCAGTCGGTCTTATTACTATGAAGCCTGGATCACGACCAAATAGTATTTAATTCTCACCTCTCCAGAACAGAGTTGATTCCTCAGTAGAATAAAGGACGACCGAAGTTCCTAAATTTCAACAGAGATGATTCCTCAGTATAATAACGGACGACCGAAGTTCCTAAATTTAAACAGCGATGGTTCCTCAACAAGAATAATGGACGACCGAAGGTCCTAAAATTCAACCTTCCTAAAAACAAAGATGATACCCCAGTAGAATAACGGACGACTGAAGCTCCTAAAATTCTATTTCTCTCAAGACAGAGAGCAGTATTACCCAGCGGAATCTTCCTCAACAAACAGGCATACAAACTCTCGCTAAGGAATCTCTTATGCGATCGACACTCTTTCGGATGGCATCTTTAAGCCCATCCCCTCGTCAGTAATTTCCAAATGGAATCTGTAAGCCCATTCCCGACATCGCAAGACGGATACCACGTCATGCGAGTGCAAATTTATGGGCACTCTAGTATTCAATCATCTTCCACCTTTGGATCACGAAAGGCACGAAAGCCAATCGACATCCTCAGGTTTAAGAAGATTGAACAGGGGCAGCTGTTGTACCCCAAAATTTTCCCTCATGTTTTTCCAAGATTTTCCTCTTGCATAGGTGGTTATAAACCTTTGCTTAAAGACAGGGAAATTTTTTAATTGATGGTTAAGTATCCTTCGATTGGCACCTAAAAAATGCCCTTAGATTGACATCTCCAAAGTGCCTTTCGATTGGCATTTCCAAAATACCTTTCGATTGGCATCTCCAAAGTGCCTTTCGACTGGCATCTGCAAAATGCCTTTCGATTGGCATATGCATAGCGTACTTCGATTGGCCTTTTAACAAGGTCTTTCGATTGGCATTTTAGAAAAGTCTTTCGATTGGAATCAGAATAAAGACGTCTTCAATTGGCATCTTAACGTCGCTTCGATGGGTCTTAAGTTAAGGAAATCGAAGAGAACAAAACAAAGTTTTCGAGCGGTCAATAATGCCCTTCGATTGGAATTTCAACAAAAACTTTCGATTGTCCTTGTAACAAGATCCTTCGATTGGCATTTCAACAAGGTCTTCGTTTGGCATGGAAAAGAATCCTTCAATTTAACATCTCAAACCAGGAAGCTTCGACAGGCATGTTAACCAAGCACCCTTCGATTGGTATGGACAAAGGCCCTTCGACTGGCATTCCAAAAGGTCCATTCGAAGAAGCCTTCAGAAGGCCCATTCGAAGCATGCATAAGAAGTCCATTCGAAGATGGAAACTCATAGGCCAATCGAAGAGCACGGCCAGAAGGCATTCGAAAATCAAAGGTGTTCAGGTTCATTTAATATTCCAAAGAGACATGAATATTTCAAAAAAGGAAATATTTTAATATGTCTGATTCTTGTCTCATGGCTTTAAAGGCCTGGTTAAATGGCTGTCCCTTGCCATTTTCACGCACCCTCACACTCCTATAAATACGAGGCCAATGACACATTACAAGGGGACGAGGACATTTTTGAGATACGCTGCCCACAAACCCACCAAATGTTGTCAACATTTTCATAAGTAATCCAAGCCAAAGCAACCCTTCAACAAAAGTATCCACGCCCAGAAATCCCAGATCGAAGGTACCCACATCCAGAAAGTGCCAAATCGAAGGTTCCAACTACTGGTAAGAGGGGGTAAAATGTAAAACTTTGTATTTACATAACACATCCATATTTGTTGTTTCATTCGATTTGTCATTCTAGACAGAATCAAAGGGCTTGGGTTTGGCACCCAGGTCATGTTTTTTGTTCCAAACACTTGCTACAGATATAGCCTAAAAAGACCCAGCGCGCGAAGGATCGAAGGACCTGGGTTTCGATACCCAAGTCATGCATTTTATTTTGCTAACATATTTTTGCAGATGCAGTGCCTCTACAGGTGATCCTTCAGGCCTTTCCAGCAATACCCTTCATAGAATCGAAAGGCAGCCTTCTTCCTCTGAATCGAAGCTCCCCCCATTCTCCCTACAATCGAAGTTTACCCATATCCTTCCCAAACCCAATCGAAGGAGGCAGAAAAGGGTGCAAATCAAAGCTTGACCCGTCAATTCTCAAGCCCAATCGAAGGCTACTCACACCCATTCCCTAGTTCAATCAAAATGAGGCAAAAGAAGGGTGAATCGAACGAGTCCATGGCATGGATCGAAGAAGTATTTTCTCTTCTTTATTTTTACTTTTTACTTGTCTTTCAATTTAGTTGTAATAGTTAATTAGGTCTTTACTTTTATCGCTTTTTTTTAAAGGGTTTGTTTTTGGCTATGTAAATACCCGAAGCCTTTTAATAGCGTATTTTAATTTCCGCATTTTAAATTCTGCAAAATATCAAACTGTTAGATGTATGAATAATTAGGGTTTGCATGACAAGAATGTATGATAAACTTTAAAACAGGTAGATAACCCTAAAAATGTGCAAAGATAAATAATCTGAAATTGAATCACTCGCACATGCGCACTCCTAGGGTACACTCACACTTGGTTGCCTTTGGTAAACGGTCATTGAGTATAGGATGCTTTAGTGGTCGTCCTTTTGTCTAAACAAAGATCAAAGTCCCGATTCGGAAAAGTCGCCACGGAATTGTTGCCTCGAATGATTGATCTAAGACATTAGGGTTATTACTAAGACGTCCTAACATTGCTTTAGTGATCGTACGTCCCTTTCGAATTGACCCTCAAAACTCCAACGATGATGCTACCTACTCACTAACAGTGGGATATCATGGTCTGAAGGAAACGAACATAGAACGATTCTTTTTTCGAGTAGGTAGATTAGTTCTTAAAGTACTTGCTCAAACAAAAACAAACTTTTTTCACACTTACACTCCTTTTCAAACAAAGTTTTCAAAAAACACTTCATTACACTCTTGAAGACAGAAGCAAGAGTTAAATCGAAGTCAAAACAAAAGCTTTTCAAATCACACAAACACAAAGAAAACAATTTTGAAAATGATGAGCAAGTACCTAAGAGCCCGTAGATAACTACGGATAGAAAGGGTGTTAATACCTTCCATTTCTATAATCTACCCCCCCCCCCCCCCCCCCGTACTCAGAAATATCTCGAAAAAGGAATTTTTCTGTGCTTTTTTCCTTTCCTTGTTGGATAAAATAAAATTCGGTGGCGACTCTTGCTTACCGCGACATTTTGCAAAAACAAACGCAAAAAGCAAACCAGCAATTCCTTAAAAAAGGGAAACACGTCCCGATTCTGGCCACCGTATCACACTTACTATCCAGGTTCCTTTTCTCTTTCCTCCAGACATCAGTTTACAACACTGTAAGACCGGGACCTGATCAAACCCGATTGGTTTCGCATTTCCCCAGTAAGTCGCAGTGCAGCCTGTGCAGTGACCAGACATGCAGTTCACCTCCAGAGTTAATTCCCCAGTAGAGTAACAGACAGCTGAATCTCCTAAAATTCTATATCTCCTGAGACAGATACCAACATTCCTCAGCAGATTCATCCTCAACAACAGCAACAGGGACTCTCGTCAAAGGAATATCTCAGGAAATCCACATTCTCTATATGGCATATTTAAGCCCATCTCCGACAATGCTTCGTCGCATCCAGGATGGAATATTTAATCCCATCTTCGGCAATCTTCCATTATCGACCTCCAAATGGCATCTGTAAGCCCATTCCCGATATCACAAATCAAGTGCGACTTCATGCGAGTGCAAATTTCTGGGCACTCTAGTGTTCAATCATCTTCCACCTTTAGATCACGAAAGGCAGGCTAGCCAATCTACATCCTCGGGTTTAAGAAGATTGAACAGGGGCATCTTTGTACCCCAAACTTTTCCCTCCCATTTTACTCAACCAATGTCAATTGAGGTCCCCAATTTGCTCAAGGTTGCCCAAGAGTTGACCAGACAAACTCTCTCCTAAGGCAGTATACCCCAAATTAGGGTTTCTATTTTCATCAATATGGGTGGACCACAAAGGTATCGTATGCTCTCCATGGTCTTAATATGTTCTCAAGACCCTACATGTCAAGTTTCATGCCTTGCATAAGAAGTTTGCTCAGTCAACTGCTCAGATGCTTGAGAATCGACTGTATTAGGTCAAAAGTAAACTGTGACCCACATACAGTCAAACTTAAATATTTTTGGTCAACATCCACATTTTGAAGTTACTTCATCATTTGATCAAGGATTGACCATGATTCCCTAAGGGATGCTCCAAATTCATCAAAACCCAAAAGTTGCTAAATTAGGGTTTCTCAATAAAAGTCAACCCAACTTTGACCAAGCATTACTTCCACATGCTTTATCAGAAATTTTCCATCCAAGGCTCATTTTGAATAGGATGCGAATTCCCTACAATTCATCTTCATCCCACAAGTTCAAAATATGCACTCATCAAAAGATAGGAATTTCTACATTATAGGTTCTTTTGAAAAGTCAACAAAAATAACTTTTGGGATAAAGCTTCATACATAAACATGGAAGATCCAATTGAGATGAAACCAAAAGGGTTTCTTAGGGTACATCCTAAGCTTTCTAAAAAGTCCAAGAACACCCTCCTAGGCTCAAAATTGAGAGAGTTGTGCATTGTCAAAGTTGGCAATATTTGGAAAATTGTCAAAAGTCAACATTGATCAAATTTGCATTTTTTCCAAAGGGGCCCATGTTTTCTTGCTTGAAACATGTTTCTAATAAGACCCACGACCCCTGAGCTTTTCCACCTATTATTTTATTACTTTTATCATTTATTTTTATTTTTTATTCATTTAAATCAAAATAAATAAAATTAAATGGTAAAATAATGAAAACAAATCAAATCTTGAGATTTTTGTGCACATTTGGAGTCCATGTACAACTAGCATGATGATCAATTAGTGCAAGACTTATTAGGGTTAGAAAAGATTAGATCGAAGCTTGTTTTAGAAAAGTATCATACATGAATCAAATCAAATCACATTTTCATAATTCTCAAAGATATGATGCAATTTTACAACCCTAATTCAGTCTACTATATGTATACAACAAATACAGATCAAAAGAAGAGGGTTTTGTAGTGGTAGGGAGAAAGAACGAAAACTCAAAATTTGGACAAAAAATGGGCATTCGATTTCTGCCTTAGAGGATGATTCCAGGAAATTGAAGGACTCTAATCACTCTCTGGCCATCTCCAGAAGCCAACAACACCATTTGCAAAGTCTGAAACGCTCAGAATTCGTCCCTACACCTCACACAGTTTGCAAGCTTTTTCAAATTTGATTATTACAATTTACACATCATTAGCACCTTTAATTGTCATATTTGTGATTACTATCATGTTTGCAAGCTAACTAGATGGTTTAATTAAATTTTTGAAGCTTATACACGCATCTGCCATGGTTAGCGTTTCTACATGAATTTTAGGGTCTTTGTGTATAGGAAAAATTGGGCCATGAATCAAGTACCATGATACTCGTGAGACCAAGATGAGTTGATTGGTACCATGACAATTAATTTATCATGCTCGTATGAAATTTTTGAATTGTGCAGGGCTGTAGTTACAGCAAAATGTCCGTAGGTATAAGTCTCTTATCTAATACGACGGTTGTAGTGAAGGAGATGATGCATGGCAGCCCATGAATGGCTGATTTGAATTTTGCGTGCATTATCTGAATCCATTATTTTGTTTTGCTTATTATGTTTTGTTTTCATTATATAAACAAAATAACAAGCTAGTGCAGTTGGCAGCGTATCATTGGTGATGAGTAGAAGGGCCTGGGTTCGATCCCAGCTATGATACAGTGGGAGAACTCACTTGAGGGTTTTGTGTTTTATCACAAATGTTGCGGTTAGCAAGAGTCGCCACCGACTTTTCTTCTATCCAAAAGGAAAGGTGAAAAAGCACAAGAAAGACCTTTGAGATTTTTACTTGAGTTCGGGGGGTAGATTATGAAAAGGGAAGGTATTAGCACCCTTTACATCCATGGTTTTCCATGGGCTCTTAGTTACTTGCTAGATCACTTGCTTTTGTTGTTTGAAAATGTGTTTGGTGTGGTTTTGAAAGTATTTTGTAAAAGAGGCCATTGCTTTGGCAATCTTTGTAATGATTCTCGTTCGTAAGAATGTATACAAAGATGTTTGTCTTTTTTGAAAATGTTTTCAATGTTTGTAAGATGTTTTTGAAATGTGTGTGTTTGTTTTGGAAAATAGCAAGGATAGTTGTTTGAAAATAGAGCAAGTAACTAGAAGTTACCTACCTACTCAAATGTCTTTCTTATGCATTTTTTATTTCTTTGACATTGTTTTCTTAACATTGATTTGGTAAGCAACCCTATCTTTGGATGTAAACGGGACGGGCGTGGGTCATCGTATAACCATGATTAGCAATGTTGCAAAGTATCTTAGCATTTTGAGGGACCAAGATCATTTTATAAGGCAACTTTGAATAGCGTCATCGAGGGACTATGATCTTATATTTGTTTGTTTTGCCAAGATACTTCGCATGCGTAATATGGCCATTTTTGTATAAGGCAACCAAGTTGAGAAACCCTAAGGATGCTTGTGTGGAAGTGTGTTATTTTCATGCGTTGGTTTTGTCTTGTATTAGGGTTTTCTATTTGTTTTGTTTTGATCTTGCCATTCAAACCCTAATTACTAACATGACATGTAAAGCGGTAAATTGCATAATGTAAAGATTACTAAGCTATTACAACAACTTATGGGAGGGGGGAATACAAATTTGAATGGGGATTTTTAAGAAAGTAAATCTAAATAAGATATTATAACCAAATCGAATTTGTACGAATATTGAAATAAACAAATACAATATTTAAATATGCAATATTATGTACATGCAAGAAAGGATTTTGTTTTATTTTTTTTAGGTGAAAAGGAATTTTAACCTAATACTAAAAATATATAAAAAGGAATTATATCTTAAAAAGAGTTAACCCTAATTTCTAGTTTGAAAGAAAATAAAGTTCTTATGTATTATTTTTGTGTATATTTGTATTAAAAATAATGAATAATATTTTATAAAAATATTTAGTTTTTATATATGCCAAAATAAATATTTACAAGTATAGAATGAAAATAAACAAATTAAACTAAACCTATTTTATTTATGTTTACAAGTTTATTTTAAAAAGATAGTTAGTATATATTGAAGATAAAATATATATTTTTATGAAAAAATAAAATAAAATAAAATAAAATGCAATATTATCATATTTATATTTTTTTGGATTTTCATGTATTAAAGAAAATATTTAATAATCAAAAATGAAAATAAAACAAATAAATAAAAAATATAAAAATAGTTGGGCCAGGGGGGTATCCTGAGCAATCAAATGGTGTTATGTTAGAAAAAAAGCTAGGCCCAACATTGAAGCCCAATCCTGCAAAACAAGCCAAAAACTAAAAATGAAAAAATGTGAAAAAACAAAAGGTAGCGCCAAGGTTCGAACCCAGGACCTGGGCCTCACCAGCGTGCTACCTTGCCACTGGGGTGGCTATACATCCGTTGATTAATTTGAAACAAAAACAATATAACACAAACAAAGCCATTGCCCTGTACTTCATCTTCTTCCTCAAGCTGGCCAGAAGCTCTGTAACTTTCTCATCTCTCAATAAAAATGGAAACTGATAACATGAATGTTGTAGCATTTTGTCTCACGATTCTAACCATGTAAATCATGTAAGCTAACAATCAAAGATCAAAATGAATTTTAAAAGCCCTAAATTTAAACCTAATTTTTACAGGAATTTGAACTTCAAAATTCTCTCAACTCAGGCCAAATAAATGCAAGATATATATATATATATATATATATATATATATATATATATATATATATATATATATATATATATATATATATATATATATATATATATATATATATATATATATATATATATATATATATATATATATATATATATATATATATATATATATATATATATATATATATATATATATATATATATATATATATATATACAGCTTCGTAGCAATGAGGTCTACATTGTTTATTCACAAATCAAGGCCATTGGATGCATGTATGAAGAGATAGAAGTTGAGATTTCTACCTCTTTCAGTTGAAATCATGAATGGAGTTTGAGTGAGTTTTATGAAGGTCTGATGATTGCTTGAGCTTGCTTGAACTTCCCTGAGTGTGTTCCTATCCTTGCCTTGCTTTGGAAGTGCCTGGAACTCTCTATCCAAGTCAACCTGCAAGCTTTGAAAACAAAAATGGAAGATGATGGAGAAGGAGTAACAGTGCATGGATGATGGTCTGGATCACTTAGATATCAAGTAGGTAAAGTGTTTTGATGGTTAAAACTTGAAACGCACGAGCCAAATGATGGATTGATATGCTTATGCAAAAACTGCAAGTTTTGACAATTTTTTGGTGATATGAAGTTTTGGAGTGTTTCAGCCTTCTATAAAACGTGTTTCTAGTTGTAATGTCTTTGTGTATTAGTATGGGATAAGTTTCAAGTCAGCTCTCCAACAGATTTGTGTGTTCTAGCCTTTTGGCATACTTTCTTGCTTTTGAAGCAAAGTGAGGGGACAAGTCTTCACATGCTTGTACTGGCTTGCTTGGGGATGGTACAAGCTTTGTACAATTTTCCTTAGGCCTGGAGGATTTGTGTGTGCAGAGAGGACAGGTCCGATGCTCAATAATTAGAAAGTTGCAAAAGTTGAGCTTTTTCAAAATGGCAATGGCCACTTTATGCCATTTATGGAATTACAACTTGGACAAAGGCTCTTGAACTTGAATTAAAGCTTTATCAACTAAGTAAGCATTAAATTATGAAGTGAGAAACAAGTTAGAGACCTGTAAAGCATGAATTAGGCAGCATAGGTTCAAATTTGAATTTTGTTCTTCATGAAATGGCTTGAATTCAAAGTGAGAAATTGTCAACTTCATCTCTTCGATTCTCCCTACTAAAAAATGATCTTGAGGAGTTCTTGGACATTTTCAAAAGATTGAAATGTGCTCTATAACTCATCTTTTAAATGCATTTCAATAATCCTCTTGGAACTAGGTGAAAAATTGCCATGAAGTTGGGTCCAAAACCTGCCTAAATTAGGCCAAAATTTCACTAAGTTATTTAGTTCATGAGCATGTATTCATGAAATTATATCTTGAGATCCAAGCATCTTTAGGGAAAAGTGTGTGAAGAAAATTTGTAGATTTCATGGAGGTATACAACTTTCATGTTGGGAACATTCCTTGAATCATCTTGTATCATGGTGAAAAAATGGCTTAGAGTTGAGAAAAAATAAGAAATTTTCTATACTTACAAAAATTTCTAAGTTAAGAAAATTTCTAATTTTAAAACCTAATCTTCAATCCTTGATTCCTTGATGAACAAGTTTCATATTTTGACATGTTTTGATGAATTGTGACCCTTGGCACTTGATTTTGACCAAAAAGTCAAAGTTTGACTTTTCAGTATACAATTGACTTTTGATCAGTTGACTGCAAATTTCATCTGTCTATCCAATGGATTTGCAATGTTTTAAACTATGTAATTAGGTCAAGATGATACAAATGAACCCTTGAGATCATGCTTCAAATAAATTGGTCATTTTCTAGGTCAAAATTCAGAAATTGCCCTTTCTCAATCAAATACCTAATTTTGACCATTTTGCCCTTTTGATGATTTGATCAAACTTCTTGAAGAATTGTGATCCAAACTTGATCAAATGATACATATGAGCCTAAAATGTTGATGTTGATAAAAAAATTATGAAGTTTGACTGTAAATTGGCCATGGTTGACTTTTCCCCCAATACAGCTGATTTTTAGGTCAAATGTCCAATTGACTGATCAAAAATGTGGTTCAAGGCTTAAAACTTGTCATGAGTAATCTTATGGGTTCATAATGAAGTTTGAAATTCATATGAAGCATTGATAGTCTAAGAATCCTTGTGCAAACTCAAACCCTAATTTTGGTCATCAGTGCATGATGAGGTTTCCTGAGCTGGTCCAACCCTAATGCAGTCTTGAGTCCAAGAGATCTTGTGAGAATATCTTGATAAATGAGAGGGAAAATTTTGGGGTACAACACCAGGTCCCAACAATCTCTTTGTATTATTTTTTCTCATGTAATCAAGTGTACCATGCTCTTAACCATCCACCATGCCCTAGCAGTTCCTGACCACTGGATGCACTTCTATCCAGATCCAACGCTTCCAGCCATGAAGGTCCATGATACTCCTCAGGTCAACGCTTGCACCTAATCCAACATGGTTGACCAGGCTTGGAGCTTATTGGGCTTTGAATTTCAGCTTCACACCCCCTTTTTTGCTAGCATACAGGCCCATTCTTTTTCTTTTCTTTATTTATTTCTTTTGTTTTAATTATTTTTGTTTAATTATTTTTCACCAAAATTAATTGTTTTTTTAATTAATCATAAAATCAATAAATCACAAAAACATAAAAAAAAACATTTTTTTTAATAATATATTATGTAATTTAATTAGTAAGTTAGGTAAATTTAATTTTTGTTTCATTAAAAATCAAATAGAATCTAGGTTTTAATTTTACAATTTATATTTCTTTTCTTAAATTAAAAAAACCAAAAGTATACAAAATATTTTCTAATTCTTTAATTAATTAATTTAATTAGGAAATTAGGTTAATTTAATTCCTTTCATAATTTAAAAACAATCAGAAATTAGGTTTAACTAATTTGCAATTAAATGTTTTCTCAAATAAAAATCCACAAGAACAAAAATCTTTTTCTCTCGATTAGAGTTTTAGGTTATCTTTTCAACCGTCCTTGTATTTAATTCGTCGTGCGCTTGTTAATTATTTTGCCATTATTTTGTAACTACTAAGGGTATGTAATAGCTTTAAACTAGGGTTTTTATTTATCGCTTTTTCCCCATTTTTGGTTATGTAATTAATCCCCATCCCCAAAGCCTTGTAATATCTAGGTTTTATTTCCTCGCACTTTTAATTTCCGCAATCTTTAACCGTCTAGATGCATGGCTAATAGGATTGTATGGAAAGAATGTCTGGAAAATTAAAAACGGTAGATCACCTAATGTGCAAAGATTAAATAACTGAAACAAATCATATGCACATTCACTCCTAGGGTTTACCTCACTTCGGTTGCCTTCGGTAAGCAATCATTAAGCATATGAGATTTTAGTGGTTGCCCTCCAGTCTAAAAGATCAAAATGTTGCCTCGGAAAAGTTGCCTCGAAAATGTTGCCTCGGAAAAGTTGCCTCGAAAATGTTGCCTCAGAAAGATCTTACGACTCTAGGGTTATTACTAAAGTTTTCTAACTATTGCTTTAGTGATTGTACTTGTCCCTTTCGAACATCCCTTACAACTCCAACGATGGTTCTACCTACTCCTTAATAGTAGGATAGCGTTGTCTAAAGGAAATAGAAAGAACAATATTTTTTCGAGTAGGTAGAATCTTAAGTACTTGCTCAATAAAAACTTTTAACACAAACACCTTTTAAAATAAATTTTCAAAACCACTTCGTCACATCTTTGAGGACTGATACAAGGGTTATCACGAAGTAAAACATTTTTAAGAAAAACACACACAAGCAATTTGAAAAATGAGCAAGTACCTAAGAGCCCGTAGATAACTACGGATAGAAAGTGTGCTAACACCTTCCTTTTCTATAATCTACCCCCCGTACTCAGAACATCTCGAAAAAAGATTTTTTTCTATTCTTTTTCCTTTTCCGTGATTGGATGAAATAAAAGTCAGTGGCGACTCTTGCTTACCACGACATTTTGCAAACAAAAAAACGCAAAACACAAACCAGTATTAATAGTCGGTTCTGCCACCGTATCAAAGTTGCCATAGAACTTTCACTGCCATAATTTGCTTCGACTGTACAAACAATATGGCCGAGTATGAAGCATGCATCTTGGGTCTAAAGGCTACCATTGACCTAAGAATAAAATTCTTAAGCGTATACGGAGATTCAGCCCTGGTGGTATGTCAAGTTAAAGGAGAGTGGGATACCAAGCATCCAAACTTGATCCCTTACAAAGAGGTTGTGCTAACCTTTATCCCCTACTTCCAGGAGGTCACCTTTGAACATATCCCGAGGGAGGAAAACTAGTTAGAAGATACTTTAGCAACTATATCGTCTATATTCAAGGTCAATTGGGACAATGAAGCTCCCAGAATTACCATCAAAATATTTGACAAACCCGTGCACTGTTATGAGATCGACACTGATGAGGAGGCCTTGGTACCATGAGGTGAAAAGGTACCTTGAAGCACAAGAGTATCCTGAGGGAGCCACAATCACCGACAAGAAATTCCTTTGGAGGTTCTCAGCCAAGTTCTTTCTAAGCAACGGAATCATATACAAGCGCAACCATAATTCTACTCTGCTCCATTATATGGACAAGAAGGAAGCAGAAAAGGTCATGGAAGACATGCACGAAGGTATCTTTGGGACTCACTCTAGTAGACACACTATGGCCATGAAGACTCTAAGAGCTGGATATTATTGGTCCACTATGGAAACTGATTGTCACCACCACTCGAGGATTTTCCATAAGTGTCAGATCTATGCCGACAAGGTTCATGTACCTCCAATACCCTTGAACATCATGATTTCTCTGTGGCCGTTTGCAATGTGGGGAATTAACATGATTGGAGAAATCAAGCCCAATTCCTCCAACAGGCATCGTTTCATCCTCGTTGCCATTGACTACTTCACCAAATGGGTCGAATTAGCCTCATTTGCCTCAGTTACTAAGAACGTTGTAGGTCAGTTTATCAAGCATAACCTCATATGTCGATACAGCATCCCTGAAAGGATCATCATCGACAATGGAACTAACCTCAAAAAAGTTATGATCACTGACCTTTGTATACAATTCAAAGTCAAGCATCAAAACTCTTCTCCATACAGACCTAAGATGAATGGCGCAGTGGAAGCTGCTAACAAAAAAATAAAGAAGATTATGCAAAAGATGGTGGTGACCTATAAAGACTGGCATGAGATGCTACCGTTTTCTCTTCATGGCTATCGTACTTCGGCTCGAACCTCAAATGGGGCAACCCCTTTCTCTTTAGTCTATGGCATGGAAGTCGTCCTGCTTGTCGAAGTTCATATTCCTTCCATGAGGATTATTAAAGAAGCAGGCTTAGGCGAAGACGAATGGGTTCATACTAGGTTGGATCAGTTGAATTTGATTGATGAAAAGAGATTGGCTGCTGTATGTCATGGTCAAATATACAAAAAGCTATGATCAAGGCATTTAACAAGAAGATCAAGCCTCGAGTATATCAGACTGACGACTTGGTAATAAAGCGCATCATTTTACCATAAGGCAATCCCAGGGGCAAATGGACTCCCACTTACGAAGGGCCGTTTATTGTCAACAAAGTATTCTCTGGCGGTGCTATGATCTTAACCACTATGGACGGTGAAGATTTCCCACATCCTGTAAACGCGGACATGGTCAAAAAATACTACGCAAAAGAACGACCCACTAGGTTGACATACCTAGGCAAAATAAGGGCATCCCGGCGAGCCAAAAGGTTTCGGCAAACATTTAGGGATATATACAAAATATTGTACATCCGGCAAGTCGAAAACCTAAAAGGGAGGCTTGGGAAAAAATGGGTATCCTGGTGGACTAAAAACTCGAAAGGAAGGTCCAAGAAAAAGTTAAGGATTAAAGCGTATGATTATGTCCCGTTGAATCACTACAGCCAACTTTATTACCAAGGTCAGAGTTCAAAAGGCACAAGATCAATTCAACCAACTTCTTTCAATGACAAAGGATGATGTTCGAAGACATATGGGCAATAGCGGAGTCAGAACCCAATGAGATCATTCCACATGGCTATATAATTTTTGTTTTCACTTTGTATTCTTTTCATTTTTCGACGACTTCCTCTTACTAGAATTTTTGTCTCCCCGTACAAAAACGCTTGTTTTTAGGCAAATCATCAATACAAATATACTTTGAAGTGCAAACTTTTTTTTTCTGCTTGAGTGCAAAAACGTCCAATGACTAAAATTGAATGAACATATGCATATGAACATGATTAACCGTAGACAAATGTACGCATAAGAATGGTGATAAGCATTTGGGATATCCATACATAATGACTTCAATAAGATTATCCCCATAGAGTGAATTCATACAGTTTTCCATCTAGAGTTCCAATCAACATATTTCCTGAAATTCTCTTCTCCAACCGAGTTTTCCAAAACCAGAAAAGAAACCATGCAAGAGTTATTCCCCAAAATAATTAATTTCCCCAGTAAGGTCTTCAGAATACCTCACTTGACAGGGCTTATTTCCCAAATGGACTACAATATCCCCAGCTTAAGTTTACTTCTTAGACTACTACAAATCAACGGAAAAAACCCCTTTTCCCCAGCAGAGTTGATACTATCCCTAGAAAGTTGCTGCGAAGCCTGGAATTCGACCAGATACCAGCTAAATTTATCCTCCCAAGACAAATTGGAAGTTTAATCGTCTCTTTTATCCCTAATCAAATTCCCCAGTAGAGTAATGGTCAACTAGAGCTCCTGAATTATCGTCCCCAAACAGAAGCCACCATTCCCTGTAAAGTTTCCTCAAACAACAAACAAGAAGTCACAGCGGAAGAGTTCTAAACAAGATTGAAGATAAACATACTCTTCACCTCCAGTGGTAGTCTGGGATTTAGCTTCCCAAAACTCCCCAGTAGTAGTGAGGGATTTATTTTCATAGACTAAGATACATTTCAACAACATTCTTGTATCATGACATATGCATACAAAACATATGGCATAATATCATTTATTTTGAGAACATCATTAAGCAATGGATGCATCATGACATTGCATACAACTAATTCTTTACCTTTTCAAGAAAGAATCAATCAACGAACAAAAGACATCTTTTGGTTTAGATTTATTTCTTCCATTTAAATAACGGCAGACAAAAGACCTCTTCTGGTTTAGATTTATTTCTTCCAGTTAAAGACAGACGGACAAAAGAATTCTTCTGGTTTAGATTTAATTCTTCCAGTTAAATACAGGAAGACAAAAGACCTCTTCTGGTTTAGATTTATCTCTCCCAGTTAAAGACAAGAGGATAAAAGACCTCTTCTGGTTTAGATTTATTTCTTCCAGTTAAGACAGACAGACAAAAGACCTCTTCTGGTTTAGAGTTATTTCTTCCAGTTAAAGAAAGGCGGACAAAACAACTCTTATGGTTTAGATTTATTTCTTCCAATTAAAGACAAGCGAACAAAATACCTCTTCTGGTTTAGATTTATCTCTCCCAGTTAAAGACAGGCGGACAAAAGTCCTCTTCTGGTTTAGATTTATTTCTTCCAGTTAAAGACCGAAGAACAAAAGAACTCTTCTGATTTAGAGGTATTTCTTCCAGTTAAAGACAGGCGGACAAAAGACCTCTTCTGGTTTAGATTTATTTCTTCTAGTTAAAGATAGGCGGGCAAAAGACCTCTTCTGGTTTAGATTTATTTCTTCCAGTTAAAGACAGACGGACAAAAGACCTCTTCTGGTTTAGGTTTATTTCTTCCAGTTAAAGACATGCGAACAAAAGACCTATTCTGGTTTAGATTTATTTCTTCCATTTAAAGACAGGCGAACAAAATACCTCTTCTGGTTTAGATTTATTTCTTCCAGTTAAAGACAGGCAGACAAAAGACCTCTTCTGGTTTAGATTTATCTCTCCCAGTTAAAGACAGGCGGAAAAAAGTCCTCTTCTGGTTTAGATTTATTTCTTCCAGTTAAAGACAGGAGGACAAAAGACCTCTTTTGGACCAGAGTTATTTCTTCCAATTAAAGACAAGCGAACAAAATACCTCTTCTAGTTTAGATTTATTTCTTCCAGTTAAAGACAGGCAGACAAAAGACCTCTTCTGTTTTAGATTTATCTCTCCTAGTTAAAGACAGGCGGACAAAAGTCCTCTTCTGGTTAAATTTATTTCTTCCAGTTAAAGACAGACGGACAAAAGACCTCTTCTGGTTTAGAGTAATTTCTTCCAGTTAAAGACAAACGGACAAAAGACCTCTTATGGTTTATATTTATTTCTTCCAATTAAAGACAGACGAACAAAATACCTCTTCTGGTTTAGATTTATTTCTTCCAGTTAAAGACAGGCGGACAAAAGACCTCTTCTGGTTTAGATTTATCTCTCCCAGTTAAAGACAGGCGGACAAAAGTCCTCTTCTGGTTTAGATTTATTTCGTCCAGTTAAAGACAGGCGGACAAACGACCTCTTCTGTTTTAGAGTTATTTCTTCCAGTTAAAGACAGGTAGACAAAAGACCTCTTCTGGTTTAGATTTATTTCTTCCAGTTAAAGTTATGCGAACAAAAGACCTCTTCTGGTTTAAATTTATTTCTTCCAGTTAAAGACAGGCGAACATTTTGACCATTTTTCCCTTTTGATGATTTGATCAAACTTCTTGAGGAATTGTGATCCAACCTTGATCAAATGATACATATGAGCCTAAAATGTTGATGTTGATAAAAAATTATGAAGTTTGACTGTAAATTGGCCATGGTTGACTTTTTCCCCAATACAACTGATTTTTAGGTCAACTGTCCAATTGACTGATCAAAAATGTGGTTCAAGGCTTGAAACTTGTCATGAGTAATATTAGGGGTTCATAATGATGTTTGAAAGTCATATGAAGCGTTGATAGTCCAAGAATCCTTGTGCAAACTCAAACCCTAATTTTGGTCATCAGTGCATGATGAGGTGTCCTGAGCTGGTCCAACCCTAATGCAGTCTTGAGTCCAAGAGATCTTGTGAGAATAATCTTGATAAATGAGAGGGCAAATTTTGGGGTACAACAGCTGCCCCTGTTCAATCTTCTTAAACCTGAGGAGTTAGATTGGTGAGCTTTGCCATTCGTGACTCGAAGGTGAAAGATGATTGGACACTAGAGTGCCCATAAATTTTCACTCAACGATGTGTAGTTAAGGGAATGGGATTATAGATGCCATTTGGAGAAGTGATAGAATCTTGTTAGAGATGGGCTTGTTAGATGCCATCCAAGAATGTTTGTTGAATTGTAAGTTGTAAGCTGAAAGAATAAGTATCAGAATGGCATCTGTGTCTAGAGCGTATCTGAACTGTATCTGGAGACTGAATCTGAATGAGTATCAAAATGGCATCCATGTCTAGAGCATATATATACTGTATTAAATCTAAAAGGTTGTATCTGAATGAGTATCAGAATGGCGTCCATGTCTGGAGCGTATATGTACTGTATTATATCTAAAAGGTTGTATTTGAATGAGTATCAGAATGGCGTCCGTGTCTGGAGCGTATTCGAACTGTATCTGAACTTGAAATCTGAATGAGTAACAGAATGGCATCCGTGTCTGGAGCGTATCCGTACTGTATCTGAACTTGAAATCTGAATGAGTATCAGAATGGCATCCGTGTCTGGAGCGTATCCGTACTGTATCTGAACTTGAAATCTGAATGAGTATCAGAATAGCACACGTGTCTGGAGCGTATTCGTACTGTATCTGAACTTGAAATCTAAATGAGTATTAGAATGGCACCCGTGTCTGGAGCGTATCCGTACTGTATCTGAAAGTTGAATCTGAATGAGTATCAGAATGGCATCCGTGTCTGGAGCGTATCCGAACAATATCATAATTGCTTATTGTTAATGGTAGCTATTAATCTTATCCTGAAAAGAGTAAAATGTTAGCTGAAACACAAAGTTATGTTGCATGCAATGTATGATTCAATGTATTTGCTTTATCAATTTTTATGATATATGGATGCAATGTATGCGCATGTAATCTGATTTGCTTTATTTCCGTGCGATTGAGGAAAATAAATCCTTGAATGCTTCTGAAGATATGTTGAAATTTCCATGTCTTGAAGTTGAAGTACTGATGAACTCTTGTTGAGAGAAGTAAATTCAATGCATGTACTGCTTGTAAGATTTGTTTGAGGAATCCTGAGAAATTTGATGAATTCTACTGGGGATTAATAATATGAAATTTGTTTCGCTGGGGATTTAAATGACGTACTGTGGGGTTTTCTTATGGAATAGCCTAGAGATGTTTTCCTGTCCTTTCAACCTATCAGTAATTATCTTACACATTTTGCTTATTTGTAAACAGTAATTATGTTCAAATGCATATGTTCATTAATGAATCATTGGACGTTTTTGCAAATACAACACAAGTGTAAAGAAAAAAACAAATAGTTTTCTATACTTTCAAATAGATATCTTTGTATTGACTTTGAATAAGTATTTTGTACGGAGGAGACAAACATTCTAGTAAGAGAATGGTGCCATAAAACAAGAAGAGTTTATACAAAGAAAGATAGTTATGTATAATAATCCCATGGGGTTCCCATTCTGCTATAGCCTTCGTATCTCTGAGCATCTTGTCTACTTGTTTCTTCGTCCGAAGATGATTGAATTGATCAGAAACTCCGAGTTTGTTAGTGGAAGTCAAAGTTTGTCCGTAAAGTGATCCGACGGGACATAGTCATACGCTTTAATTCCCTAACTTTTTCCTGGACCGCCCTTTCGGGTTTTCAGTCCACCGGGAAACCCTTTTTTGCCCAAGTCTGCCTTTCGGGTTTTCAACTTGACGGGTGTACATATTTTTCTATTTTATCCCTAATTTTTTCCTGAACCTTTTGGTTCACTGGGATGCCCTTGTTTTGCCTAGGCGTGTCAACCTAGCGGGTCTCTTATGCGTAGTATCTTTTGACTGTGTCCGTGTTCGCAGGGTGTGGCAGGTCGTCACCATCCACGGTGGTCAAGATCATTTCCCCACCGAAGAATATGTTCTTGATTACAAATGGTCCTTCATAGGTAGGAGTCCATTTGCCCCTGGGATCATTTTGTGGTAAGATGATACGTCTGATCACTAAATCCCCAACTTTATATACTTGGCGCCTGACTTTCTTGTTGAAATCCTTGATCATCCATTTTTGATACATTTGACCATGGCAAACAACAGTAAGTCTTTTTTCATAAATTAAGTTCAGTTGATCAAGTCGAGTCTGGATCCAATCATCTTCACTCAAACCTGCATCCTTCATAATCCTTAGGGACGGGATCTGAACCTCAATAGGCAAGACATCTTCCATGCCGTAAACCAAAGAATAGGTTGTTTCCCCAGTTGATGTGTGAGCTGTGGTACGATACCCGTGGAGAGCGAATGGTAGCATCTCATGCCAGTCTTTGTACGTGATTGATATCTTTTATATGATCTTTTTAATGTTCGTATTCGCCACATCGATAACACCATTCATCTTTGGCCGATAGGGGGAAGAATTGTGATGCTGAATCTGGAATTGCTCACACAAAGCGGTGATCATAGTGTTGTTAAGATTTGTACCATTGTCAGTGATGATCTTTTCCAGGATACCATACCGGCAAATGAGATTTTGCTTGATGAAGCGGGCAACAACATTCTTGGTAACGGATGCGAAGGAAGCTGCTTCAACCCACTTGGTAAAATAGTCAATGGCCACTAGGATGAAACAGTGTCCATTGGAGGTTGTAGGTTTGATCTCCCCAATCATGTCAATTCCCCACATAGCAAAGGGCAAGGGAGCCGTCAAGACATTCATAGGAACCAGAGGTACGTGCACCTTGTCAGCATAAATTTGACACTTATGACAGGTCCCAGAGTGCTGATAGCAATCTGCTTCCATGGTAGACCAATAATAGCCCACCCGTAGGATTTTCTTCGCCATCGTATGCCCACTGGTGTGAGTGCTAAAAGTACCTTCATGTAATTCAGCCATGATCTTTTCAGCCTCAATCTTATCTACACATCGAAGCAGAATGGAGTCATGATTGCATTTGTACAGGATGCCATTACTAAGGAATAAATTAGCAGAGAATCTCCTTAAGAACTTCTTATCATTGATTGAAGCTCCTTCTGGATATTCTTGAGCCTCGAGATACCTTTTGACTTCATGAAACCAAGGTTGGTCCACTACCTCTTCAGTATTAATCTCGTGACAATGTGCTGGTTCATCCATTCGTTCAATGGCGATCTAGGGAGCCTCGTTATCCCAATTAAGTTTAAACATAGATGACATTATGGCTAGAGTGTCTGCTAGCTAATTTTCTTCTCGCGGGAAATGCTCGAAGGTAATCTTTTCAAAATGTGGTAGCAATGTTAGAACATGTTCTTTGTAAGGGATAAGGTTTGGGTGCTTAGTGTCCCATTCCCCTTTGATCTGATTGATGACCAAAGCTAAATCTCCAAACACATCTAAAGATTTGATTCCCAAGTCTATGGTGGCTCTGAGACCAAATATGCATGCTTCGTACTCCGTCATGCTGTTCGTATAGTTGAAGCAAAGTCTGGCAGTAAAGGGAGTATGACACCCTTTTAGAGATATGGGTATAGCGCCGATACCATTACCAAGTGAATTGGATGCCCCATGAAAGAACAGGGTCCATCGGGATCCTTGTTTAGGTCTATCATATGGCTTGTTTTCTTCATAGTTGTCTAATGTCATGATGTCTTCATCCGGGAATTCAAACTTCATGGACTGGTAGTCTTCTACAGCTTAATGAGCAAGGTGATCATCCAAGACAACTGCCCTTTATAGCTTTTTGGGTATTATATTGTATGTCATATTCTGTTAGGATCATCTGCCATATAGCTATCCTCCTAGACAGAGCAGGCTTTTCGAAGATGTACTTCATCGGATCCATATTAGATATCAACAAAGTAGTATGAGTTAGCATATACTGTCTTAGCCGGCGAGCAGCCCATGCCAGAGTGCATCAAGTTTTCTCGAGCAGTGAATATCTGGTTTCACAGTCGGTAAACTTTTTGCTCAGGTAGTAAATAGCGTGCTCTTTTCGACCAGACTCGTCATGCTGCCCCAATACATACCCCATTGAGTTCTCTAAAACGGGCAGATACATGATCAGTGGTCTTCCCTCGACTGGTGGCATCAAAATAGGAGGCTCTTGTATGTACTCTTTGATCTTGTCAAAAGCAATCTGGAATTCATCATTCCATCTGACTACTTGATCTTTCTTCAATAGCTTGAAGATTGGCTCACAAGTAGCTGTTTGGTGAGAAATGAATCTGGAAATATAGTTTAGGCGCCCTAAGAATCCTCTGACTTCCTTCTCGGTACGAGGAGCAGGCATTTCTTGTATTGTTTTAACCTTGGCAGGATCGACTTCCATACCCTTGTTACTAACGACGAAACCTAAGAGTTTACTGGACCGTACTCTGAATGTGCACTTATTTGGGTTCAACCTTAGTTTATACTTATTCAACCTGTCAAACAACTTTTGCAAGTGATCAAGGTGCTCTTCTTCTGTTTGTGATCGGGATATCATATCGTCTACGTAGACCTCTATTTCATGATGTATCATGTCATGGAACAAAGCTACCATGGCGTGCTGATAGGTTGCCCCAGCATTCTTCAGTCCGAATGGCATCACCTTGTAGCAGAATGTGCCCCACTGTGTGACAAATGTAGTTTTCTCCATGTCCTCAGGTTCCGTTTTGATTTGGTTGTAACCTAAGAATTTGCCCATGAAGGAAAACATTTTGTGTTGGGCCGTATTATCAACCAGGATGTCCATGTGGGGAAGTGGAAAATCATCTTTAGGGCCGACCCTATTCAAGTCTCTATAGTCCATGCACATTCGTACTTTGTCGTCCTTTTTAGGCACGGGAACAATGTTGGCAACCCATTGGGGACAGGAAGTGACAGCCAAGAATCTGGCATTGAATTGTTTCATGACTTCCGCTTTGATCTTCTCTGACATGTCAGGTCTTATGTGGTGGACTTTTTATTTTACTGGTGGACAGTCTTCTCTTGTTGGCAGACGATGTACCATGATGTTTGCATCAAGTCCTAGCATGTCTTCATATGACCAGGCAAAGATCTCAACATAATCATGCAATAGTTCAATCAGACGCTCCTTAACACCAGGCTCCAGATTGGCACCCACCTTAATTTCTTTTTTATCCTCCTCGGTACCCAAGTTGATTGTATCCACCAGTTCCTCATGAGGCTGAATATCTATTTCCTCTTGTTGTAGTAGTCTGGCCAATTCCCCTGGTACTTCACAATCTTCCTCACCTTCGTCTTCGGCTTGGTAGATTAGATCCTCAGAGTCACAAAAGGCCATAGCAGTATCGTTACCCATGGGATCCGGAATGGAGGGGTACCTGCATTTGTGAGTGTGGGTATGTGTAAGGGTATAGCCATCTTTAAAAAATAAAATGTAAAAGAAAAACAATGAGCACAAAAAGTTTGTATGTGAAAAACGTCCATGATTCATTGAATGTCATATGAAGATGAAATAAAAACCCTTACAAATGGACCATTGCTCCTCGGGAAAGACACGAGGTTTTAAATGTGCGAATTGTTTGTGAATATTACAAGTCCAACTGAAATGTAAAGATAAATTACTGAGGGATGAAAGTTATTGGGACAAATTCTCTGGCTTCCCAATTGCGAAGTCCTCCGTTGACAGTAGGAAAGATCCAATCCTCCAAGCTGCAATCCTCTTCACCATCTTCTACCGCACTGACCTCTCGGTTTCTAATCTTCAAGGGTGGCCTCCCAGCACGGGCACGGTGCACAGCCTTCTGAGCACTTGAAGTAAACCCTAAGCCAAACTTGTCAAATTTATACGGAATATCCGGAAGTTGCACCCAGATGGTGCATCCCCCCTCCTCTACTACTGCCTTGGCATCCTTTAGAGATGACATCCGAAGCGGAGGTCTTGTAATCTTAGGGATCTGGGACACCGTCTTGGTTACTGGTTACTCTTGAGAGACTTCTTCGAAATGTTGAAAAGGAGTTTCAATGAACTCGCCGTTCAATTCTACATACCGGAAAGAATTGAGGTGGCTAATCATATACTCTTCCTCTCCGTGGACAGTGATAATCTTTTCTTGGATCGGGTATTTCAGCATCTGGTGCAGTGTGGAGGTGACAGCACCAACATTATGGATCCAGGGCCGTCCTAGCAGACATGAGTAAGAGGCGCGGATGTCCATTACATAGAAAGTTGAGTTGAAAGTTTGAGTCCCAACCTTTATAGGGATGTCCACCTCCCCGTGAACCATCCTATTTGAGCCATCAAATGCTCTTACGATTATGTTACTGGGTTTCAACGTTAGTCCTTTGCAATCTAGTTTGTCGAGAGCTTTCTTTGGTAAAACATTCAAATATGAGTCGGTGTCCACCAAGACATGGGCCAGAGTTGTTCCTCTATATTCAAAAGAGACATATAATGCCTCGTTGTGCTTTCTTTCCCTTGGTGTCAGATCAACATCCGAGAAGCCTAGGCCATTATAAGCTGTCAAGCTGGCCACACAATCTTGAAATTGGTCAGCAGACATCTCTTGAGGAACATGGGCTGTCTTGAGGAACTTCACCAGGGCTTTCGCATGTGCCTCAGAACATAGCAACAATGCTAGCATGGATATCTTGGAGGGAGTTTCCCCCAACTGTTCAACTACGTCGCAGTCGCTCTTCTTTATTATTCTCAGGATCTCCTCCATTTCCTTCTTGGAGGTTTCGGGGATAGTCAGCAGTTGAGCCTTCGTCCAGATAGGATCTTCTTGAATACTCTTTCCTCGAGTTTCAGCAGTAGAAGTGTTGGTAGGGATAACAGCAGGGGTTGTGTCGTCTTTGTCAATAGGAGCACTTGCAGATATGATTATTGGTACGGAGGTAACCTTTGGAACAGCCACGGGTCCAAAAACTGCCTTTAGAGGGGCAATTTCTAGAGAGAAGATTCTACCGCTACAGGTAATCTTACTGGTTCCGGCAATATTGCTAATGTCAGAGTCTTCTTCTTTGGAGCTTATCTCTTCGGCGGCCAGACCATCTTGTTTGATACCATGGTAGTAGATGTCTCCATCGTAATTCCACGGCACTGTTTTGTCTGATTCATACGGGACCGGCCCGGGCATTGTGATTATAAGAGGAGTAGTTTTTGGAATCGATGTAATCCTAACGGGTCTTTTGGGGACCCTGGAAAAATTGGCAGAGATGGTTATGATTGAAACGTCTTCAACAGGAACAGGTGAAACAGGAGCACTTTTAAATAGAATCTCTTGGTTGTCTATCAAGCATTGAATACCTGTTTTTAACAAAACGCAATCAGTTGGTGAGGATAAGCAAATATGGAAGTCTTTATTACAACCCGGGAATACACCAACTTTCAACAAGTTTATCTTAATGATTGGGAGTGGAGTCAAGAGTTCGTCAACTGTGGTAGCAAACAAATCTTCTTCGATAGCATTGGTGTTGTGACCATGCCTAGGCATAGGAGCAGAGATGACGTTTGACTTGTCAGGTGCATCAAACTTAATATCTTTTTCATCTATAAGGTCTTGAATTTTGTTTTTCAGGGCCCAACAGTTGTTAGTGTCGTGACCCGGACTTTAATAAATGATATGCGCATCTGGAATTTGGGTGATAATGAGGGGACGCCGTGTTGGGGTTCTTTGGAGCTTCCTTCATAGTTGTCAAGTTAGATTTCAGAAGATGTGGTAAAACCTGGGCTAGAGTCATATTAATTCTGGTGAATTGTCGGACAGGCCTTTCCACCCTTGGTTGATTACTTCTTGGTTGATCAGATGTAGGCTTTGGGATCATAACAGCCGCTACCGTTGATCGGCGTTTGGCTCTTCCTTGGTTCCTTTGTAAATAAACAATAGATACCTCCTTCTTCCTAATAAAAGGATTCCTCACAGCTGTAAAGGCAGATGAATCCTACTGAATCTTTCCATTTTTATGCCAGCTTCCACCCTCTCTCCGGTCAGTATTAACTCAGTAAATCCAGCAGATGAGCTCCCAATCAAATGGTTGAAGAAAGGGCCCGATAGAGTGCCTAAGAACATATCCACCAACTCCCTTTTAGACAGAGAGGGTTGCACTCTCCCAGCTAGATCTCTCAACTTCTGTGCATAATACTTGAAACCTTCATTTGAAGCCATAGCCATACTCTGAAGTTGAGTATGGGTAGGCGCCAAATCTGCATTATATTGGTATTAATTATAGAAAGTTGCAGCAAGGTCTTCCCAGTTGTGAACGTCGGTCCTTTCCAATTGGTAAAACCAATCGAGTTTTGTTCCAGATAGGCTATCTTGGAAAAAATGGACCCACAGGTCTTTATCGGCAGAGTGCGGCTGGATCTTTCTTACATATGATCGGAGGTGCATCTTAGGACATGACACCCCATCATATTTTGCAAACAACGGCACTTTGAACTTCGGTGGGATGACAATTCCGGACACTAGTCCCAATTCTTCGAAGTCTAGACCTGGCACCTTTTGTATTTCCGTAGCGCTCAAACGCTTTTTAAGATGTATGTACTTATCATCTGCTGGAGGATACTATTCCTCGGAGTAGTCTTCCTCTTCTTCACCCTCTTCAAATTCTGACAGAACCGCTGTTTCTTTTCCTTTCCCCTCTCCTTCCTCGAAAGTGGTTGCAAAATTCAAGGTTCTTCTAGTTTGTCCCTGAAACCTTCTCCCCATGTTCAAAACCCCAGTGGCTTTCTTTGTTTTCTTCTTTCTTTCTTCAGCTAACAGAGTCTTCAACTCATCTTGCCCCTTGGCTAGGGTCATGAGCAACTGTTGAAACTGCGTATTTTGAACTTGAAGATCTTTGACTGTCTGTTCGAGATCCATCTTACTGAAATAAACAGTAGAGAGATGAGAAAACTAGCTGGAAAAGACCTGTTTATGTCATGATGAATGATATGTGCATATGTAATGTTTTCAAGGATTTTAAAAGATTCAAGTTTATTTTAGACAAAAAGAAACACACGTTATATTAATATGATAGAGTTTGAGTACATCAATGCCCCTTGGGCTAAATAATACAAAACTCTAAGATAAAAAAGTAGTGCACATCCTCTTTGGTGCAATGTAGGCATTTAGAGTCTGCTCCTCATGAAGTAGCCTAGTGAGTTCCAAAACCTTCTTCTTGCTTGCGTAGAATTGGGCTTAGAAAGTATCTTGCTCTCCTTTGAGCTGTATCCAATCCCTTTGTAGGTCTTCAAGAGATGTGGGTATGTCAGGATGTAGGATAGTGTATGGAACTTCTCCTTCCTTAACAGGCTCAATGATCACCGGGAGAATGGAAGGATAAGGCATCATGAGACTTTGAGCGCGGGTTCATACCCACTTGAGGTAAGACTTAAGAGGGATGGAATTCTTGTGTCCCAAAGTCTTGCTATCCACCTTGTTTAGCATCCTCCAAGCTCGGATGAATATCTGGCGAAGACCTTGATCGTCGTTGTCATAGTCGAATACCAAACCTTGAATCAACATCTCATGCAGGCCATCCCTTCGGGCATAACCAAACTGTCTTAGAGATAAGCATGGATTGTAGGTGATGCCTCCCCTAATCCCAAGTAGATAGACATTAGGGAATTACCCACAACGGTCAACAATGATAACATTCTCTTTGGATCGAGAGCACCAATGAATATTTGGATGTTTGAGCGTCATTAACCTTTATGACCACCTCAAACCTTGCTCATTCTTTAAGACTGATTGGGGAAGATGAGAAATAAACCATCTTTCCAGGAGAGGAGTTCAACACATAAGGACACCTCTTTTCCTCATTGTACGAGTGTGAAAAGAGTGCGGGATATCCCTTAGCAATGTAGGCACCAGATTGTGTGACATGAAGATTTTGACGGCACTCACATCTATGAGTTGGTCAGGATTGGGAAACAAGATCATCCCATAGATAAGAAGAGCCACAAGTTCCTCAAAATCTTGAAAGTCTAAGGAATTCCAACAACTTTGGGCTTTCTCAAACAGGAACTTTGCTAAGAAGCCTTTGACACCACTTATAGTTTCCCAATGGGTTGTGACATCAGATGAGTGCAAGTGCAGGGCTTGAGCAATCTCTTCTGGCTTTGGGTCTCTTTCCGTACCTTTGAAAGGTAGTTGATTGAGAATATGAATCCTCAAGATTTGAGATAATTCTTCCAAAGTAGGCACAAGCTGATAGTCGGGAAATGTGAAGCAATGGTGCAAAGGATCAAAGAACTGGAAAAGCACCTTCATCATATCCTCCTCTGTGTTGGAGGTGACCAAGTTGAGTAGACCACCATGCCTCTCGGTGAATGGAGAGTTCTCAGGGATACTTGAAGCTAGCTCCTTGAGTTGTGGAGGAATTCTTACAAGGTTGACTTGGATAGTTTTCCTGCGAAGTGAATCCATATCCTACAAAACAAGAACAAAGATGAATCTCCAAAATCCTTAAAATGGTTATTGGATGCATATGATGCTCATGATGTCCATGATGTTATGTACAAGTATGCATATACAAGAAAAACAAACAAGTTCTTAGTTTAGGCTTGCATGTGGTTTTATAGGTAAGTACCCTCTTAAAGTTTAGTTGGCTCAAACCTGTCCTAGTAATAGAAACCGGGCTCTAAGGAGCTCAATATCACTGGATTGTTTCCTTGGTCATTGTTTCAGCTCAAGCCTCTTTAATGGCGACCGAAATATCCCAAGAAACCAACCCTCAATGAGCGTAGTATCGAGTATCTACCAACTTCGGACTACACCAAAGCCGGTCATCTCACTACATCCTAAAGGCCAAGTTGGTCAAGTAAAGGGTTCTAGAAGTTCATTAGTGCTTCATGACATCACTCAGCGGCCCCGTATTCTCTTTGAATGACTCAAAGGCTACTGGTACCCACAAATATGTCACAATAACATAGCTATTTCTTAGACCATATCGGTATATCCCGCACAGTTTCCACAACGTATTGCTATTTACCTATAATGTTTCCCAAATCCGGGTGGAGGATTCAAACCCAAACAAAGAACCATAATGTAAAGCAAACAAGTCAAACAATGTAAGCAAATAAATGTGATATAGCCCTAAGGTAACCCCACTTTTATAAGAAATCTCCAACAGAGTCGCCAGTTCTGTGATACGGTGGGAGAACTGACTTGAGGGTTTTGCGTTTTATCGCAAATGTTGCGTTTAGCAAGAGTCACCATCGACTTTTTTTTATCCAAAAGTAAAGGTGAAAAAGCACAGGAAAGACCTTTGAGATTGTTTCTTGAGTTCGGGGGATAGATTATGAAAAGGGAAGGTATTAGCACCCTTTTCATCCATGGTTTTCCATGGGCTCTTAGTTACTTGCTAGATCACTTGCTTTTGTTGTTTGAAAATGTGTTTGGTGTGGTTTTGGAAGTCTTTTGTAAAAGAGGCCATTGCTTTGGCAATCTTTGTAATAATTCTCGTTCATAAGAATGTATACAAAGATGTTTGTCTTTTTTGAAAATGTTTTCAATGTTTGTAAGATGTTTCTGAAATGTGTGTGTTTGTTTTGGAAAATAGCAAGGATAGTTGTTTGGAAATAGAGCAAGTAACTAGAAGTAATCTACCTACTCAAATGTCTTTCTTATGCACTTTCTATTCCTTTGACATTGTTGTCTTACCATTGATTTGGTAAGCAACCCTATCTTTAAATGTAAACAGGACGGGCGTGGGTCATCGTATAACCATGATTAGCAATATGGCAAAGTATCTTAGCATTTTGAGGGACCAAGATCATTTTATAAGGCAACTTTGAATAGCGTCATCGAGGGACTATGATCTTATATTTGTTTGTTTTGCCAAGATACTTCGCATGCGTAATATGGCCATTTTTGTATAAGGAAACCAAGTGGAGAAACCCTAAGGATGCTTGTGTGCAAGTGTGTTATTTTCATCCATTGGTTTTGTCTTCTATTAGGGTTTTCTATTTGTTTTGTTTTGATCTTGCATTTCAAACCCTAATTACTAACATGGCATGTAAAGCGGTAAATTGCGTAATGTAAAGATTACTAAGCTATTACAACAATTTATGGGAGGGGGGAATACAAATTTGAATGGGGATTTGCAAGAAGGTAAATCTAAATAAGCTATTACAATCAAATCGAATTTGTACGAATATTGGAATAAACAAATACAATATTTAAATATGCAATATTATGTACATGCAAGAAAAGATTTTGTTTTATTTTTTTTAGGTGAAAAGGAATTTTAACCTAATCCTAAAAATATATAAAAAGGAATTATATCTTAAAAAGAGTTAACCCTAATTTCTAGTTCGAAAGAAAATAAAGTTCTTATGTATTATTTTTGTGTATTTTTGTATTAAAAATAATGAATAATATTTTATAAAAATATTTAGTTTTTATATATACCAAAATAAATATTTACAAGTATAGAATGAAAATAAACAAATTAAACTAAACCTATTTTATTTATGTTTATAAGTTTATTTAAAAAAGATAGTTAGTATATAATGAAGATAAAATAATTTTTTTTATGAAAAAATAAAATAAAATAAAATAAAATGCAATATTATCATATTTATATTTTTTAGGATTTTCATGTATTAAAGAAAATATTTAATAATCAAAAATGAAAATAAAACAAATAAATAAAAAATATAAAAATAGTTGGGCCAGGGGGGTATCCTGAGCAATCAAATGGTGTTATGTTAGAAAAAAAGTTAGGCCCAACGTTGAAGCCCAATTCTTCAAAACAAGCCAAAAACTGAAAATGAAAAAATATGAAAAAACAAAAGGTAGCGCCAAGGTTCGAACCCAGGACCTAGGCCTCACCAGCGTGCTACCTTGCCACTGGGGTGGCTATACATCCATTGATTAATGTGAAACAAAAACAATATAACACAAACAAAGCCCTTGCCCTGTACTTCATCTTCTTCCTCAAGCTCGCCAGAAGCTCTGTAACTTTCTCATCTCTCAATAAAAATGGAAACTGATAACATGAATGTTGTAGCATTTTGTCTCACGATTCTAACCATGTAAATCATGTAAGCTAACAATCAAAGATCAAACTGAATTTTAAAAGCCCTAAATTTAAACCTAATTTTTACAGGAATTTGAACTTCAAAATTCTCTCAACTCAAGCCAAATAAATGCAAGATATATATATATATATATATATATATATATATATATATATATATATATATATATATATATATATATATATATATATATATATATATATATATATATATATATATATATATATATATATATATATATATATATATATATATATATATATATATATATATATATGTACAACTTCGTAGCAATGAGGTCTACATTGTTTATTCACAAATCGTGGCCAATGGATGCATGTATGAAGAGATAGAAGTTGAGATTATTACCTCTTTCAATTGAAATCTTGAATGGAGTTTGAGTGAGTTTTATGAAGGTCTGATGATTGCTTAAGCTTTCTTGAACCTCCCTGAGTCTGTTCCTATTCTTGCTTTGCTTTGGAAGTGCCTGGAACTCTCTATCCAAGTCAACCTGCAAGCTTTGAAAACAAAAATGGAAGATGATGGAGAAGGAGTTTCAGTGCAAGGATGATGGTCTGGATCACTTATATATCAAGTAGGTAAAGTGTTTTGATGGTTAAAACTTGAAACGCACGAGCCAAATGATGGATTGATATGCTTATGCAAAAACTGCAAGTTTTGACAATTTTTTGGTGATATGGAGTGTTGGAGTGTTTCATCCTTTTAGAAAATGTGTTTATAGTTGTAATGTCTTTGTGTATTAGTATGAGATAAGTTTCAAGTCAGCTCTCCAACAGATTTGTGTGTTCTAGACTTTTGGCATTCTTTATTGCTTTTGAAGCAAAGTGAGGGGACAAGTCTTCACATGATTGTACTGACTTGCTTGGGGTTGGTACAAGCTTTGTACACTTTGCCTTAGGCCTGGAGGATTTGTGTGTGCAGAGAGGACAGGTCCAATGCTCAAGAATTGGAAAGTTGCAAAAGGAGAGCTTTTTCAAAATGGCAATGGCCACTTTATGCCATTTATGGAATTACAACTTGGACAAAGGCTCTTGAGCTTGAATTAAATCTTTGTCAAATGAGTAAGTATTAAATTATGAAGTGAGAAACAATTTAGGGACCTGTAAAGCATGAATTAGGCATCATAGGTTCAAATTTGAATTTTGTTCTTCATGAAATGGCTTGAATTCAAAGTGAGAAATTGCCAACTTCATCTCTTCGATTCTCCCTACTCAAATATGATCTTGAGGAGTTCTTGGAAATTTTAGAAAGCTTGAAATGTGCTATATAACTCATCTTTGAAATGCATTTCAAGACTCATCTTGGAACTAGGTGAAAAATTGCCATGAACTTGGGTCCAAAACCTGCCTTAATTAGGGCAAAATTTCACTAAGTTGTTTAGTTCATGAGCATGTATTCATAAAATTATATCTTGAGATACAAGCATATTTAGGGAAAAGTGTGTGAAGAAACGTTGTAGATTTCATTGAGGTCTACAACTTTCATGTTGGGAACTTTCCTTGAATCATCTTGTATCATGTTGAAAAAATGGCTTAAAGTTGAGAAAAAATAAGAAATTTTCTATACTTACAAAAATTTCTAAGTTAAGAAAATTTCCAATTTTAAAACCTAATCTCCAATCCTTGATTCCTTGATGAAAAAGTTTCATATTTTGACATGTTTTGATGAATTGTGACCCTTGGCACTTGATTTTAACCAAAAAGTCAAAGTTTGACTTTTCAATATACAGTTGACTTTTGATCAGTTGACTGTAAATTTCATATGTTTATCCAATGGATTTGCAATGTTTTGAACTTTGTAATTATGTCAAGATGATACAAATGAACCATTGAGATCATGCTTCAAATCAATTGGTCATTTTCTAGGTCAAAAAACAAAAATATCCCTTTCTCAGTCAAAACCTTAATTTTGACCATTTTGCCCTTTTGATGATTTGATCAAACTTCTTGAGGAATTATGATCCAAACTTGATCAAATGATACATATGAGCCTAAAATGTTGATGTTGATAAAAAATTATGAAGTTTGACTGTAAATTGGCCATGGTTGACCTTTTCCCCATAAAGTTGATTTTTAGGTCAACTGTCCAATTAACTGATCAAAAATGTGGTTCAAGGCTTGAAACTTGTCATGAGTAATCTTAGGGGTTCATAATTATGTTTGAAAGTCGTATGAATCATTGATAGTCCAAGAATCCTTGTGCAAACTCAAACCCTAATTTTGGTCATCAGTGCATGATGAGGTGTCCTGAGCTGGTCTAACCCTAATGCAGTCTTGAGTCCAAGAGATCTTGTGAGAATAATCTTGATAAATGATAGGGCAAATTTTGGGGTACAACACCATGTCCCAACAATCTCTTTGTATTATTATTTCTCATGTAATCTGGTGTACCATGCTCTTAACCATCCACCATGCGCTAACAGTTCCTGACCACTGGATGCACTTCTATCCAGATCCAACGCTTCTAGCCATGAAGGTCCGTGATACTCCTCAGGTCAACGCTTGCACCTAATCTAACATGGTTTACCAGGCTTGGAGCTTATTGGGCTTTGAATTTCAGCTTCACACCCCCTTTTTTGCTAGCATACAGGCCCATTCTTTTTCTTTTCTTTATTTATTTCTTTTGTTTTAATTATTTTTTTTAATTATTTTTCACCAAAATTTATTATTTTTTAATTAATCATAAAATCAATAAATCACAAAAACACAAAAAAAAAAAATTTTAATAATACATTATTTAATTTAATTAGTAAGTTAGGTAAATTTAATTTTTGTTTCATTTATAATCAAATAGAATCTAGGTTTTAATTTTATAATTTATATTTCTTTTCTTAAATTAAAAAAACCAAAAGCATACAAAATCTTTTTGCACAAAATATTTTCTATTTCTTTAATTAATTAATTTAATTAGGAAATTAGGTTAATTTAATTCCTTTCATAATTTAAAAACAATCAGAAATTAGGTTTAATTAATTTGCAATTAAATGTTTTCTCAAATAAAAATCCACAAGAACAAAAATCTTTTTCTCTTGTATAGAGTTTTAGGTTATCTTTTCAACCGTCCTCGTATTTAATTCGTCGCGCGCTTGTTAATTATTTTGCCATTATTTTGTAACTACTAAGGGTATGTAATAGCTTTAAACTAGGGTTTTTATTTAACGCTTTTCCCCCATATTTGGTTATGTAATTAATCCCCATCCCCAAAGCCTTGTAATAGCTAGGTTTTATTTCCTCGCACTTTTAATTTCCGCAATCTTTAACCGTCTAGATGCATGGCTAAAAGGATTGTATGGAAAGAATGTATGGAAAATTAAAAACGGTAGATCACCTAATGTGCAAAGATTAAATAACTGAAACACATCATATGCACATATTCACTCCTAGGGTTTACCTCATTTCGGTTGCCTTCGGTAAACAATCATTAAGCATATGAGATTTTAGTGGTTTCCCTCTAGTCTAAATGATCAAATTGTTGCCTCGGAAAAGTTGCCTTGAAAATGTTACCTCAGAAAGATCTTAAGACTCTAGGGTTATTACTAAAGTTTTCTAACTATTGCTTTAGTGATTGTACTTGTCCCTTTTGAACGTCCCTTAAAACTCCAACGACGATGCTACCTACTCCTTAATAGCAGGATAGCGTTGTCTAAAGGAAATAGAACGAACAATCTTTTTTCGAGTAGGTAGAATCTTAAGTACTTGCTCAATAAAAACTTTTCACACAAACACCTTTCAAAAAAAAATTTCAAAATAACTTCGTCACATCTTTGAGGACTGATACAAGGGTTATCACGAAGTAAAACATTTTTAAGACAAACACACACAAGCAATTTGAAAAATGAGCAAGTACCTAAGAGCCCGTAGATAACTATGGATAGAAAGTGTGATAACACCTTCCCTTTATATAATCTACCCCCCCCCCCCCGTACTCAGAATATCTCGAAAAAAGGTTTTTTCTGTTCTTTTTCCTTTTCCATGATTGGATGAAATAAAAGTCGGTGGTGAATCTTGCTTACCGCGACATTTTGCGAACAAAAAAATACAAAAACATAAACCGGTATTAACAGTCGGTTCTGCCACTGTATCAAAGTTGCCACACACCTTTCACTGCCAGAATTTGCTTCGACTGTACAAACAATATGGCCGAGTATGAAGCATGCATCTTGGGTCTAAAGGCTACCATTGACCTAAGAATAAAATTCTTAAGTGTATACGGAGATTCAGCCCTGGTGGTAAGTCAAGTTAAAGGAGAGTGGGATACCAAGCATCCAAACTTGAACCCTTACAAAGAGCTTGTGCTAACCTTTATCCTCTACTTCCAAGAGGTCACCTTTAAACATATCCCGAGGGAGGAAAACTAGTTGCCAGATGCTTTAGCAACTATATCATTTATGTTCAAGGTCAATTGGGACAATGAAGCTCCAAGAATTACCATCAAAATATTTGACGAACCTGTGCACTGTTATGAGATCGACACTGATGAGGAGAAGCCTTGGTACCATGAGGTAAAAAGGTACCTTAAAGCACAAGAGTATCCTGAGGGAGCCACAATCATCAACAAGAAATTCATGCGGAGGTTCTCAGCCAAGTTCTTTCTAAGCAACAGAATCCTACACAAGCGCAACCATAATTCTACTCTGCTCCGTTATATGGACAAGAAGGAAGCAAAAAAGATCATGGAAAACATGCACGAAGGTATCTTCGGGACCCACTCTAGTAGACACACTATGGCCAAGAAGATTCTAAGAGATGGATATTATTTGTCGACTATGGAAACTGATTGTCACCACCACTCGAGGACTAGCCATAAGTGTCAGATCTATGCCGACAAGGTTCATGTACCTCCAATACCCTTGAACATCATGATTGCTCCGTGGCCATTTACAATGTGGGGAATTAACATGATTTGAGAAATCAAGCCCAATTCCTCCAACGGACATCGTTTCATCTTCGCTGCCATTGACTATTTCACCAAATTGGTCGAAGTTGCCTCATTTTCCTCAGTTACTAAGAACGTTGTAGGCCGGTTTATCAAGCATAACCTCATATGCCGATATAACATCCCTGAAAGGATCATCACCGACAATGAAACTAACATCAACAATGTTATGATCACTGACCTTTGTATACAATTCAAAATCAAGCATCACAACTCTTCTCCATACAGACCTAAGATGAATGGCGTAGTGGAAGCTGCCAACAAAAACATAAAGAAGATTGTGCAAAAGATGGTGGTGACCTATAAAGACTGGCATGAGATGCTACTGTTTTCTCTTTATGGCTATCGTACTTCGGCTCAAACCTCAAATGGGGAAACCCCTTTCTCTTTAGTCTATGGCATGGAAGTCTCCTGCTTGTCGAAGTTCATATTCCTTCCCTGAGGATTATGAAAAAAGCAGACTTAGGCGAAGAAGAATGGGTTCATACTAGGTTGGATCAGTTGAATTTGGTTGATGAAAAGAGACTGGTTGTTGTTTGTCATGGTCAAATATACCAAAAGCTATGATCAAGGCATTTAACAAGAAGATCAAGCCTCGAGTATATCAGACTGACGACTTGGTAATAAAGTGCATCATTTTACCATAAGGCGATCCCAGGGGCAAATGGACTCCCACTTACGAAGGGCCATTTATTATCAAGAAAGTATTCTCTGGCGGTGCTATGATCTTAACCACTATGGACGGTGAAGATTTCCCACATCCTGTAAACATGGACATGGTCAAAAAATACTACGCAAAAGAACGACCCACTAGGTTGACATACCTAGGCAAAATAAGGGCATCCCGGCGAACCAAAAGGGTTCGGAAAAAATTTAGGGATATATACAAAATATTATACATCCGACAAGTCGAAAACCTAAAAGGGAGGATTGGAAAAAAATGGGTATCCTGGTGGACTAAGAACTCGAAAGGGCGGTCCAAGAAAAAGTTAAGGATTAAAGAGTATGACTATGTCCCCTTGAATCACTACAGCCATCTTTATTACCAAGGTCAGAGTTCAGAAGGCACAAGATCAATTCAACCAACTTCTTACGGTGACAAAGGATGATGTTCGAAGACATAGGGGCAATAGTGGAGTCATAACCCAATGAGATCATTCCACATGGCTATATAATTTTTGTTTTCACTTTGTATTCTTTTCATTTTTCGATGACTTCCTCTTACTAGGATTTCTGTCTCCCTGTACAAAAATGCTTGTTTTTATACAAATCATCAATACAAATATACTTTGAAGTGCAAACTTTTTGTTTTTCTATTTTAGTGCAAAAACGTCCAATGACTAAAATTGAATGAACATATGCATATGAACATGATTAACCGTAGACAAATGTATGCATAAGAATGGTAATAAGCATTTGGGATATCCATACATAATGACTTCAATAATATTATCCCCACAGAGCGAATTCATACAATTTTCCATCCAGAGTTCCAATCAACATATTTCCTGAAATTCTCTTCTCCAATCGAGTTTTCCAAAACCAGAAAAGAAACCATGCAAGAGTTATTCCCCAAAAGAATTCATTTCCCCGGTAAGGTCTTCAGAATACCTTCCTCGACAAGGATTATTTCCCAAATGGACTACAATATCCCCAGCTTAAGTTTACTTCTTGGACTACTACAAATCAACAGAGAAAACCCCTTTTCCCCAGCAGAGTTGATATTATCCCCAGAAAGTTGTTGCGAAGCCTGAAATTCGACCAGATACCAGCTAACTTTATCCTCCTAAGACAAATTGGAAGTTTAATCGTCTCTTTTATCCCTAATCAAATTCCCCAATAGAGTAATGGTCAACTAGAGCTCCTGAATTCTCGTCCCCAAACAGAAGCCAACATTCCATGTAGAATTTCCTCAAACAACAAACAAGAAGTCCCAGCGGAAGAGTTCTAAACAAGAATGAAGATAAACATACTTTTCACCTTCAGTGGTATTCTGGGATTTAGCTTCCCAAAACTCCCCAGTAGTAGTCAGGGATTTATTTTCCCAGACTAAGATACATTTCAACAACATTCATGTATCATGACATATGCATACAAAACATATGGCATAATCTCATTTATTTTGAGAACATCATTAAGCAATGAATGCATCATAACATTGCATACAACTAATTCTTTAACTTTTCAAGAAAGAATCAATCAACGAACAAAAGACATCTTTTGGTTTAGATTTATTTCTTCCATTTAAATAACGGCAGACAAAAGACCTCTTCTGGTTTAGATTTATTTCTTTCAGTTAAAGATAGACGGACAAAAGACCTCTTCTGGTTTAGATTTAATTCTTCCAGTTAAAGAAAGACAGACAAAAGACCTCTTCTGGTTTAGATTTATCTCTCCCAGTTAAAGACAAGAGGATAAAAGACCTCTTCTGGTTTAGATTTATTTCTTCCAGTTAAGACAGACGGATAAAAGACCTCTTCTGGTTTAGAGTTATTTCTTCCAGTTAAAGACAGGCGGACAAAAGACCTCTTATGGTTTAGATTTATTTCTTCCAGTTAAAGACATGCGAACAAAATACCTCTTCTGGTTTAGATTTATCTCTCCAAGTTAAAGACAGGCGGAAAAAAAAGTCCTCTTCTGGTTTAGATTTATTTCTTCCAGTTAAAGACAGTCAGACAAAAGACCTCTTCTGGTTTAGAGTTATTTCTTCCAGTTAAAGACAGGCGAACAAAATACCTCTTCTTGTTTATATTTATTTCTTCCAGTTAAACACAGGCGGACAAAAGACTTCTTCTACTTTATATTTATCTCTCCCAGTTAAAGACAGGCGGACAAAAGTCCTCTTCTGGTTTAAATATATTTCTTCCAGTTAAAGACCGGCGGACAAAAGACCTCTTCTGGTTTAGAGTTGTTTCTTCCAGTTAAAGAAAGGCGGACAAAAGACCTCTTCTGGTTTAGATTTATTTCTTCCAGTTAAAGACAGGCGGGCAAAAGACTTCTTCTGATTTAGATTTATTTCTTCCAGTTAAAGACAGACGGACAAAAGACCTCTTCTGGTTTAGGTTTATTTCTTCCAGTTAAAGGCAGACGAACAAAAGACCTCTTCTGGTTTAGATTTATTTCTTCCAGTTAAAGACAGGCGAACAAAATACCTCTTCTGGTTTAGATTTATTTCTTCCAGTTAAAGACAGGCGGACAATAGACCTCTTCTGGTTTAGATTTATCTCTCCCAGTTAAAGACAGGCGGAAAAAAGTCCTCTTCTGGTTTAGATTTATTTCTTCCAGTTAAAGACAGGCGGACAAAAGACCTCTTCTGGTTTAGATTTATTTCTTCCAGTTTAAGACAAGCGAACAAAATACCTCTGCTGGTTTAGATTTATTTTTTCCAGTTAAAGACAGGCGGACAAAAGACCTCTTCTGGTTTAGATTTATCTCTCTCAGTTAAAGACAGGCGGACAAAAGTCCTCTTCTGGTTTAGATTTATTTCTTCTAGTTAAAGACAGGCGGACAAAAGACCTCTTCTGGTTTAGAGTAATTTCTTCCATTTAAAGACAAACGGAGAAAAGACCTCTTATGGTTTATATTTATTTATTCCAGTTAAAGACAGGCGAATAAAATACCTCTTCTAGTTTAGATTTATTTCTTCCAGTTAAAGACAGACGGACAAAAGACCTCTTCTGGTTAAGATTTATCTCTCCCAGTTAAAGACATGTGGACAAAAGTCCTCTTCTGGTTTCAATTTATTTCTTCCAGTTAAAGACAAGCGGACAAAAGAACTCTTCTGGTTTAGAGTTATTTCTTTCAGTTAAAGACAGGTGGACAAAATACCTCTTCTGGTTTAGTTTTATTTCTTCCAGTTAAAGACAGACGAACAAAAGACCTCTTCTGGTTTAGATTTATTTCTTCCAATTAAAGACAGGCGAACAAAAGACCTCTTCTAGTTTAGATTTATTTCTTCCAATTAAAGACAGTCAGACAAAAGATCTCTTTTGGTTTAGAGTTATTTCTTTCAGTTAAAGACAAGTGGATAAAAGACCTCTTCTAGTTTAGAGTTATTTGTTCCAGTTAAAGACAGGCGGATAAAAATCCACTTTTGGTTTAGATTTATTTCTTCCATTTAAAGACAGGCAGACAAAAGACCTCTTATGGTTTAGATTTATTTCTTCAAGTTAAAGACAGGCGAACAAGATACCTCTTCTAGTTTAGATTTATTTCTTCCAGTTAAAGACAAACGAACAAAAGACCTCTTCTAGTTTAGATTTATTTCTTCTAGTTAAAGACAGGAGAACAAAAGACCTCTTCTGGGATAGATTTATTTCTTCCAATTAAAAATAGGCAAATGACATATGTAATTTCAATATAAATCGACCAAATATTTATTCTGGTACTTCTTCCAATATCTACCAACAATCGCTCTGGATGGCATCTAAAAGCCCATATCCGACAATTTTCTGTCAACTTTGGATGGCATATATATGCCTATCTTCGATAACTCTTTATCACCTCTTCAAACAACATCATTAAGCCCATTCACGATACAATCAACCAACACATTACCTCAAGCATCAGCGAGTGCAAATTTCTGGGCACTCTAGTGTTCAATCATCTTTCACCTTCAAGTCACGAATGGCGGACACGCCAATCTAACTCTTCAGGTTTAAGAAGATTGAACAGGGGAAGCTGTTGTACACCAAAATTATCCCTCTCTTTTCTCAAGACATTTCTCACCAAAGATCTCAAATGCTCAAGGGTTCTCAAGGGTTTGATCAGATAAGCTCACTTCTTAAGCACTGAACCTCCAAATTAGGGTTTTGATTTTCTCAAAGACTATTGGACTTTTGATGCCTCAAAGGAATTTCATGGTTCATTATAGGTCTTCAAGATTCCCCATACCAAGTTTCAGGTCTTGCATCACAAATTTTCTCAGTCAATTGCTCAGATGACTGAAAATCAGCGGTATTTGGTAAAAAGTCAACTGTGGAAAACCTACAGTCAAAATTCAATATTTTTTACCAATATCTACATTTTAAAGTCCTATGCATCATTTGATAAAGTATTGATCACATTCTCTCAATAAAAGTACTCAATTTACCAAAAGGGAAAAATGGTCAAAATTAGGGTTTTCATTATAATTGACTGATCACTAGCTTTTTACCTAATACATGATCCAATGGCTTAAAGCATAATATCAAGGATTCAAATACAACATGTTTACCTAATCTCATGTATCAAATCATATTAAAAAATCAATTTATTGATAGTTGAATTTTGAATTAACTGATGAAAAGTCAACTGATACACCAAAAGTCAAACTTTGACTTTTTGGTCAAATTTGAGTTTCAAAGATCACAATTCATCAAGACATTCAAAAATATGAAGCTTGATCATCACTAAAACAAGAAAATCAAAAGTCAAACTTTTCAAGACTTAGAGATTTTTCTAAGTACATGATAATTTCATTACCTCATGCCAATTTTCCCCCAAGATGAAAGCGGATTCAAAGGAGACTTCAACATTAGAGTTCTAGATCTTGATGAGATCTACAACCTTGTATTACAGGTATAATATCAAAAAAAAATGCTTATATTTTGAGTTATAGGTCCATGAAGTCGTGCACTTTTTCTTAAACACTTAGTGAATTTTTGACCTAGTTTAGGCAGATTTTTGTCCCAACTTCTTAGCCATTTTTCACATAGTTCCAATTGGATTTTGTAAAAGTGGAAAACATGAAAGTTATAAATGATGTTTCAAGCTTTCCAAAATGTCATAGAACTTAAATAGATCATTTTTTAGCTAAGAGAATCGAAGTCAAGAAGTTGGGCATTCATTCTTGAATTATAGGTCATGTTCATGAAGAGAACTTGAACAAATCTCAAGCCATGTTGCATAAATCTTGCTTTGCAGGCTTCAAAATTGCTAATAACTCAATAATTAAATGTTTACACAACTTTTGGATCCATTATCCAAGTGTTTGAAGCTTTATCCAAGTTGATTTTCCATTTTTGGCACAAAGTCCCCACTTCCATTTTGGAAATGTGACTTTAATCACAATGTCAACTCTTCTTGAGCCCATACATTATTGCTTCTGACTCCAAAACTTTGAAAATCAAGAAGCAACATATCTACAACCTATTAACCACCCTACAAGCTCTTACACTTCACATTGAAACCATGAATTTCAACTTTGCTTCAAAAATAAGTTTCAAATCTAAAACATGTGATATTTTTTTTCTGATCAATTCAAGCCCTTAAACCTTTCTATATAAATTGAGCCACCATCTACAAGCCAAGGACACAAATTCAAGAGCCCTGAAACTCCCTCAAACTCCTTAAAACTCAGAGTTGCATCCAAGCCTCCAAAACTTGTCATTTCTTGCCGAAAAACTTCAATCTCATAATCCACTCGTGTGTTTTCCATCTAAATCATTCTCAAAGCTTCTATACATCAAACATAATCCATCCCAACACCTATTACAGTTCTGTAACTCCATTTTCATCTTCTTCCGAACTCAAAACCAGAAGCCTGTACATTGACTTCTACAAGGAGTTTCAGCCACTCTTAACTCAAGCTAAGCACTGCATTAGCTTCCTAGACGTCCAAGGAAGCTAACCAGATCATTGCAGCACCTTGAAGCAAGCTCAAACTCAAAACACGGATTCCATTTTCAAGGTGAGTTTTCTGACTTTTGAACTCTTCATATAGGCATCACTTGGTTTCCATTTTCAAAGATAAAATATAGACATCATAGCCCTGAAAGTTTCCATGTCCTTAGAATTCATCTATATTGCTTGAGTAGTGAGAATTTTGAAGATGAACTTTCTGAAAAATTAGGTTTTTATTTGGTACCAGTAAAATTCTCATTCATCTTTGATTTATATCTCATGAAATTTATATGGTTGAATTCGTATTGAAAATGGAACAAGTTTCATGTTTACATTTTGTGATTTGGTTGAGAAATAAGGAAGTTACGAATTCAAAATTGGTGATGAAGAGGCTGGCGCGAGATTGAAGATGAAGTCACATTCAGGACTTGTTTTATTTTAAATTTAATGCTTGTTGTTCTATACACGGATGAAACAACCTCCCCAGTGGCAGGAGAAGCGTGCGTAAGGCATTACCCTATAAGGTCCTGGGTTCGAACCCCAGGGACCTTTTGTTTTATTTTTTAACATTTCTTTATTTCATTTTTGAACAACAGGAGCGTTTGGGCCTCCCTCTCTTGGGCCTGACTATTTTTAGTTTTCCTTACACCCATGATTACTTCATGATGAGCAGGGCCATTCTTTTTTTTTATTTTGTCTATTTATTTTCTAATCTAAACAAAAAAGGACTTGGGCCTAGAAACAAAATCTGTTTTACTTTTAAACCACCCATTTTATTTTAAACCTCCCCCTGACTTTTATTTCATGTTTATTTTTGTTTTATAATTTTTTTGTTCTTCTTCTTATTATTATTATTATTATCTAATTAAAAAAATACCAAAAAATATTTTATTAAATACTTAGACTAATTTTTTATTTTACTTGATTTTCCTTAAACTTAAAACCCTAAAAAATGTTTTCTTAACACATTTAATTTATTTTCTTAATTAAATTAATTTAGACTTAGTTTTATTTTAATTTTCTTTTTAATTGAATTGACTTAGAATTTAAGAGTTTAATTAATTTCTTTCCATTCATTTTAGTTTAACCAATTAGGTTAAAACCTTTCACAAAAAACCATAAAACAACAATTTTCTTTTCTTGTGCGTTATCATTATGTTCTTGTATATTTTTATTGTTATTCATTATTCAATATGGTTGTAATAGTAACTAGGTTTAATTGTTTTATATTCCCCATTTGTAATTTGTATCCCCATTCACAAATGATGTAATAGCGTAGAACGTTAAATTTCTTCAATTTATCGCTTTCAATATTATTGCTAGTAATTAGGATTTGTATGGAAAGACTTAAAACAAATACTAGACAACCCTAATTCAATAAAAAAATACGTGAAAACAATACACTTTGCATACACGCACCTCTAGGATTAACCCACACTTGTTTCCTTAGAATAAAACAGTCACGTCCCTCGAACGTGGGATACTTTAGCAATGACCCTTGAATACAAGATCGTAGTTCCTTGATGACCCTTCGATGTTTCCAAACGATCATAGACCCTTAAGATAAGTTTTTAAGGTATCCTATAATGTTTTCTTCTATGATTGTACGATGACCTACACCTGTCCCTTCACATCCAATTATATGTTTGCTTACTAATTAATGGTAAGACAACATTATTTAAAGGAGGAGGAAAAGAACAAAGACTTTTTGAGTAGGTAGAACGCTCGTACTTTCTTGCTCACAAACTAAAACCATTTCCACACTCACAGTTTCAAAACATCTTTCCAAAAATAAACATCTCTTTGAACTGTTTTCAAAACCAACACTTTGTATACATTCTTATAGAGATAAGAATCATTACACAGTTTTACAAAACAAAGGCGTTTTCAAAATATTTTCAAACTTACACAAAACACAAACACTTTCACAAAAGATTTTCAAAGTGAGCTAACAACTAAGAGCCCGTAGATAACTACGGATGAAAAGGGTGCTAACACCTTGCCTTTTCATAACCTACCCCCCAAACTCAAGAAAATATCTCAAAAGGAATTTCCTGTTCATTTCACCCTTTCCTTTATTGGATAAAAGAAAAGTTGGTGGTGACTCTTGCTATCTGCAACAATTGCGATAAAAGGAAAAACACCCAATTCAGTTCTCCCACCGTATTACAATATCATTTTCACTAACAATTTCAAGGACCTATAGATTTATCTTTGTTCTATTTTGTACGTTGTGGCCTCCACTTGCAGAAACACTATCCGGATCAGTTTTGTGATGATACCTTCTCAACTTAAGGAGTTATCTCAAAAGTTCCTAAACGTTCTCCATTCATCAAAAGGCATGGTCGACTACTCAGTTTGGTTACCTTGGGTTTTGAAGAAGATATGATGAGTGTTCTATTTCAAATCTTTGATCCTGTACATTAATGCTTCACCTTTCCCGATTATCAGTGGGTACCCACAATGGAAGAATTTTCTCAATTACTGGGAGTACTTATTCTCAATCAAATACCCTTCACAGTTTTAGAAGAAGCTCTAAAGCCAGAAGTTATTGCAGCAGCCTTACATTTGAAGTGGTCTGACATTATGTCTAATTGGGAAACAAGAAGTGGAGTCAAGGGTTTTCTTGCTAAATTTCTATTAGAGAAGGCTCGATTGTTCCTGGATGCTATGAGTTTTCAAACTTTCGAGGAAATTTTGGCTTTGCTAATCTATGGGTTAGTGTTATTCCCTAATCCATACCAACTCATAGATGTGAATGCTGTCAAAATTTTTCTCACTCGTAACCCTATGCCTACTTTGCTCGGAGATATTCTGCATTCTCTTCACACTCGTACTAAGAGGAAATGAGTGACTCTTATGTGTTGCATACCTTTTCTATCTAGGTGGTTTGTTTCTCACTTTCACCGATCAGTAATGAAGAATGGACAAGGTTTGAGGTGGTCTCAAAGGATGATATCGCTTTCTCATTCAGATATCTATTGGTGTTCTCGATCTCTGAAAGATGTTACTATCGTTAACCGCTGCGGGGAATTCCTTAATGTTCCACTCCTTGGCATTAGGGGAGGTATTACTTAAAACCCTTCTTTGGCTCACGATAATTTGGTTATGCTCAAAGAGATGGTCCTCATGACACACTTATCCAGGGTATTATGTTCAACTATGAAAATGATCCTCAAGGTTATCGTTCAAGGTTTATACGTGCTTGGGGAATGGTAAACAAGGTTTATAGCAGGACTTTAGGGTAAAAGAATTCCATCCCTTTGGAGCCCTACCTCAAATGGGTACGAGTTCACGCTCTAAACCTCATGATGACATATCCAAATGTTCTATCGGTGACCATAGAGCCTATTGCCGAAGGAGACGTCTCTCGCAACATCCTCCATCCAGACATGCCCACTGACCTCGAAGAATTACAGAAGTCCTAGATTCAACTCAAGGAAGAACGAGACACCTTTGAAGCTCAATTTTATGCAAGTGAAAACAATGTTTTGGAGCTCACAAAGCAACTTATCGAGGAGCAAAGCCTTAATGCATACATCGACACGAAGAGGAAGCGTATGTAGGAGACTTGAATCTTGGGTTTTAGAAGTTCATATTGTTGTCTCTTTGAGACCATTTTGTTGTCATTGTAAGCCTAAGAGGCAATTGTAATATTAAACTTACTAATAAAAATCATTGTTTTGTTTCCTCTCGGGTAGAAAATTTAAATCCCCCTGAGGTCCTTGAAGATATTGCATCCACATATCATGTATCATTTCATAAGAAGGTTTTCCAATACATGTTTCCTTATATACTTACTGTTTATTTCAGTATAAGATGGCCCTCGAACAAACTGTCAAGGATCTCTAAACTCAGCATGCACAATTTCAAGAGACTCTTCTGAATCTAGCCAAAGGGAAACAAGAGATGATGGTGCTCCTCACAAATAAAAGAAGACTAAAAATCCAGTGTCATCCTCAATATGAGAGAAGATTCAAAGGTCTTGCTCGAATAGTTCAACCAGATGATGTTTCCTCTGAGGAAGACGATAATCAAGAGGAGGATGGCAGAAGTGTCAGGGGTGAAGATGGAAACAATCAGGGTTCCGAAGATGAAGACTACTCCGGCAAATAGTACCCTCCTGCAGATGACAATTAAAATCAGTTACAAGACCGTCTTAAATCTATGGAAACCCAAAAAGTTCCTGGATTGGATTTTGGAGAACTAGGTATGATCTCGAGGTGTTCATCCCTCACAAATTCAAGGTCCCTATCTTTGCTAAATATGATAGGGTCTGTTGTCCCAAACTTCATCTGAGGTTGTATGTTCGAAATATCCAACCTCATACTGCTAACAGGAAATTATGGGTCCATTTCTTTCAAGAAAGTTTGTCCAATACTCAACTTGAATGGTTCTACTAGCTGGAAGAAACCAACATTCACACATGGAAAGAATTGGTTGCTGCTTTCTACAAGCAGTATTAATATAATGGTGACCTTGCATCGACTCTTGTGCAGTTGTGAAACATGTCCATGGGTTCGAATGACGGGTTCAAGGACTATGCATAAAAATGGAGAGATCTAGCTGGAAGAGTGCAACCTCCTTTTACTGACCGGGAATTGGTGGATATGTTCATGAGCACTCTGACGGGTCCATTATTTAATTTTCTTATTGGGAGTTCTTCATCAGGGTTTATTGAGTTGATTCTAACTGTCGAACAAGTTAAAAGTGGTATCAAGAGCGGGAAGATTCCAATGGTTGCAACTTCTAATGCTGTAAAGAAGCCGTTCGGTGGTAAAAAAGAAACTAATGTTATTTATGGCCAGAAGAGCCATAGTAAAAATGATGGCTATCAGTCTGTGGGAGTGGTGTTGATCTCTAATACAGCACATGTTCAACAACAACAATAGGGAAATCAGCGTAGGTCAGACACCCTGAGAAGGAAATTCACCAGGATTAGTAGGCCTTTATCTCAAGCATTGCAACATTTGTTTAAAGTTGAACTCATAACACTACGGGATCCTCCTCCTAATCCCAATGCATCTTCTCCAAAGTACAATCCAAATACAAGATGTGCCTATCATTCGAACAGTTCTAGGCACGACACCAACAACTGTTGGGCCCTAAAAAACAAATTTCAAGACACGATTGATAACAAGGAAATTGATTTCGACCCTCCAGAGACTCCGAATGTGATTACTGCTCCTATGTCGAAGCATGACAAAGGCATAAGTGCTATTGAATATGTTTTGTATGTTACCTCCATAAGTGAGGTGGTTACTCCTCTCTCAACAGTCAAGAAGAATTTGCTACAATCTGGTTTATTTCCGGGTTGTATTAAAAAATATTATTGTTGTGTTATTCAAACCAATGGTTGAGGGTTACTGAAGGAAGGCCTTCAGTGCCTTATGGATGAACGTGTAATCTTGATTAAGAAAGTTCTGTATGCTGAGAACATGTGCCGAGATTTGTCTGTCATATCTGGTACTCCTTTCAGGATCACTTCCAAGGGTCCGGTAAGGATTATTGCCAATCCAAAAGTTGCTCCTTTGATCATTACAACACTAAGGAACATCCCATATTCCTCGGAGAAGGCTATTCCATGGAATTATGGGTCTGACGTCTATTACCACGACATCAAACAAAAGTTGTCTGACAAAAATGACGAAGAGGATGATCCCAATATTGAGAATATTGCGGGGACCAACAAAATTACTAGAAGCGGAAGGATTTTCTCCCCGAAAATCTCTCCACCTGTTCAAGTCACATTTACCAAGACAACTGCTGAAGCTCGAGGTAAAGAGCCAATGATTGATCCTGCCCAGATAGAGGTGCCAAAAGAAGCTACAATCAAGTACACCTTTGGACAAGGGTTGGAAGAGGTTTTGAAAATGATTCGCAAGAGCGACTATAAAATTGTTGAACAGCTGGGGCAGACCCAATCCAAAATCTCTATGCTATCTTTACTATTGTGCTCTGAAGCCCATGTGCGTGTTTTAGTAAAATTCTTGAAGACTGCTCATGTGCCGCAAGAAATTTCGGCTGATCAATTTGGAAGTTATATGGCTAGTTTAACAACCGATAATGGATTAGGCTTCTACGCTGCTGACTTGACTACAGAGGGGAGAAATCATAATAGGACCTTGCATGTCTCCATTGAATGCAGGGGCACTACGTTGGCTCATGTGTTAGTTGATACTGGCTCTTCTCTGAATGTTCTGCTAAAGGGCGCTCTCGACAGACTGGATTGTGAATGGGTTATGCCGAAACCCAGTGACATTATAGTTTGGGCCTTTGATGGGTCTAAAATAATGGTACATTGAGAAGTGGATCTTCCTATCAAAGTGGGTTCACATATCTTTGAATCCACCTTTTATGTAATGAACATTCGGCTAGCTTAGTCTTGTCTATTAGGACGCCCCTAGATCCATAGGGAAGACGTTGTTACTTCTACCTTACACCAGAAATTAAAGTATCCTGTGAAAGGGAAGATTGTTACTGTCTGCAAAGAAGAGGAGTATATGGTTAGCCACCTGAATTCATTATGGTATGTAGAAATGGACAGTGAATTCATCGAGACTCCCTGCCAAGCTTTTGAAGTAATTTCTCCTACTGCTATTAATGATGTTTATGTCGTTCCAAAGACTACCAGGGTTCCACACAAGATGGCTTCTTTTAAATATGCCAAAGCTACTATAGAAGAAGGTGGTTGCACAATTTAGGGTCAGCTTCCTGATATCCCCTACAAATCAGATAAGTTTGGTTTGGGCTTGACTGCATAGGGTCAAAGGGTTGTTCACCATGCTCCTGATGGAAGACATTCATTCCGTGTTAGCAACAATAGATTCAACGCAATAGAATATGCTGATAGTGATTGTGACTTCGACAACTAGATTGTTCCTACCATTGGCAACTGTGATCGGTGGATCTGGAACTGACTGTTTTAAAGCTGGTTCGCGAAATGTCGCGGAAGCAAGAGTCGCCACCGTCTTTTATTTTCTCCAAATGGAAAGGACAAAAGCACAGAAAAATTCCTTATAGAGATTGCTCTCGGTTCGGGAGGTAGGTTATAGAAAGGGAAGGTGTTAGCACCCTTTCTATCCATGGTTATCCATGGGCTCTTAGATACTTGCTCACTTGTGTTTTCAAAAATGTTTGCTTGCTTTTCAATGTGGGTTTTAAAAGTTTCTTTGAAAAATTTCAGTTCGACTCGTACGTCAGAGTGTTTGAAAAATTTGCTTTGAAAGCTTTTGAAAAGTGTTGGTGTGAAAAGTCTTTGAATCTTTGTTTTGAAGAGAGCAAGTATCTACGAGTCGTCTACCTACCCTAAGGAATTCGTCTGTGTAAATGTCCTTTAAAGTAGTGCCATCCCACCATTGAGAGGTAGGTAGCACCACCGTTGGAGGTGTTCGGGTCAATTCGAGTTTGTAGGGACATGGTGATCACCAGAGCAATGGGAAGACACCTTAGAAGCTACCCTCATGCCAGGTTCCCGGATCATGAGGACTTACTAAGACGCCCTCTACTCGACGATCACCTTTCGAGAGCAAGGCAACAGTGAGGCGTACCCTAGGGGTGGTGTGTGCGATTCGTGTGTCGTTTTCATTTGTATTTGTCTTGTCATGTTCATTGTGATCTACGCTTGATTTTATTTCATCCATTCATTCTTGCATGTTTTTTGTTTAACAGTTTAAAAAATATTTGCGGGAAAATAAATCTAAACTATTACAAATGGCGCGGGTCCACATTGCCAAAATTAAACCGGACCCGATTTGACGGAAAGTAAATAAAAGTGCGAGCAATTGTTTACACGGCTTTGGGAGAGATACATAATGAATTAAGCGAAATAAAATAAATGTGCGAATTAAATGAATTTAAGAACACGGGCGTTGGACCCTTTTTGCAAAAAATTAAAGTTAATGAATTTAATTAATATTAAAAGAAAACATTTTTGGTATTTTTGTGTTTTTTAGATTTAATAGAAAAAAGAGAATTAATTAAAATAAAATGTCAAACCCTAATTCTAATTATTTTTTAGTTATTAAGTAAATATTGAAAATTTTAACTAAATGAAACCCTAATTTTTGTGTACAATTTAATCATGAAAATAAATAAATAATAATATTATGACAAAAAGGAAAAATTAAAAGGAATGAAAATTGTCAATTAACCTAATTCTACCTTTTTTATATTTGTTATGAAAAGAATTAAAATTGCAAAAATCCTAATTAAAACTAAATTCATTACATGTTAATTTATTTACAAGAAAATATCAAAATAAATAATCATTATATTTTTTATCTTTTTTTGTGTTTTTAAGGTATTTTTTGTATTTGGTAAATAATTAATTGAATTAAAACAAATAAAGAAAATAAAATCATAATTGAAAATAGAATAAATAAAAAAATATAGAGAAGCAAACCAGGGGGGGTTCAGGCCCCAGATGGAGGTAAGGGCTCAGCAATTTGGCCCAACAAGCATGGAAGTTCGCTGACTTTTTCAATTCGTGTATTAGTGCATTGACCAGGACTTAACGTGTTCTTCAGATCCATGCCGTTGGTTTAATCTTCAGGGGCACGTGGACCTCTTGATTGTGAGGGAATATGGTGAACCATAGCACTGAAACTGCATGGGAATTATTATAGCAAAATAATATGGAAATATGCAAGACCTGGGACTTGAACCCAGGTCATGAGGGTTACCAGCGCTTTCTCCAACCAACTGTGCCAATTCGCGTTTTTGTAATATAATTAACAAACAAATAATATAATAGAAAAACAAGGTTAGTACTGGAAAACGCGCGAAATTCAAAAGCAACCAACCAATGCGTGCCACGGACTCATCTTCTTCATCGTGTCTGCCTGAAACAAATTTGTCAAATATTTAACGGGGGTTTTAAACCCCCCCAAAATAGGCTTATTTACAGAATAGCGAATAGGCCACATGTGTATATAAATTAAGCGCGACCATTGCAATCTCTTCGTCCAAGCTCCCTGGTTTTGATAATGGTATTATGACTGGCTAATTTTACAGTACCAAGAAATCCCCAATTCAAAATCTTGCAAACCCTAGAACATGAACATGGTGAAATCGCGTGTATGGCATAAAAATGCAATTAAAGGCATTGGTTAGCATCAGAACATTATGAGGAACAAGAATCCATGAATCAAATGTTAAAAGAATGCTTAAAATATGAAACACGATGATCAATATTTTTCTATACAGTTCATGTTCATTCTACCAATTCTTGGAGTCTGAATGGATGCTAACGATTGGAATCGCTTCTGGGAGCCTTGAGGAAGCCTTTGGAATAGGTTTTGTGTCTTGAATCAATCTCTAGCACTGAATTCAGTTTTGAGTTTTTATGGCAATTTTTCAAGTTGGCAATGGTGTCTCCTGCGCAGCATTCAGTGTGTGGGCATTAGGTTTTGACTCAGCACTTATGAGGGAAGGGAATTAGGTCATTAGCTGGCCTTGATCCATGCCCATGAGAGAATTAGTCTTAGGTCTTTCACCATTAACAAACTTTCCCTTTTTTTAGCAAAACCAAGATTTGGTGTACAACCTAACCCTAGCATGAGTTTGTGAGCTGGCACATGATATATGGAAGCTATTCCAATTCAAATGACACTATTCCATTGATTTTTAAATTTTATTTGAATTTTTAAAGATTTAAAATGAATTAAATTATCAAAAATTAAATAAAATAGAAAAATCAATGTTTGATCTTGAAATTAATCATGGGACACGTGTGTGGCATGACAAGGCTGAATCAAGTGGAAGAAAGTGGGCCCTTTTGTCAAAAATTGAAGTTTCAAGGATAGTTGACTTTTGCCATTTCACAAAAATTTCCCAACTTCTCCAATGCATAACTTGCTCAATTTTTAAGCTTTTCTCATGTTCTTGGACATTTTGGAAAGGTCTTTGAGCCCTTTAACCAATGCCTTTGGTCCCATGTCATTTTGATTTTCCAATCTCAAGTTATGGCCTTTGACTTAAAGTCCCTTTTTGTTGACTTTTGAAAATGACCTATAATGTTGAAATTGATAACTTTTTGTGAGAGCATTTCTTGGACTTGAAGTATGAAGATGAGTTGTAGGAAATGTCTTTCTCTTCAAAATGAGCTTTGGATGGAATTTTTCTGATAATCCATGTGAAAGTTATGCCCTGGTCAATTTCAGTTGACTTTTTCAGCTGTCCAAATAAGGAAACTTTTGCATCTTGATGATTTTCTGAGCCAAATTTTGAGAATCATGATCAAGCATTGATCAAATGATGTTTGTGGCTTCAAAATGATATGTTGACCAAAAATTTGAACTTTTGACTGTCAAATGACCATTTTGCCCCTACAGTTGACTGTAGTGCAATTTAGGGTTTTGACTGTGCAATTTTGAGCTGAATGCCTTGAAACTGGATATGAGGATGCTTGACCATGTTTGTAAGCATATGAGACTTGATTGAGCCTTTGAACACTTCCTTTTCTTGATCAGACTCAAAACCCTAATTTTGACTGTTTAGGAGGCCCTTGCACTGTGCAACCCTTGGGGAATTTTGTGACTTGGCTTGGCAATTTCTTGAAGAATATGGGAGGGCAAATTTTGGGGTATAACAGTTGCCCCTGTTCAATCTTCTTAGACCTGAGGATGCAGATTGGCGGACGTGCCTTTCGTAATCCGAGGGTAGAAGATGATTGGACACTAGAGTGCCCAGAAATTTGCGCTCACATGTTAGCAATGATGGTGGAATGGGCTTATAGATGCCATCTGGATGTTTGATTGCGTAAGAGATTCCTTGGCGAGAACCTGCATACCTGCAAAACAGAAAATGAGTACCTGACACGTTGCAGGAGCTGATTTTTAGATGCCTGGTATAGATGTGTCCTGACTGGTTACAGGAGCTGAGTCTGGAGCTTCAAACGGCGACGAAAGAACCAGGGATGGTTACTACCTTAGCATGAATGGTAAGAGAACCTTGGGCGACTTTAACTTCAACAACGCTCATTGAGAAAAATCTTGGGTGTCTTTAACTTCAACAACGCTTGTTGAGAAAAATCTTGGGTGTCTTCTACTGGAATAAGAATCAGGGAGATCTTAGGGTCGATCTGACTGAACCAGAGAGGCCTTTGACTGGGTAAGAATCAGGAAAATCTTAGGGTCGATTTAACTGAACCGGACAAGGTCTTGAAATATCTTCAACTGGATAAGCATCAGGGAGATCTTAGGGTCGATCTGACTGAACCAAGAGAAGGCCTTTGACTGGATAAGCATCAGGAAAATCTTAGGGTCGATTTAACTGAACCGGACAAGGTCTTGAAATATCTTCAACTGGATAAGCATCAGGGAGATCTTAGGGTCGATCTGACTGAACCAAGAGAAGGCCTTTGACTGGATAAGCATCAGGAAAATCTTAGGGTTGATTTAACTGAACCGGACAAGGTCTTGAAATATCTTCAACTGGATAAGCATCAGGGAGATCTTAGGGTCGATCTGACTGAACCAGAGAAGGCCTTTGACTGGATAAGCATCAGGAAAATCTTAGGGTCGATTTAACTGAACCGGACAAGGTCTTGAAATATCTTCAACTGGATAAGCATCAGGGAGATCTTAGGGTCGATCTGACTGAACCAGAGAAGGCCTTGAAATATCTTCAACTGGATAAGCATCAGGGAGATCTTAGGGTCGATCTGACTGAACCAGAGAAGGCCTTTGACTGGATAAGCATCAGGAAAATCTTAGGGTCGATTTAACTGAACCGGTCTAGGTCTTGAAAGATGATTGAGAACTTAGCTGATTCTTTCCTGAAAGGTAAAAGTCAGTCATATACAATGCATGACATGGATCAAGCAATGATGTTCTCAGTATAAACGAGATTCGTATGATATGATGCGTCTATGCATGCTATAATGATGTATGTGATATCTTATGTATGCTTTTGTCTAGGAAAGTGAATCCTTGACGGGTGCCGGGAAGTTGTATCCTGGGCTGATGCTGAAGAATAGATTTTGCTTCCATTGGGGATGATAGTTGCAAGAATACCGGTAGGAGAAGATAACTCCGTTGCGGAGTAAACTTGGAAAATGGAGGATTCTGCGGGGAGAAAAGATACTCTAGCGACCATGCTGGGAAGCAATACTCTGTGGGGAGAGAAATGCTTTGCTGAGTGTTGATAATAGTTTGCTGGGGATAGGAAGACTTCGTCGACGACACTCTTTCCGTGGCTTTTGGATGAGGATAACCCAGTTATATCCTGTTAAGGAAATAACTCTTTAAATCAAGCCGGACGACGCGTTCGTGCTCTGCGAAGGATAAGCTTCCAGAATTTACTGGGGATAAGCTTACTGCTTGGGGAGATATGAATTCCAACTTTCCTGGGGAAACTAATTGGACTCTCCTGGGGAGTTTTGATATGCTGGGGAAGTGATTTCTTTGAATGTTGATGTATGCCGCCGGGGAACAATCTTTAGACCAAGACTACCGGGGATGCTTGTTAAGAATATATGCTGCTAGGGGAATGTTGAGATCTGCGGGAGGACACCCAACTTCCTTAAGGTTGATAACTGTTTTGCTTGAGGAGAGTATACTGCTTGCTGTCTCACTCTCTGGGGGAATTTAAGATGCCTGGTTATGTTCTTTAGCTGAACCTACCTTGGTACTTTGGAGGATAGAACAATTAGATTGCCTAGACAACTCCTTATTGCCCCTGTTTCTAATGTCCCCTGTAATTAATTCTTTGTTTCGTATGCAAATATTTATGAGCTAGCAAATTATTGTCAATGCATATATCACAAATTGAACCTTGGACGTTCTTCGCAAAACAAAACAGAAAAGAAAAACAACAAAAGGCACATTTTAACTGAAAGGTATATTTGTATTGATTTTTGAGTGGCCTGTGAATAGGCGTTTTGTATACAAGAGGCTGACGTCCTAATAAGAGAACGCCACCAAGCAAAAAGGGTTTATACAAATTCTGTACAAAAGAAAATAAAACAGCTGTGTGAAATGAATGATCCACTGGGTTTCAACTCTGCTATTGCCTTTATAACTCCGAGCGTCTCATCACTTGATGTCCTTGGTTGAAGGTGAAGCTGACTGATCGATGCCGTCTGATCTTGATGTAGATACCGGATTCTGGATGCAAAGTGATCAATGAGACATAGCATTACGCTTTTATCCCTAATTTTTGCCTGGACCGCCCTTTCGGGTTTTCAGTCCACCGGGATATCCATTTTTGCCCAAGCCGCCCTTTCAGGTTTTCGACTTGCCGGGTGTACAGATTTTTTCCATTTTCATCCCTTCATTTTGCCCGAACCCTTTTGGTTCGACAGGAAGCCCTGATTTTTGCCTAGGCATGTCAGCCTAGCGGGTCTTTTTTTTTCATGCGTAATATTTTTTTACTATGTCTGCATTGGCGGGGTGAGGGAGGTCGTCACCATCCATATTGATTAATATCATTGCTCCTCCTGAGAACACATGCTTAACCACAAATGGCCCTTCATACGTAGGGGTCCATTTGCCCCTTGGATCACTCTGAGGAAGGATGATTCGCTTGATTACCAGATCCCCGACTCGATATTCTTGTGGTCTGACCTTTTTGTTAAATGCCCTGATCATCCGTTTCTGATACGTCTGACCATGACAGATAGCAGCAAGTCTCTTTTCGTCAATGAGGTTGAGCTGATCAAGTCGTGTCTGGATCCAATCATCTTCGTTCAGATTTGCATCCTTCATTATCCGGAGAGAGGGTATTTGCACTTCGATTGGCAAGACTGCCTCCATACCATAAACCAAAGAGAAAGGAGTTGCCCCGGTTGACGTCCTAGCTGAGGTACGGTACCCATGTAGAGCGAACGGTAACATCTCATGCCAATCTTTATAAGTCACTGTCATTTTCTGCACGATCTTCTTGATGTTCTTATTTGCTGCTTCTACAGCCCCATTCATCTTCGGTCTGTAAGGAGAAGAGTTGTGGTGCTGTATCTTGAACTGTTCGCAGAGCTCAGCGATCATCTTATTGTTTAGATTGGTACCGTTGTCTGTAATAATTCTCTCAGGGACGCCGTACCGACAGATCAGGTTATGCCGAATGAACCGTGCTACAACAGTCTTGGTTACCGTAGCATAGGATGCTGCCTCAACCCACTTCGTGAAGTAATCAATTGCCACTAGGATGAAGCGATGTCCATTAGATGCCGTAGGTTTAATCTCGCCGATCATGTCTATGCCCCACATTGCAAACGGCCAAGGCGCAGTCAGAACATTCAGGGGGACCGGAGGAACATGCACCTTGTCTGCATAAATCTGGCACTTGTGGCATGTCCTAGAATGTTGGTAACAGTCAGCTTCCATTGTGGACCAATAGTATCCTGCCCGTAGGATTTTCTTAGCCATAGTGTGTCCACTGGAATGTGTACCAAAGGTCCCTTCATGTAGCTCTTCCATGATTCTTTCTGCTTCAATTTTATCCACACAACGCAGTAAGGTTGAATCATGGTTTCGCTTGTACAAGATGTTGTTGCTAAGGAAGAATTTGGCTGCGAATCTTCTCAGGAATTTCTTATCGTTGATAGATGCACCTTCAGGGTATTCCTGAGCTTCCAGATATCTCTTCACTTCGTGGTACCAAGGCTTCTCAGTCACCAACTCAGTTTCGAGATCACAACAGTATGCCGGCTCGTCCAGTTTCCAGATGATGATCCGGGGAGCTTCATTATCCCATTTGACCTTGAACATTGAAGACATTGTAGCCAACGCGTCCGCTAGCTGATTCTCTTCTCTTGGAAAATGCTCGAAGGTTATCTCTGTAAAGTGGGGGATCAGGGTCAACACACATTCTCTGTAAGGAATCAAGTTTGGATGTTTCGTATCCCACTCTCCTTTGATCTGATTGATCACAAGAGCGGAATCTCCGAAGACACTCAGAAATTTGATCCTCAGGTCGATCGCAGCTTGAAGACCCATGATACACGCCTCATACTCCGCCATGTTGTTGGTACAGTTGAAACACAGCCGGGCGGTGAGTGGAGTATGAGTACCTTGTGGAGATATGATGATGGCGCCAATACCATTTCCCAAAGCGTTGGATGCTCCGTCAAAATGCATAGACCATCGGGATCCTGGTTCAGGTCCTTCATCCGGTCCAGGTACTTCACAGTCAGTTACTATCATAATGCTTTCATCCGGAAACTCGAAGTTCATTGATTGGTAGTCATCTACAGCTTGATGTGCTAAGTGGTCTGCCAATACACTTCCCTTGATGGCTTTTTGGGTCGTGTACTGAATGTCGTATTCCGTCAAGATCATCTGCCATCTTGCAATTCTCCCAGACAGAGCAGGCTTTTCGAATATGTACTTTATAGGATCCATTTTTGAGATCAACAAGGTAGTGTGAGTCAGCATATACTGTCTCAGCCGGCGAGCAGCCCATACCAAAGCGCAACAAGTTTTCTCAAGCAGTGAGTATCGGGTCTCACAGTCGGTAAACTTTTTGCTAAGGTAATAAATGGCATGCTCTTTTCGGCCAGACTCGTCATGCTGCCCCAGCACACACCCCATTGAATTATCAAGCACTGTCAGGTAAAGTATCAAAGGTCTCCCTTCAACTGGTGGCATAAGGATGGGTGGTTCTTGGAGATATTCTTTGATTCTGTCAAAAGCAGCCTGACATTCATCATTCCAACGTACTACCTGATCTTTCTTCAGCAGTTTGAAGATTGGTTCACAGGTAGCAGTTAGGTGTGAGATGAACCGAGCAATGTAATTCAGACGTCCTAGAAAGCCTCTGACTTCCTTCTCTGTCTTAGGAACTGGCATCTCTTGAATGGCTTTGACCTTAGCAGGGTCCACTTGAATTCCCTTGTCACTTACCACGAAGCCTAGCAACTTTCCAGATCTTACCCCGAAGGTGCACTTGTTCGGGTTCAACCTCAGCTTGTACAGTTTCAAACGGTCAAACAGTTTCTGTAGATGATCAAGGTGTTCTTCCTCAGTCTGGGACCTAGCGATCATGTCGTCAACATACACTTCTATCTCATGATGGATCATGTCATGAAATAAAGCAACCATGGCACGTTGGTAGGTTGCCCCAGCATTCTTTAGTCCAAAAGGCATGACTTTGTAGCAGAAGGTGCCCCACTGAGTAACAAATGTAGTCTTTTCCATGTCTTCAGGAGCCATCTTGATATGATTGTAGCCTGAAAAACCATCCATAAAAGAGAACACTTTATGCTGAGCTGTATTATCAACAAGGACATCAATGTGAGGTAGAGGGAAGTCATCCTTGGGGCTGGCCCTGTTCAGATCCCTGTAATCGACACACATTCTGACCTTGTTGTCCTTCTTAGGTACCGGCACCACATTAGCAACCCACTGAGGGTAAGAAGTCACTGCAAGAAACCCGACATCAAACTGCTTCATAACCTCGGCTTTAATCTTCTCAGACATCTCTGGACGCATACGGCGGACCTTTTGCTTAACCGGAGGGCAATCTTCTTTAGTTGGTAAGTGATGGACCACAATGTCGGTATCTAATCCGGGCATATCTTCGTAGGACCAGGCAAAGATCTCCATATAGTCATGGAGCATCTGAGTCAACCGTTGCTTCACGCTGAGCTCAAGGTTGGCGCCAATCTTTACCCCTTTCTTGTCTTCTTCAGTACCCAAGTTTATTATTTCCACTGGCTCTTCATGGGGTTGAATTGCCCTCTCTTCCTGTTGTAACAGTCTTGCAAGTTCACCAGGCACTTCGCAATCATCTTCACCTTCGTCTTCGGCTAAGTTGATTGGATTTTCGAAGTCATAACTGGCAGTAGCAGAGTCGTTACCAGTGAGATCCAGAGTGGATTGAAACCTGTATGAGTGAGTGTGTGTGTAAATACAGCTGTTTTGCAATATGTAAAGAAAGGAAAGAAAAGGAGCGCAAAATTTGAAATGTGAAAAACGTCCAATGCTTTTATTTATGATATATGACAGTGACAAACAAAAGCCCTCATAAACAAAACCACGGTGCCCCGGGTAAGACACCGGGCCATATAGTTTCAAATTATTGTTTATTACAAATCCAAAACAAAGAAGTTCATTACTGGGGAACAAAAGTTATGGGTGTAAAGTCTTTAGCAGTCCAATTGGTCAATCCACCGTCGGTCGTCGGGTAGATCCAGCTATTGAACTCTGACTCTTCCACTTCGTCTTCCTCTCCAATAGCATTCACTTCTGAGTGGGTGATGAGCACAGGAGGTCTTCCAATTCTCGCCTTGCGCACTGCTTTCTGAGCTTCTGTGGTGAAACCCAGCCCAAACTTGTTAGTCTTAGGAGTAAGATCAGGGAGCTTGCCCCAGTTTGCACATTCACCTCTTTCGATCACAGCCCGGGCGTCCTTTAAGGAGGCCATCTTCAAAGGAGAAACCTCTTCATCCACTGCTTCTGCTGTTGCCAAAGTTTGTGGCACTTCCTCAAAATGTTGAAAGGGGGTTTCAATGAACTCCCCATCCATTTCTACGTATCTGAAGGAGTTGAGGTGGCTGACCATGTACTCTTCTTCCCCTTGCACCGTTACGATCTTCCCCCTGACCGGGTACTTGAGCTTCTGATGCAACGTGGAGGTCACAGCTCCAGCCTTGTGGATCCACGGGCGACCCAGCAAACAAGAATAGGACGGATGGATGTCCATCACATAGAATTTTGAATCAAATACCTGTGACCCAACCCTGATTGGGATGTCCACCTCACCATGTACCATTCTCTTGGACCCGTCAAAGGCCCGGACAACAATGTTACTTGGTTTGAGCTCTATACCCTCACAATCCAGCCTATCCAGAGCCTTCTTGGGCAGCACGTTTAATGAAGAACCTGTGTCAACCAGCACATGAGCAAGAGTAGTGCCCCTGCATTCAATGGAGACATGCAGGGCGTCATTATGGTTCTTCCCCTTTGCTGTCAGATCGGCATCAGAGAAACCCAGGCCATTATCAGCGGTTAGGTTGGCCACACAGTCGGTGAACTGGTCAGCAGACGTCTCTTGGGGTACATGGGCTGTCTTTAAGAAAGCAATCAGATCCTTGGCGTGGGCCTCTGAACACAGCAGCAGTGACAACATGGAGATTTTAGAGGGGGTGTGCCCCAGCTGTTCTACAACGTTGAAATCACTTTTCTTTATTATCTTGAGGATTTCTTCCATTTCCTGCCTGGAAGCCTCAACAATGGTCTTTGGTGCTTCCGTCCTGGCAGGCACATCAGCAGCAATCCCCTTGCCCCGAGTATCAGATGACTCGGTAGCAGGGGTGGATACTTGGTCAGGGGGAGAAACAGGCACCCTGGCAGGTGTGAAGACCAAAGGCCTATGAATTACCGGAGGAGCAATGTCTGGCGAGAACAGTCTTCCACTACGAGTGACCTTAGCAGGCCCAGTGATGTTGGAGACACCAGCATCAATGTTGAACTCTTGTTTCACACCCAGAACATAAACATCCGCCCCGTAGTGCCATGGGACAGCCTTATCAGATTTGTAGGGGATAGGCCCCGGAACAGTAATGGTGATGGGAGCAATCTTGTGAGCCGGCAAAATTTGGATAGGCTTCTTTGAAGGAGCCTTGGAAGGGTTGTTGAAGATGGTAACGATCGACACTTCTTCAACAGGAGCAGCAGGAACAACAGTCTTTCTGAACAAAATCTCTCTACTATCTATCAGGTTTTGGACGCCTGACTTCAGCAGAGAACAACCAGCAGGGGAAGCAACACATAGAGGGCAACCTTCGCTACATCCCGGAAATAAACCGGCTAGCAACAGGTTCCTCTTGACCGTCAGCAGCGGAGTAGCAACATCATCCACCGAAGCTACATACAAATCCTCCTCAACAGCATTCACTCCATGCTGGGGCATGGGAGCGGTTACAACATTCGGCCTCTCGGGCGCCTCAAACTGTATTTCCTTTGCATCAATGAGGTCTTGAACCTTATTCTTTAGGGCCCAACAGTCATCTGTGTTATGCCCCGGGCTATCAGAGTGGTAAGCACAGCGAGCATTTGGATTAAACTTGGGGGATGCAGTATTGGGAAACTTTGGAGCCTCCCTGACAGTCACTAAATTGGTGGATAGCAACTGTGGCAGGATCTGTGATAAGGTCATGCTTAACCGGGTAAACTCTCTCCGGGGTCTTTCAAACTTTTGAGGATTAGTTGGCCGAGGAGCGGCAGCAGGTTTGGCAATCATTACCGCACTGACAGATTGGCGGCGTTCAGGTTGCTCTGGTCTCCGGGAGCTATATACAACACTAGTCTCCTTTTTGAAGGGTTTCTTTTCAGTACTGGAGGAGGCAACCTTCTGTATCTTCCCCGATTTTATACCGGCCTCGATCCTTTCACCAGTCAGGATCAGATCAGTAAACCCAGCAGAGGAATTACCAATGAGATGATTGAAAAATGGACCAGATAGGGTCCCTAAAAACATATCTACCAGCTCCCGGTCCGTCAATGGTGGCTGCACCCTGCCAGCCAGGTCTCTCCATTTCTGGGCGTACTCCTTAAAACCTTCACCCGACCCTAGCGACATACCCTGGAGCTGGGTACGCGTAGGAGCGAGGTCGGAATTATATTGATACTGCTTGTAAAAAGCAGTGGCCAGATCCTCCCAGTTACGAATGCTGGTTCCATCCAGCTGATAGAACCATTCGAGGTGAGTCCCTGAAAGACTCTCCTGGAAGAAGTGGATCCAAAGGTTCTTGTCTGCTGTGTAAGGCTGGATCTTCCTTACATAAGAACGGAGGTGCATCTTGGGACAGGAAGCCCCGTCATACTTCACAAAGGCAGGTGCCTTGAACTTGTGTGGAATCACCACCCTAGTAGATAACCCCAAGTCTCCGAAATCCAGTCCAGGCACCCGCTGAACTTCCATAGCCTTTAATCTGTCCTCCAGCTGCTTGTACCGGTCTTCAGCAGGAGGGTACTGTTCGTCGTTGAAGTCTGTTTCAGTATCAGAGCCCACAGGAGTAGGGACCTCCCTTTCTTGGTGACTACCTTCCCCCACAGATGGAGTAGTCCTTTCAGCCTCAACCTGTAAGGTGTTCCCGAGTCTGCGCCCAGTGTTAAATAGCACAGTCCTCCTCTTCTTCTTAGTCTTCTTCAGAAGCATGGTCTTCAACTCTTGTTGACCCTGAGCCAAGCCCTTGATCAGCTCCTGAAATTGGGCGTTCTGCGCCTGAAGAGCCTTGATAGATGCCTCGGTTGATGATTCAGGGTTCATGATGCTGAAATAAACAGCGAAGAACAGTGAGCCACCTGAAAAGAAGAGTACCTGTGATGCACATGATGAATGATATGTGTTTATGCAATGCATTCAAGAGTTCGAAAATTCAAATTTGTTGTAGACTAAAAGGAATACACGTTATTATTAAGAAAATCATTGTTTAATACATCAAAGTCTTATGGGCAAAAGTACAAAAAATCAAATCAATCCCAAAATATGCTGCGCATCCTCTTTGGAGCTATGTAAGTGTTGAGGTTCCTCTCCTCATGCAACAGGCGGGTGAGCTCCAAGACCTTCTTTTCACTGGCATGCAGACTAGTCTCAAGAGAATTCCGCTCTTCCTTAAGCTGGATCCAGCTCTTCTGCATCTCTTCCCAGGATGTGGGCATATCAGGGTGCTGAATAACGTGAGACACTTCTCCTTCCAAGGCAGGCTCTTTGATTACTGGAAGCATGTGAGGATAAGGCATTACTAACTTCTGAGAGCGGGCTCGTACCCACTTGAGGTAAGGCTCCAAAGGGATGGAGTTCCTGTGCCCCAGTGTCTTGCTGTCTATCCTACTAGGCATCCTCCAGGCTCTGATAAATCTCTGGCGAAGTCCTTGAGTATCGTTGTCGAAGTCAAAAACTATGTCAGGAATTAACATGTCATGAGGATCATCCCTCCGAGCATAACCAAATTGTCTCCAAGCCAGGCATGGGCTATAAGTAATACCCCCTCTGATTCCAAGTAAAGGAACATTAGGATACTCCCCGCAACGATCAATGATAGTGACATCTTCTCTGGACCTAGGGCACCAATGTTTATCTGCATGTGTAAGAGTCATCAACCGTTGTGACCATCTCAAACCCCGCTCATTCTTCAGGACTGATTGTGGAAGGTGCGAGATAAACCACCTTCCCAGGAGAGGAGTGCAACACATAAGGACACCTCTTTTTCTCATGGTTCGAGTGTAACATGAGTGAAGGATGTCCCCCAACAACATAGGTATAGGATTCCTGGACATAAAGATCTGTACAGCACTGATATCAATGAGCTGATCTGGGTTAGGGAACAACACCAAACCATAAACAAGGAGAGCCACAACCTCTTCAAAAGCTTGCAAGTCAAGGGAGTTCCAACATTCATAGGCCTTTTCAAACAGAAACCTGGCTAAGAACCCTTTAATACCACTTCTGACTTCCCAATGTCCCTTGAGGTCAGATGACTGTAGGTGCAAGGCTTTAGCAATCTCTTCAAGCTTAGGTTCCTTTTCTGTACCGTTGAAGGGTAGCTGATCAAGGATAGGGATCTTCAGGAGCCGGGAGAACTCCTCCAATGTAGGTACCAACTGATAATCCAAGAAGGTAAAACAGTGATGCAGAGGGTCAAAGAACTGGAACAAGACCTTTATCATATCTTCCTCAATGTTGGTGTTGACCAAGCTGATGAGGCTTCCATGCCTTTCACTGAATGAAGAGTTCTCGGGAATCCTGGATATAAGCTCCTTAAGCTGAGGAGGTACCCTTACAAGACTGATTTGAATTGTCTTTCTACGAACAGTTTCCATGTCCTACAAAACAAGAACAAAGATGAAAATTCGAACCCCTGAAATGGTTAGTTAATGCATATGATGCTGGATGATGTCATGATGCTATGATTAAACACACCACAGATATGTACAAAGACAAACATGTAAGGCACACAAGGCACACAAGACAAGCCCTTAAGGTTTAAGGCCAGCATGGGGTCTGGGTAGTACCCTCTTGAAGTTGGTGAGTTCAACCTGTCCTAATCAAAGTAACCGGGTTCTAAGGTTCCCAATATCACGGGATTGCTTTCATTGTTCATCATTTCGATTTAGCCACTGAACTAGCGACCGAAATATTCCAGGAAAGCAACCCTCAATTGAGTGTAGTATCGAGTATCAACCAACCTCGGACTGCACCAAAGTCAGTTATCTCACTACCCTAAAGAGGCCAAGATGGTTCAATTAAGGTTCCTAAGGTCTGTTGATGCTTCACGACACCACGCGGAGGCCCCGTACTCTCCTTGACTGAACTCAAGGGTTACCGGTACACACCAAAGTGCCACATCAACGTAGCAGACTGCTTCAACCATGTCGGTATACCCCGCATAGTTCCCTCACAGCCTTGTTGCTACTTTCTAAGAAGGTATCCCCCAGATCCGGGTTTAGGATCTACAGAACTCCCAAGCAACCCACAATAATAAAGCAAGCAAGGAAAACAATTGAAAACACAGTTATGACCTAGCCCTAAGGTACACCTCGCTTTAAAAGATAGTCCCCAGCAGAGTCGCCAGTTCTGTGATCGGTGGATCTGGAACTGACTGTTTTAAAGCTGGTTCGCGAAATGTCGCGGAAGCAAGAGTCGCCACCGTCTTTTATTTTCTCCAAATGGAAAGGACAAAAGCACAGAAAAATTCCTTATAGAGATTGCTCTCGGTTCGGGAGGTAGGTTATAGAAAGGGAAGGTGTTAGCACCCTTTCTATCCATGGTTATCCATGGGCTCTTAGATACTTGCTCACTTGTGTTTTCAAAAATGTTTGCTTGCTTTTCAATGTGGGTTTTAAAAGTTTCTTTGAAAAATTTCAGTTCGACTCGTACGTCAGAGTGTTTGAAAAATTTGCTTTGAAAGCTTTTGAAAAGTGTTGGTGTGAAAAGTCTTTGAATCTTTGTTTTGAAGAGAGCAAGTATCTACGAGTCGTCTACCTACCCTAAGGAATTCGTCTGTGTAAATGTCCTTTAAAGTAGTGCCATCCCACCATTGAGAGGTAGGTAGCACCACCGTTGGAGGTGTTCGGGTCAATTCGAGTTTGTAGGGACATGGTGATCACCAGAGCAATGGGAAGACACCTTAGAAGCTACCCTCATGCCAGGTTCCCGGATCATGAGGACTTACTAAGACGCCCTCTACTCGACGATCACCTTTCGAGGGCAAGGCAACAGTGAGGCGTACCCTAGGGGTGGTGTGTGCGATTCGTGTGTCGTTTTCATTTGTATTTGTCTTGTCATGTTCATTGTGATCTACGCTTGATTTTATTTCATCCATTCATTCTTGCATGTTTTTTGTTTAACAGTTTAAAAAATATTTGCGGGAAAATAAATCTAAACTATTACAAATGGCACGGGTCCACATCGCCAAAATTAAACCGGACCCGATTTGACGGAAAGTAAATAAAAGTGCGAGCAATTGTTTACACGGCTTTGGGAGAGATACATAATGAATTAAGCGAAATAAAATAAATGTGCGAATTAAATGAATTTAAGAACACGGGCGTTGGACCCTTTTTGCAAAAAATTAAAGTTAATGAATTTAATTAATATTAAAAGAAAACATTTTTGGTATTTTTGTGTTTTTTAGATTTAATAGAAAAAAGAGAATTAATTAAAATAAAATGTCAAACCCTAATTCTAATTATTTTTTAGTTATTAAGTAAATATTGAAAATTTTAACTAAATGAAACCCTAATTTTTGTGTACAATTTAATCATGAAAATAAATAAATAATAATATTATGACAAAAAGGAAAAATTAAAAGGAATGAAAATTGTCAATTAACCTAATTCTACCTTTTTTATATTTGTTATGAAAAGAATTAAAATTGCAAAAATCCTAATTAAAACTAAATTCATTACATGTTAATTTATTTACAAGAAAATATCAAAATAAATAATCATTATATTTTTTATCTTTTTTTGTGTTTTTAAGGTATTTTTTGTATTTGGTAAATAATTAATTGAATTAAAACAAATAAAGAAAATAAAATCATAATTGAAAATAGAATAAATAAAAAAATATAGAGAAGCAAACCAGGGGGGGTTCAGGCCCCAGATGGAGGTAAGGGCTCAGCAATTTGGCCCAACAAGCATGGAAGTTCGCTGACTTTTTCAATTCGTGTATTAGTGCATTGACCAGGACTTAACGTGTTCTTCAGATCCATGCCGTTGGTTTAATCTTCAGGGGCACGTGGACCTCTTGATTGTGAGGGAATATGGTGAACCATAGCACTGAAATTGCATGGGAATTATTATAGCAAAATAATATGGAAATATGCAAGACCTGGGACTTGAACCCAGGTCATGAGGGTTACCAGCGCTTTCTCCAACCAACTGTGCCAATTCGCGTTTTTGTAATATAATTAACAAACAAATAATATAATAGAAAAACAAGGTTAGTACTGGAAAACGCGCGAAATTCAAAAGCAACCAACCAATGCGTGCCACGGACTCATCTTCTTCATCGTGTCTGCCTGAAACAAAATTGTCAAATATTTAACGGGGGTTTTAAACCCCCCCAAAATAGGCTTATTTACAGAATAGCGAATAGGCCACATGTGTATATAAATTAAGCGCGACCATTGCAATCTCTTCGTCCAAGCTCCCTGGTTTTGATAATGGTATTATGACTGGCTAATTTTACAGTACCAAGAAATCCCCAATTCAAAATCTTGCAAACCCTAGAACATGAACATGGTGAAATCGCGTGTATGGCATAAAAATGCAATTAAAGGCATTGGTTAGCATCAGAACATTATGAGGAACAAGAATCCATGAATCAAATGTTAAAAGAATGCTTAAAATATGAAACACGATGATCAATATTTTTCTATACAGTTCATGTTCATTCTACCAATTCTTGGAGTCTGAATGGATGCTAACGATTGGAATCGCTTCTGGGAGCCTTGAGGAAGCCTTTGGAATAGGTTTTGTGTCTTGAATCAATCTCTAGCACTGAATTCAGTTTTGAGTTTTTATGGCAATTTTTCAAGTTGGCAATGGTGTCTCCTGCGCAGCATTCAGTGTGTGGGCATTAGGTTTTGACTCAGCACTTATGAGGGAAGGGAATTAGGTCATTAGCTGGCCTTGATCCATGCCCATGAGAGAATTAGTCTTAGGTCTTTCACCATTAACAAACTTTCCCTTTTTTTTAGCAAAACCAAGATTTGGTGTACAACCTAACCCTAGCATGAGTTTGTGAGCTGGCACATGATATATGGAAGCTATTCCAATTCAAATGACACTATTCCATTGATTTTTAAATTTTATTTGAATTTTTAAAGATTTAAAATGAATTAAATTATCAAAAATTAAATAAAATAGAAAAATCAATGTTTGATATTGAAATTAATCATGGGACACGTGTGTGGCATGACAAGGCTGAATCAAGTGGAAGAAAGTGGGCCCTTTTGTCAAAAATTGAAGTTTCAAGGATAGTTGACTTTTGCCATTTCACAAAAATTTCCCAACTTCTCCAATGCATAACTTGCTCAATTTTTAAGCTTTTCTCATGTTCTTGGACATTTTGGAAAGGTCTTTGAGTCCTTTAACCAATGCCTTTGGTCCCATGTCATTTTGATTTTCCAATCTCAAGTTATGGCCTTTGACTTAAAGTCCCTTTTTGTTGACTTTTGAAAATGACCTATAATGTTGAAATTGATAACTTTTTGTGAGAGCATTTCTTGGACTTGAAGTATGAAGATGAGTTGTAGGAAATGTCTTTCTCTTCAAAATGAGCTTTGGATGGAATTTTTCTGATAATCCATGTGAAAGTTATGCCCTGGTCAATTTCAGTTGACTTTTTCAACTGTCCAAATAAGGAAACTTTTGCATCTTGATGATTTTCTGAGCCAAATTTTGAGAATCATGATCAAGCATTGATCAAATGATGTTTGTGGCTTCAAAATGATATATTGACCAAAAATTTGAACTTTTGACTGTCAAATGACCATTTTGCCCCTACAGTTGACTGTAGTGCAATTTAGGGTTTTGACTGTGCAATTTTGAGCTGAATGCCTTGAAACTGGATATGAGGATGCTTGACCATGTTTGTAAGCATATGAGACTTGATTGAGCCTTTGAACACTTCCTTTTCTTGATCAGACTCAAAACCCTAATTTTGACTATTTAGGAGGCCCTTGCACTGTGCAACCCTTGGGGAATTTTGTGACTTGGCTTGGCAATTTCTTGAAGAATATGGGAGGGCAAATTTTGGGGTATAACAGCAACATACTCAACAATTGTAAGGAGGAAGACATTATATCCATCTCCTTTAGTCAGGAATAATAGCTATTTCTATTTTTATTGCTTTAAGAAGTTTGGTTATGTAATTTCTTTTAAAACAATGACTTTAAACCCTGTGTCTTGCCTGGGGCACAAAGGTTCATTTGTTAAGGGTTTTCATTTCATATGTCATATTTTCATTTAATGAAAATTGAACGTTCCGCATTCAACTTTTGTGCTCTCTATCTCTTTTTTACTTTATCGCATTTTCAAATGTGTTCTTACACACACCTACACACTACATTGCAGATACCCATCCATCCTGGATCTCGTTGATAACGATTCTGCTATTACCGCTTATAACTTTGAAAATCTGATCTACCTAGCCGAGGATGAAGGTGAGAAAGATTTCCAATACCTAGAGAACTTGCCAGACTCTTAATACAAGAAGAGAAGGCTATCTAACCACATGAAGAGCCAGTCGAAGTTGTAAACTTGGGTTCTGAGGCAGATAGAAAAGAGGTCAAGATAGGCACCAACTTAGAGGACAGTTCCAAGAGCAGATTAACTCAAATGTTGCACAACTATGTTGAGGTATTTTCTTGGTTATACGAAGACATGCCAGGGCTCGATATTGATATTATGGTGCACCATCTACCGATTAAAGAGGGTTGTTCTCTGATTAAACAAAAGGTTTGTCGCATGCGTCTTGAGATGTCAGAGATGATCAAGGCCGAGGTTATGAAGCAATTCAATGCATGTTTCTTAGCAGTGGCATCCTATCCTCAATGAGTTGCAAATGTTGTTCCAGTACCAAAGAAAGATGGCAAGGTGCGTATGTTTGTAGATTACAGGGATCTGAACAGAGCAATCCCCAAAGATGACTTCCCACTTCGGCATATTGATGTTCTGGTCGACAAACCTGCTCAGCATAAGGTATTCTCTTTCATGGATGGCTTCTCGGGTTATAATAAGATCAAGATGGCGCATGAAGACATGGAGAAAACTACCTTTGTCACATAGTGGGGCACTTTCTGTTACAAGGTCATGCCTTTTGGGTTAAAGAATACTAGGGAAACTTATCAGCGGGCCATGATAGCCTTATTTCACGACATTATTCATCATGAGATAGAAGTCTATGTCGACGACATGATATCAAGATCACAGACTGAAGAAGAAGATCATGATCATTTGCATAAATTGTTTGAAAGATTGAAGAAATACAAGCTAAGGCTAAATCCGAACAAATGCTTTTTTGGGTGAGATCCGGTAAACTCATGGGTTTCGTCGTCAGCGGTAAAGGTATTGAAGTTGATCTTACAAAAGTTAAAGCTATTCAAGAAATGATGGCTCCCCATATCGAGAAAGAGGTCAGCGGTTTCTTAGGATGACTAAATTGCATTTCCTGATTCATTTCTCATTTGACTGCTACTTGTGAGCCAATCTTCAAGCAGCTTAAGAAAGAACAAGTAGTAAAGTGGAACGACGACTATCAAATAGCCTTTGATAAAACAAGGAGTACTTACAAGAACTCTGATTCTGATGCCACCAGTTGAAGGAAGACCTTTAATCATGTACCTAACAGTTCCAGGGAATTCAATGGGTTATGTATTGGGGCAGCATGACGAGTCTGGTCGAAAAGAGCGTGCAATTTACTACCTTAGCAAAAAGTTTATCGACTGTGAAACAAGATATTCACTGCTTGAGAAAACTTATTGTGCTTTGGCATGGGCTTTTCACCGACTAAGACAGTATATGTTGACTCATACTACTCTATTGATCTCTAAAATGGACCCCATCAAATACATATTTGAGAAGCTAGCCCTCTCCGGAAGAATAGCCCGATGGCAAATTATCCTAACAGAATACGACATTCAGTACACCACTCAAAAGTCAATCAAAGGAAGTGTACTGGAAGATCATTTGGCACATCAAGCTGTAGACGACTACCAATCTATGAACTTCAAATTCCCATATGAGAACATCATGCTAATTACATATTGTGAAGAACATGGACCGTATGAAGGACCTGAGTCAGGATCCCGATGGACTATGGTTTTTGATGGAGCTTCTAACGCACTTGGAAACACAATTGGTGTTGTAATTATCTCTCCTCAGGGTTGACATACGCCTTTCACTTCCAGACTTTGCTTTGACTGCACCAATAATATGGATGAATATGAAGCATGCATCATGGGCATTAAAGCTGCTATTAACCTGAGAATCAAATTCCTGAGCGTATATGGGGATTCAGCCTTCGTAATCAGTCAGGTCAAGGGAGAATGGGATACAAATCATCTAAATCTTATCCCTTATCGAGAACATCTGCTAACCTTGACTTTGTACTTCGAAGAGATTACTTTTGAGCATATCCCAAGAGAAGAGAATCAGTTGGCAGACGCACTAGGTACCATGTCATCCGTGTTCAAGACCAGATGGGAAAATGAGGCTCCCAGAATTACCATTGAAATACTTGACAAACTGACACACTACTACGAAATTGATACTGATGGAGTAAAAGAAAAACCTTGGTTTCATTAAGTGAAAAGGTACCTTGAAGCTCAAGAATACACTGAAGGGTCATCGGTAAATGACAAGAAGTTCCTACGTAGGTTCTCGGCTAAGTTCTTCTTGAGCAATGGAATTTTATATAAGTGTAATCATGATTCAACTTTGCTTCGTTGTATGGACAAGAAGGAAGTAGAGAAATTATGGAGGATATGCACGAAGGTATCTTTGATGCTCACTCCAACGGGCATACGATGGCTAAAAAGATCATGAGAGCAGGTTACTATTAGTCGACTATGGAAACCGACTGTCACCATTACTCGATAAATTGTCATAAGTTCCAGATCTATGCTGATAAAGTTTGTGTGCCTCTGGTTCCTCTAAATGTTTTGACTTCTCCTTGGCCATTTGCAATGTGGGGAATTTATATGATCATAGAAATCAAGCCTACTGCTTCTAACGGACATCGCTTCATTCTCGTCACCATTGACTACTTCACAAAATAGGTTGAAGCGATCTCATTAGCCTCTGTTACCAAGAATGTGGTTTCCCGGTTCATAAAACATAATCTTATATTCCAGTACAGAATCCCCGAGATAATCATCACGGACAATGGTACCAACCTTAACAACATTATGATCACTAAAATCTGCATGCAGTTCAAGATTAAGCACCACAACTCTTCTCTGTATGAACCAAAGATGAATGGAGCAGTGGAAGCTGCCAACAAGAATATTAAGAAGATCATACAGAAGATGGTCGTGACTTACAAAGACTGCCACGAGATGTTACCATTTTCTCTTCATGGTTATCGCACTTCAGCGCGAACATCAACTGGGGCAACCCCATTCTCTCTGGTCTATGGCGTGGAAGTTGTCTTACCTGTCGAGGTTCATATTCCTTCTCTGAGGATTATGAAAGATGCAGACTTAGACGAAGACAAGTGGATTTAGACCAGGCTAGACCAGTTGAATCTAATTGATGAAAAGTGGCTTGAGACTGTCGGTCATGGTCAGATTTATCAAAAACGTATGATCAAGGCATTCAACAAGAAAAACAAGCATCAGGTATATTAGGATGGTGACTTGGTAATAAAGTGCATCATTCTACCGCAAGGTGATCCCAGGGGCAAATGGACTCTCACCTATGAAGGGTTATTTGTTGTCAAGAAAGCATTTTCGGGCGGTGCTATGATACTAACCACCATGGACGACGAAGATTTCTCGCACCATGTGAACGTGGACATAGTTAAAAGATACTCCGCATGAAAATGACCCACTAGGTTTACTGGCCTAGGAAAAAATAAGGGCATCCCGGTGATCCAAAAGGGTTCAGGAAAAAATTAGGGATATATATAAAAGATCGTACACCCGGCAAGTCAAAAACCTGAAAATGAGGCTTGGGCAAAAAAGGGTATCCTGGTGGACTGAAAACCCAAAAGGGAAGTTCAGACAAAATTTAGGGATTAAAGCGTACGACTATGTCTCGTTGGATCACTTACTGCAAGCTTTATTACCATAGTCAAAAATTCAAATGGTACAGATCAGTTCAATCAACTTCTTCCGATAACAAGGGATGAGATGTTCGAAGACATAGGGGCTATAGCGGAGTTGGAACCCAACAAGATCATTTCCACATAGCTATATGTTTTGTTTTCACTTTGTAATCTTTTCAGTTCACGACAATTTCCTCTTACTAGGATTTTTGTCTCTTTGTATAAAATTGTCTGTTTATGGGCAAACTATCAATACAAATACACCCTAAAATTCAAATTTTGTTTTTTCTGTTTTGTTTGGAAAAACGTCCAATGACTAAAATTGAATGAACATATGCATATGAACATGATTAACTGTTAACAAATATATGCATAATGTTGTACCCCAAAATTTTCCCTCTCTTTTCTCAAGACATTTCTCACAAAGATCTTCAAAAGTTCAAGCTTACACAAGTATTGACTAGGTCAAGCCATCTCCTCCACACTGATACCTCAAATTAGGGTTTGAGTTCGCACAAGTACAATTAGACTCCAAATAATTCAAATGACTTTCATGGATTATCATGGACCCTCAAGATTACTCATATCAAGTTTCAAGTCTTGGATCACAAAATTGCTCAATCAATTGATCAGATGGCCTAAAATCAGTTGTATTAGGTAAAAATTCAACTATGGTCAACCTACAGTCAAACTTCATGATTTTGGACCAATTTCAACATTTTGAAGTCATATGTATCAATTGATCAGGTTTGGATCACAATTCCCCAAGAACATTGTTCAAATCACCAAAAGGGTAATATGGTCAAAATTATGGTTTTGATTGTATTTGACTGGTCAAGGGTTTTTGACCTAATACATGATCCAATGGTTTGAAGCATAATCTCAAGGATTCAAATACAACATATTGACCTAATTTCATGGATCAAGACATTTCTCCAGATCATTTGATTGATAATTGAAATTCAGTCAACTGATGAAAAGTCAACTGATACACCAAAAGTCAAACTTTGACTTTTTGATCAAAATTGAGTTTCAAAGATCACATTCATCAAGACATTCAAAAACATGAAACTTGATCATCAATAAATCAAGAAAGTCAAAATTCATTTTGAAAAGTCAAAGTTTTCAAGACTTAGAAAATTTTCTAAGTGTTTTAAGTCTTACTTTTTCATGACTTCATGCCAACTATTCACCAAGATGCAAGATGATTCAAAGAAAATTTTCATTATGAAAGTTGTAGATCTTGATGATATCTACAAGTTTTCTTTACTGATCAATTCTAAAAGTGCTTAAATTTTGAGTTATGAATTCACAAAGTCATGCACTTTGTATAAAAACACTTAGAGAAAATTTGACCTAGTTAGGCAGATCTTTTGTACCAACTTCATGGAAATTTTTCACATATTTCCAATTGGATCCTTCAAAATTGAAAAAACATTAAGGTTGTAGAGGATGTTCCAAGCTTCCTAAAATGTTAAATAACTCAATGAGATCATTCTTGAGCTAGGATAATCGAAGAGATGAAGTTAGTGTTTCATACTTAAATTACAAGTCAAATTTGTGATGAACACTTAATGAAATCTCAAACCATGCTGCACCAATTTTGCTTTGTAGGCTTCTAACTTTCTAATCACTCCGTAATTTAATGTTTACACAATTGTTAGAGCTTTGATCCAAGCATTTTAACCATTGTCTAAGAGATTCATCCATTTATGGCACAAAGTAACATTGATATTCTTGTAAAGTGACTTTAATCATAAAGTCCACTCTCCTTGAGCTTTTCACTTGTTCCTTCTGAACACACTCCATCTACAATCCATAAGCAACATGTTTAAAGCTTCTAACCACTCTAGATAGTCTTGTACCATGTCTTGGAAACATGTTTGTCAATTTTGCTTCAAAATCAAGTAACCTAGCCATAACATGTGATTCTTTAAATCTGATTGTTTGAACATCCAAAACCTCTTGCCTATAAATAGAAGCAATATTTATAAGCCATAACACGAATACACAAGCCCTCGAGCATCCTAAAACTCTCACAAACTCAGATTACATACAAACTGCCATTATTGTGTAGAATCTTGCCAAAAAACTTTCATCTTCAAACCACTCGTGCGTTTCTTGACCAAACCATTTCAAAAGCTTCCTTACCTCAAATATAAACCATCCCAATACCTGTTACACTTCTGTAACACCTCCATCACCATTTTCCATTTTCAAAAATAGAGGTCTGCACTTGGACTTCTCTAGAATAGTTCAAGCACTCTCAACTCAAAGTAACTATTTGAATAGCTTCCTGGAGGTTCAAGGAAGCTAACCAGATCATTAAAACACCTTGAAGTGAGCTCTAACATAAAACACGATTTCTAGTTTCGAGGTAAGTTTTCTGATTTTCAATCTCTTCATATAGGCATTGTTAGCTTTCCATTTTCAAAGATAAAATATAGATAACATTGCCCTGAAGCTGACCATGTCCTTAGAATTCTTTTATATTGCTTGAGTAGTGAGAATATTAAGTTTTAACTTTCTGAAAAAAATTAGGTTAGATTTGGTATCATTCCAAATCTGTGCTCATCTTTGATTTATAGTTTTATTTATTTACATTCCTGGAACCGTGATTAAAAATGGAGCAACTTTCATGTTTACAATTTTGATTTTTATTGAGAAATGAGAAATTATAGGATTCAAAAATGGAGGTTGATGTCCTGGTGCGAGGAAGAAGAAGATGCAGGCCTATGACTTGATTTAAAATATAATATGTTGGTTTCATTTTAATAAACGAATGTATAGCCACCCCAATGTTAGAGAGCGCGCGCGTTATTGCCAAGGGCCTGGGTTCGAGCCCCAGCGCTGCCCTTTTTCCCAACTTTTTTTATTATTTTCTTCTTTTTTGTTACAAACAAGCGTGTTGGGCCCTAAGTCTTTGGGCTTAGTCTTTTTTTCTGATCATCACCCCCTGTCTACTAGCTACAACGCAACCTATTGTTTTTGTTTTTATTTTTTTGATTCTAAACAAAAATCACACTGGGCCCCAAAATAAAACTATTTTTACTTCTAAACTGCCAAATTCAATTTCAGACCCCCTTGACATTTTATTTTATTTTTATATTTTACTTTCATATTATTATTATTATTATTATTATTAGAATTATTATTATTATTATTATTATTATTATTATTATTATTATTATTATTATTATTAATTTTTATTAATAAAAACCCCAAAAAATACTTTATATACTTTTATTTTATTTCTTTTTAAAAAGACCAAAAATACTTCTTTAACAAATTCTTTTTCTTAAATAAACTAATATTAGACTTAGGTTTATTTACTTTTTTAGCTTAAAATTAATTTAGAATTTAGGACTTTTAATTAATTAATTTTTCATACTAGTTTAACTAAGATTAAAACCTTTTCATAAAACCCTAAAAAACTTGTCTTCTTAACCAAATTCACTTTATTTTCTTAATTAAATTAGGTTTAGTTTTCTTAAACCAAATTAATTAATTTTCTTCTTAGTTTATTTAGGTTAAAAACCTTTTCATAATAAAAACTTAAGCAAAATAATTTCTTCTCTCCTTGCACATTATCTCACATTCTTGTACATTATTTATTCAAGTTCAATATGGTTGTAATAGTAAATTAGGTTTTTATTTACTTGCTCCCCCATTTGTAAATTTGTACACCCATCCCCAAATGATGTAATAGTGTAGAATTTTACATTTTCATAATTTATCACTTTAAATTTAAATGCTAGTAATTAAGGTTTGTATGGCAAGACATAAAATCAACAAGTAGCAAACCCTAATTCAAATACAAAAGAGCATGAAAAACAAACACTTTGCACACTTACACCCTCGATGACCCTTCAAATGTTGCCTTCATAAATGATCTTAGACCCTTACAAATTTCTAAGGTATCCTACAACATTGCTTTCTACTAATATATGATTACTCACGCCCATACCTTCACATCCAATGATGGGGCTTCTTACCAATCAATGGTAAGAAAGAAATATCTAAAGGACGAGGAAAAGAACTAATACTTTTTGAGTATGTAAAACGTTTATAGTTGCTTGCTCACAATCATCTCCAAAACATCTCTCAAAATACACCAACATTTTCAAATGAAATTTTTTCAAAAGTCAATACTTTGTATGCATTCTTATAGAGACAAGAATCATTAAAAACCTCATCTAAATGAAGGCACTTTTCAAAAATAATTTCAAAAACATCATAAAACATTTTCAAAGTGAGCTAGCAACTAAGAGCCCGTAGATAACTACAGATGAAAAGGGTGCTAGCACCTTCCCTTTTCATAACCTACCCCCCAAACTCAAGAAAATTCTCAAAAGGTCTTTCCTGTTATTTTCACCCTTTCCTTTATTGGATAAAAGAAAAGTCGGTGGCGACTCTTACTATCTGCAATAATTGCGATAAAACGCAAAACACCCAAGTCAGTTCTCCCACTGTATTACACATAAGAACAGGAATGAGCATTTACTCAAGACTCTAGGAGTTGGGATAACGTATAAGCCATACGCAAATCCCCACAGAGCCACTTCCATGAGATTATCCTCAAAGAGTAGTCTTCACAAATTCATATTCCTCGCAATTTCCCCGGCAGATCGCCCAACGGATAAAAGAATATAATCTTTTTCCCAGCAATATCACCCATCTACGGAGTTCCAATCAGTAAAGTTCATGGAATTTCTCTTCCCCATATGAGTTTATTACCCCAAAACTGTAAAACCCCCCACAAATTTCTTCTCTCCAGCAGAGCTCATTTCCTTAACAAGGGTGTTTCCTCAATTGAGTATTTTTTCATCAACACGGTTTATTTCCCCAACAGGGTTTATTTCCCCAATAGACTACAATCTCCCCGGCTTGAGTCTATTCCTCAGATGGCTACGAATCACCGGAAAAATTCCTCTCCCCAGTGAAGTCGCCACTATCCCTAGAGAGTTGCTACGAAACCTGGAACCGGACCAGATATCAGTCAACTTTATCCTCCCCAGACGATTCAGAAGTTTATCCATCTCTTTTATCCTCATTCAGGGTATATAAGAATTAAACTCCCCAGACGAGTCGGAAGGTTATCCGTCTATTTCATCCCCAGTCAGGGTATATAAGAATTAAACTCCCCAGACGAGACGGGAGGTTATCCATCTCTTTTATCCTCAGTCAGGGTATGTAAGAATTAAAATCCTCAGAAGAGTGATGAACGACTAATCTTCCTGAACTCTTCTCCCCCATATAAAAGTCAACATTCCCCAATGGAGTTTCCTCAAATAGCAAGCAGGATTCCCCAGTGGAAGCATTCTAGACAAGGTTGAAGATTACACATGTTCTTCATCCCCAGCACCAGTCAGGGATTCATTTTCCCCAGCAAGATGTTATACGGATTTGTTGATACACTTCCAACAACATTTCATATTCATACATCATTTACCAATATCATAGCATATGCATACAAAATGCATATAGCACAGTCTCATTTATTTTTTAGAACATCATTATGCAATGCATTTCACACATCATGAAATTGCATACAACTAACTCTTTACCTATTCAGGAAAGATTAATCAACACACAAATGTCATCAACTATTTATATGACCCGACAGTCTTCTCCAAGGCTACATCTGACAAAGAGCTATTTCAACAATTTCCTCATAGGACCATTCTTAAAAGGATATCTTCTGGGCTCATATTAAATCGACCATAGATTTATTATGATACTTCTTCCAATAGATCATTTTTTGTCTCAGATTAAATCAACCATAGATTTATTCTAATACTTCTTCCAATTAAAGACAAAAAGACCTCTTATGGCTCATACTAAATCAACCATATATTTATTCTGATACTTCTTCCAATGGACCTTTTTGTGGCACAGATTAAATCAACCATAGACTTATTCTGATACCTCTCCCAGTTAAAGACGGGCGCAGACATCTTCTGGCTCAGATTAAATCAAACGTATATTTATTCTGATACTTATTCTAGTAGACATTTTCTGGATCAGATTAAATCAACCATAGATTTGTTATTATACTTCTCCCAGTTAAAGATGGACGCATACATCTTCTGGCTTAGATTAAATCAAGCATATATTTGTTCTAATACTTCTTTCAGTAGACATCTACTGGCTCAGATTAAATCAACCATAGATTAATTATGATACTTCTCCAGTTAAAGACGGACACAGACATCTTCTGGCTCAAATTGAATCGAGCATTGATTTATTATGATACTTCTTCCAGTAGAAATTTTCTAGCTCAGATTAAATCAACCATAGATTTATTTTGATACTTCTCCCAGTTAAAGACAGACGATGACATCTTCTGGCGCAGGTTAAATCAAGCGTAGATTTATTTTGATACTTCTTCCAATAGACATTTTCTGGATCAGAATAAATCAACCATAGATTTATTCTGATACTTCTCCCAGTTTAAAGACGGACGCAGACATCCTCTGACTCAGATTAAATCGACCATAGATTTATTTGGATACTTCTTCCAGTAGACATTTTCTGGCTCAGATTAAATCAACCATAGATTTATCCTGATGCTTCTTCCAGTAGACATTTTTTGGCTCAGATTAAATAAAGCGTAGATTTATTCTGATACTTCTTCCATATAAACAACTTCTGGATCAAATTAAATCGAGCATAGATTTATTCTGATACTTCTTCTAATCGAAGATGGGCGTAGACATAGTCTAAGTTCTATCAACAGTTACTTTGGATGGCATATATAATCCCATCTCTGAAAATTCTCCATCACTTCTCCAAATTCCATCTTTAAGCCTATTCCCAGTATTACATCAACCAACAACATTACTTCGGGCACATGTGAGTGCAAATTTCTAGGCACTTAAGTATTCAATCATCTACTACCTTCAAGTCACGAATGGCGGACATGCCAACCTAACTCTTCAGGTTTAAGAATATTGAACAGGGGAACTTGTTGTACCCCAAAATTTTCTCTCCCATTTTCTTTAAAAAAACATTTTCATGAGGTCCCCATTTTCTCAAAACTATTCAAGATTTGTCGGGTCAAAACCACCTCCTAAGCAAGGAGCTTCAACTAGGGTTTGGTGCTTCTCAAAGAAGATTTCATTGCAAGGGTCTCAAATGACTTTCATTGTTCATCATAAGTCCTCAATAATTCTTATGTCAATTTTCAATTCTTGCATCACATGTTTGCTCAGTCAATGGCTCAAATGATTGAAAATCAACTGTATTGAGTAAAAAGTTAACTATGGTCAATATACAATCAAACTTCAATATTTTTTGTCAACATCAACATTTTGAGGTTATATTCATCATTTGATCAAGGGCTGATCATGATTCCTCAAGGAAAGCCCTCAAATCATCAAAGGTCAAAAATTGCCAAAATTAGGGTTTTGATTGAAGATGACTGATAATAGACTGTTGACCTAGTGCATGACCTAATGGTTTAAAGCATGATATCAAGGGCTAAAATACAACATATTTACCTAATTACATGTCTCAATACATTTCCAAAGATACAAGTGATTGACAGTTGAAGAATTGAACTAATTGAATGGAAAGTCAACAGTCACTCAAAAGTCAAACTTTGAATTTTTTATCAACATTGGAATTCAAAAATCAAGAATCATCAAAACATTCAAAACTATCCAACTTTATCATCAAGAATCAAGAAAGTTAACAAAAGTCAAAGTTGGAAGATATTCAAACACTTAGAAAAGTTCAAGTGTTTTATGCCTAAAAAAACCTAACTTCACAAGCAAGTTTCCTCGAGATACAAGTTGTTTCAAGGAAAACTTTCAACATGAAAGTTGTAGAGATTAATGAATTCTACAACTTTGTTAATGTGGGATGATCCTCAAAAAGTGCTTGGATTAAGAGATATGTGCCCATGAAGTTGTGATATTTTTTATCTAACACTTAGAAAAAATTTCAACAAGTTTTGATCAGTTTTTCATCTCAACTTCTTGGTCAATTTTCACCAATTTCCCTATTGATTTAGCCAAAATGGTCAACATTAAAGTTGAAGATCATGTTTCAAGCTTTCAAAAATGTCCAAGAGCATGAAAAGATCATGCTTGACCAAGGAGAATCGAAGACATGAAGTTGGCCTTTCATTCTTGAATTAGAGGTCATTTGTTTTGATCCATAAGATCAAATATTCAAACATGCCTTAGAGATCTCACTTTGCAGGCCACTAAACCTCTAAATCTATCTCCAATGCATCATTCCATTTTTGGCACAAAGTTAACATTTCCATTTTGATAAAGTTTCTTTAATCACAAAAGTCCACTCCTTGAGCCTCTAACTCATTTCTTCTGATCAAACTCAACATGAATGCTCATAAGCAACATCTCTAAGCCTACCAACAACCCTACAATACATTGGAAGCATGATTCTTCAAGGATACTTCAAAACTAAGCTTCCAAACAATAACTTGTTATCTCAAGATTCTGGTTACTTCTAACTCTCAAATCTTTTCTCTATAAATAAAGAGGCTATTTGCAAGCCAAGACACGATTGAACAAGCCCTCAAACATTCTCAAACTCAGAATCACCAAGAAAATTCCATTAGTTCATATCTTGAGCCTTAAGAAGCCAACTCTCAATCCACTCATGTGTTTTTCTTTTTTATCATTCAAACATCATTTATACACCATATAGAACTCATCCACATCCCTGTCACACTTCTGTAATCACCCCATCATCATACACCATTTCCACTTTTCCCCATTGCAACTTGACTTGGTTGGATTGATTCAGTAATTTTCAAAGTAAAGTAGTTATCCCATTAGCTCAAGGAAGGTCCTAGCAAGCTTAATCCATCATCACATTACTTCTGGAAATCGTGTAAAGGGCGTTGGATTTTCACTTCAAGAGGTAAGTTTTCCAAACTGTGATCTTGATACAAGCATCTTTAGTGCATACCTTCTAAAGCAAAAATGTAGATATCAATATCAGAAGTTAACCATATCATTAGTTTTCATTAATTTTTCTCATGGAGTGGGAATCGAAGCTCTGACCAATTAGGTTTCATTTTTGGTACTGAGTAAAATTCTTGATAATCTTTTAGTGTTAGTAAAAATAAGTGGCATGGTTGAATTCGTGTTCAAATTTCAAGCAAGTTTGGTGTTTGAAGTTTTTAAAATGATTGAGAAATGAGAGTTTTACAAGTTCAATAATGGTGTTGTTGTTGTCTGCGCGCGCGAGGAAGAAGAAAATGACATTTCAAATTTTGTTTCATATTATATTTATTGGTTGTTGTTTTATGAACGGATGAAACAGTCACCCCAGTGGTAAAACAAGTGTGTGTTAACCTTAGGGACCTGGTTTCGAGCCCCAGTGATACCCTTTTATTTTTTCACATATTTTGCTTGCAGATCCAACGTGCCAACACTTTTGGGTCTTCTGCTTAAAACAAAAACTTGTTTTTGGGCCTAACACTTTTTTTCTTTTCGTAACCCCCCCCCCCCCCCCCCACCCCCCCAAATTCCTTTTCAACTCTAGCTCATTTCATTTTTTTTCTTTTTTTATTTAATCATTTATTTTCTTTTTTTGTTTAATTAACTTTTTTCAAAATAGCAAAAAAAAATCATTAAATCATTAAAAAAATTAGATTTAAGTTTTTAATTAATTAATTTAATTTTTTTAAAATAATCTAATTTAATCACTTTGATTTGATTTTATTAATTAATTAGAATTAGGTTTTATACTTCATTTATTTTTCTAAACAAAAAAAAACATTAAAGATATTTTTTAACAATTAGTTTCTTTTTTAAAAGTTAATTTAGACTTAGTTTTTTTTATAATTAAGTTAATTAAATTAGTTTTTCTTTTAATTAATTAAATTAATTCACTTATTTTTCATTTATTATCAAATTTAGTTTAGTTTCTTTAGGTTTTTACTAAAATTTTTTTTGAAAATTAATCAAATAATTAGGTTAATCATAAAACATTTTTCTATCAAAAAATCACAAGACAATTTCCTTTCTCTTTATTTTATTTTACATTTTTCGCGTATTTTATTATTTCGCGTTTTTCCGATTATTGTAACTGTTATGGTTTGTAATAGTTTAAATTAGGACTTTACCTTCTTTTTCCTCTTGTTTTATGGTTTTGTACCCCCCACTCCGGAAGCCTTGTAATAGCGTAGGATTTCTATTTCTTGCACTTTACTTTCTGCACCTATATTATATATGGTTGTATGTATATATAATTGTATAGTAACTAGTCATGTATGGCAAGATCTAAAAGCAACTGTTAGATAACCCTAATTAAGATAAATAACTGAATTAGATCATTTGCACACTTACACCACTAGGATAACCTCACTTGTTTCCTTCAGAAACACGATCATGTCCCTCGAACGTAGGGATACCCTTAGCAAAGACCCTTGGTTAAAATCATCATAAAGATCATAGTCATGTAATGTCCCTCGAGTTTCCTACGAGAAATGATCTTGTCCCTCGATGTTGCCTACGAATATATGATGACAGTCCCTTCGAATTGCTAAGGTATCCCTATATGTTGCCTTCTATGACCATAACGACGACCTGCACCTGTCTCTCACACATCCAACAATAGGGATTCCTACTAACTAATGGTATGATAGAACTATCTAATGGAGGATGATAATAACATAAAAGACTTTTGAGTAGGTAGATCGCTCGTAATCGCTTGCTCACAAAAAATAAAACATCTTTTTCACAAACACTTCTTCTGAAATATTTTCAAAAACAAACACTTGTATGCATTCTTAATTAATACAAGAATCATTACAAAGTTGCCTTTCTATTGGCATTTTCAAAATATTTTCACACACAAAGCATTTTCAAAACAAAGTGAGCTAGCGATTAAGAGTCCGTAGATAACTACGGATGAAAAGGGTGCTAACACCTTCCCTTTTCATAACCTAACCCTCTTACTCAGAAAATTCTCAAAGGTCTTTTCTGTTCTTTTCAGCCTTCCCTTTATTGGATAAAAGAAAATTCAATTGTGACTCTTGCTATCTGCAACATTTGCGATAAAGCGCAAAACCCAAAAGTCAGTTCTCCTACCGTATTACAGAAATTGCGACTCTGTTAGGGATATATAACTAAAAGTGGGTTACCTTAAGAGCTAGATCACTTTTATTGCTTTATTTGTTTGCCATTGTATGCTTTATATTTCAGGATATGCTTGGGTTTATTTCTTGTATAGATCCTATACCCGGATCTGGGTCATTTTAGGTATGTAGCAATAGATTGTGGAAACTGTATAGTGTAGATCGATATGGTTGAAATGATGGCTACTTTAGTGCAACACATTGGTTTATGTTGGTGTCCCTTGAGTCAGTCAATGACTTCAGGTTGTGGAAAATTAAGATGCAAGCAATTTTAATTCAAGATAAGTTTATCGATGCTTTGAAAAGTGAAGCAATGATTCCTGCAAGGCTTACACATGTACATAAGACTGAGATGATGGATAAAGCTAGGAGTTCCATTATCACGTGTTTCGAGGATAAAGTTCTAAGAGAAGTCTCTAGGAAGAAAATTGCGATTGCAATATGGGAAAAACTTGAATCATTGTATATGACAAAGTCTTTGGCTCACAGGTTATTTCTGAAACAACAATTCTATTCATTCCAAATGGTGGGGAGAAAATCCATAGTTGAGCAACTTACAGAATTTCACAAGAGTCTTGATGATCTTGAGAATATTGCAAAGAAGGTTGAAGATAAGGACAAGGCTTTGCTCTTGTTGAGTTCACCCAGATCCTTTGAGCATTTAAAGGATGCCCTTATTTATGGTAAGGAAGGTATTATTACTTTTAATGAAGTCCAAACGGCGGAGAAATTCAAAGAATTTTTAAATTACTCAGATTTGAAGATTAAAGATAGTGGTGAAGTTTTAAATGGGTCAAGAAGAGGAGGTGAGCGTAAATGGATGTCCAAATAAAAGAGGTTTGATAATTCGAAGGTAAAAAAATTTAATTTTCTTAAAATTTGTCACTTTAAAAGGGATTGTCCTAAGAGAAAAGTCAATGAAAATTATGTTCAAGCTGTTGTTGCCTTTGGTGAGGAAAGTTATGAGGATACCAATGCACTAGTCGTATCGAGTTTGGAAACTGAATATACTTGGCTCATTGGCTCAGGTTTTCTTATCACATGTGTCTAAGAATAGAATACTTTGAACTTTGAAGATGGTTCAAGGTGGAGTTGTTCGCTTTGGTGATAATAAGGCTTGCAAGGTTAATGATATTGGTAAGGTCAGACTTAAAATGTTTGATGATCATGAACTTTTTTATTTAAAATGTAAGGTATGTTCTAGAACTCAATCAAAATTTATAATTTATAAGTATGTTTGATGATCTAGGCTATTGTACTAGAGTTGAACATGGAGTGTTGAAGATTTTGAGTAATGAGTTAATTATTGCTAAAGCGTCTAAAATATGTGGTCTATTTTTTTTTTAAGTTTCAAATGTATGATAAAGTTTAAGGCGTCATGAATTCCTTGAGAAAGTTTCAGAAGAGTATAATAAATTTTACAGAAATCAAGGGATAAAAATGCATGATACCACTAAGTTGTTATTGATTTTTTGGGGAAGAGCTGAGGTTATTATAGATTACTTGGTTGGTAGAGAATTTCTTCAGAGGAAGAATGGTGAAAACCAATGGAGAAACCTTGAAAAAACTATCACGAAGAAAACTCAGTTTGAGGTGGAGTTTCCTACTATGGATGCTAGCAGTAGTGAGGGAACGGTTACAGAGATCTCTAATTATCATTTGACTTATGATAAAGTAAGAAGGTTTATTGTAGTATCCAAAAGTGACGATTATGCTAGCATTGGATAATATGTTTTTAATGTGGCTGAAGGACTACAAAAAAAAACTTTCAGCAAGGCATTTGAAATATGTGGAGTCAAGGGTGGTTTAAAAGTCATATTTGTAGGCTAGTTAAATTACCTAGGCAGAAAAAGGTAATTTGAAATAAGTGGTGAGATCAAGATTCAAGGGGTTTTTTAATTTGACCAAGGTTATTGATTAGAGTTTCAACCTGGTAGAGAGCAAAAATGTTATTGATGGTTAAATTGGTATCAACGCAGTTTAATGTCGAGATGGAGATTTTTGTAATATGCCTTAGAACCATTTTTGATGAAGAGAAAGAAAATATGTTTTGAGATTTCCAGAAATCAGAAAGTTGAAAAGAAATCTGGTCCGAGAGATTTATGTGTATCGGGTTCGGTCGGTTCGGTTCATTGATTCATTCATTAATGTTAGAATATTTTATAATAATTTGGAGATCATATAAATTAATATAAAAAAATATTATAAGATATTTATAATGATCTAAAAGATATTATAAGATATATATATATATATATATATATATATATATATATATATATATATATATATATATATATATATATATATATATATATATATATATATATATATATATATATATATATATATATATATATATATATATATATATATATATATATATATATATATATATATATATATATATATATATATATATATATATATATATATATATATATATATATATATATATATATATATATATATATAATAGTCTTAGAGATAATATAAGATATTTGTAATATTTGAGAGATATTATAAGATTATAATAATATCTTTTTTCTAACAATTAAGGAGATATGTTTTGGGATTTGTAATATATATGTTTGATTTTGACGATTATAAATATGTATCTCTTCTGCTTGATCGCTTGTAATCCCTTGCTCACAAAAAAACAAAACATCTTTTTCACAAATACTTCTTTGAAATATTTTCAAAAACAAAAACTTTGTACACATTCTTAACTGATACAAGAATCATTACAAAGTTGCTTTACTATTGGCAATTTCAAAATATTTTCACACCCAAAGCGTTTTCAAAACAAAGTGAGCTAGCGATTAAGAGCCCGTAGATAACTATGGATAAAAAGGGTGCTAAAAACTCCCTTTTTCATAACTTACCCACCTTACTCAGAAAATTCTCAAAGGTCTTTTCTGTTCTTTTCACCCTTCCCTTTATTTGATAAAAGAAAAGTCGGTGGCAGCTCTTGCTTTCCCCAACATTTACGATAAAACGCAAAACCCAAAACTCAGTTCTCCCACCGTATTACAGTAACAATCTTAGAGCTTACAACAAAAAAGGTAAATCCATAGCATATGGTTTTTTTCTATTCTCAAGGGAAACCTTAGAAAGGAAAGAGTCTTGAAAACCTTTGGAGTTATCTAAGGTTATTGGGAATTGGAAAACACTTGTTTACACCCTGGTTTTGAGTTATTCATATATTGAAGGTTGAAGAGGTTAGGAAACATTTGGGTAGAAAATAGGGCAATTCTTATGCGCCTTATGGGTTATTCTTGGGAACCTGAAGATGAAGGATATTTTATTATAAATCATTTGTAATCTCTTGTAACACCTTTATGAGTATAGTGAATTGGAGATCTTCTCTCTCCCCCAGAGTAGATCCTTTGATCGAATTGGATAAACAAACTTTTGTCTTTTCTCGTCTTATTATGTTATATTATCTGTTTATAGATTATTATTGTTGTACCCCATTTATTTTGTTATTACTATTATTTGGATCATTAATTGATATTGAATTTTTTCATAATTCACATTAAGATTCACAACAAGTGGTGCGGTGAGCATGAATCAAAGAGGATTTTTTATAGGTGAGCATCATGGATAGTATATGGGAGATCGGGAAATTTTCTAGTAACAACAACTTCGGGTTGTGAAAAATTAAGATGCAAGCCATTTTAATACAAGATAAGTTTATCGATGCTTTGAAAAGAGAAGCAATGATGCCTTCATGGATTACACAGGTACCAAAGACTGAGATGATGGATAAAGCTAGAAGTGCCATTATCATGTGTTTCGAGGATAAAGTTCTAAGAGAAGTCACCAGGTAGCAAACTGCGATTGCTATGTGGATAAAACTTGAATCATTGTATATGACAAAGTATTTGGCTCACACGTTATTTTTGAAACAACAATTCTATTCACTCCAAATGGTGGAGAACAAACCCATATTTGAGCAACTTACAGAAATTCACAAGATTATTGATGATCTTGAGATTATTACAATGAAGATTAAAGATAAGGACATGGCTTTTCTCTTGTTGAGTTCATTACCCAGATCCTTTGAGCACTTTAAGGATGCCGTTATTTATGGTAAGGGAGGTATTATTACTTTGGATGAAGTCCAAACAGCAGTGAAATCCAAAGAATTTTTAAAGTACTGAGATTTGAAGATTGAAAATAGTGGTGAAGGCTTAAATGTGTCAAGAGGAGGAGGTGAGCGTAAAGGATAACTAAATCAAAGAGATTTGATAATTCAAAAGTAAAATGTTTTAATTGTCAAAAAATCGTTCATTTTAAAAGGGATTGTCCTGAGAGAAAGGTCAATGAAGAATCGGTTCAAGCTGCAGTTGCCTTTGGTGAGGAAACTTATGAGGATGTCGATGCACTACTAGTATCGATTTGGAAAAGTGAAGATAGTTGGTTGCTGATGCACTACTATTATCTGTGTACAGATTATTATTGTTGTAAATCATTTATTTTGGTTGCTACTATTCTTTACCTCATTAATTATTATTGAATTTCGTCATAGAGGATTATTTACAAGTTATTAACATGGTTATTAGATGGGAGATTGAGAAATTTTCCGATAACAACAACTTTGAGTTGTGGAAAATTAAGATGCAATCAATTTTAATTCATAAGAAGTGTATCAATGCTTTGAAAAGTGAAGCATTGATGCCTACAAGGTTTACACGGGTACAGAAGACTGAGATGATAGATAAGGACAGGAGTGCCATTATCTTGTGTTTTGGGGATAAAGTTATAAGAGAAGTCGCTAGGTAGTAAACTGTGATTGCTATGTGAGAAAAACTTAAATAATTGTATATGACAAAGTCTTTGGCTCACACGTTATTTCTGAAACAACAATTACATTCATTCCAAATGGTGGGGAACAAATCCATAGTTGAGAAACTTACATAATTTCACAAGATTATTGATGATCTGGAGAATATTGCAGTGAAGATTGAGGATGAGGACAAGGCTTTGCTCTTGTTAAGTTCATTACCTAGATCCTTTGAGAACTTTAAGGTTGACCTTATTTATGGTAAGGAATATACTATTACTTTGGCTGAAGTCTACATGGTGGTGAAATCCAAAGAATTTTTAAAGTCAAAATATTTGAAGATTGAAGATAAATGTGAAAGCTTAAATGTGTCAAGAGGAGGAGGTCAGCGTAAAGGGATGTCCAATTTAAAGACGTTTGACATTTCAAAGGTAAAAAATTTTAATTGTCAGAAAATCGATCACTTTAAAATGGATTGTCCAGAGTGAAAGGTCCATGAAGATTTTGTTCAAGCTGCAGTTTCCTTTGGTGATGAAAGTTATGAGGATGCCGATGCACTAGTAGTATCGAGTTTGGAAACTGAAGATACTTGGGTTATTGACTCAAGTTTCTCTTATCACATGTGTCCAAGATTAGATTACTCTGTAACTTTGAAGATGGTTCAAGGTAGAGTTGTTCACCTTGGAGATAATAAGGCTTGCAAGGTTCATGGTATTGGTATGGTCAAACTAAAAATATTTGATGATCATGAAGTTCTTATTCACAATATGAGGTATGTTCCTGAACTCAAGCGAAATTTGTTATCTATAAGTATCTTTGATGGTCTAGGGTATTATACTAGAGTTGAACATGGAGTGTTGAAGATTTCCCATGATAAATTGGTTATTGCTAAAGGGTTTAAAATATATGGTCTATACATTTTAGAAGGTTAAAATTTATTTATTCATTCATCATTAACTAGTGGAGGCTTTCATGACCAGGAAGAGTTATGGGATATGGGTTTCAGGCTTTATGAATGCCTTGAGAGAGTTCCAGAGGAGTATAATAAATTTTACAGAAATCAAGGGATAAAAATGAATGTTACTGCTGAGTTGCTATTGAGTTTTTGGAGAAGAGCTGAGGTTATAATAGCTTACTTGGTTGGTAGAGAATTTCTTCACAGGAAGAACGGTGAAAATCGAGGGAGAAAACTGGAAAAACTATAATGGTGAAAACTCAGTTTAAGGTGGAGTTTCCTACTATAGATGCTAACAGTAGTGAGTGAATGGTTACAAACATCTATGATTATCATTTGACTCATGATAAGGTAAGGAGGGTTATTGTAGTATCCCAAAGTGACAGCTATGCAAGCCTTGGATACTATGTTTTTAATGTGGCTGAAGGACTGTAAAATAAAAGAAGAAAAATCTTCAGGAAGGAATTTGAAAACATGTGGAGTCAAGGGTGGTTGAAAAATTATACTTGTAGGCTTGTCAAATTACCTAGGCATAAAAAGGTAATTGGAAACAAGTGGATGCAAGTGGAGAGATCAAGATTCAATGTTTGTTTGAATTTGATCAAGGTTATTCATTAGTGTTTTAACCTGGTAGAGAGAAGCAATATTGTTGATGGTTAAATTGGTATGATCACGGTTTAAAGTCATGGTGGAGATTGTTTAATATACCTTAAAACCGTTTTTAATGAAGAGGAATAAAACATGTTTTGATATTGCCAAAAATCATAACGACGGAAAATAATCTGGTCCGAGCAATTTACGGGTACCGTGTTCGGTCTGTTCAGTTAATTGATCCATTCATTAATGTTAGAATATTTTATATTAATTTAGAGGTCATATTTATGTCAAAAATATTTTTTGGAAATCATATAAATTAATATCAAAAGATATTATAAAATATTTATAATATTCTAAAAGATATTATAAGATATATATTTATAATATTCTAAAAAGATATTATAAGATATTTGAGAGATATTATAAGATTATAATAATATATTTTTTATAACAATTAAGTAGATATGTTTTAGGATTTGTTATGGATTTGTTGTATTTTAAATATTATAAATATGTATCTCTTCTGTTATTATAGTGTGACAAACTTAGAGTTTACAATAAAAAGGGAAAGCAAGAGTTTAAAGCTATAACATAGGATTTTGGCTATTCTCAAGGGAAATATTAGAAGGCAGGGGTTTTGGAATCCTATGGAGTTTTCTAAGGTTATTGGAAATTGCAAAAAACTTCTTTACACCTTGAATTTGAGTTATTCATATGTTGAAGGTTGAAGAGGTTGGGAAACACTTGGATAGAAAATAGGATAATTCTTGAGAACATAAAGGCGAAGGTTATTTTATTGTAAATCATATGTAATCTCTTCTAACACCTTTTTGAGTATCTTGAATTGGAGAGATGCTCTCTCTCCCAGAGTAAATCGTTTGATCAAACTAGGTAAACAAACCTTCGTCTTTTTCTCGTCTTATTATGCTTTATTATATGTGTACAGATTATTATTGTTGAAGGGTTGTTTGAATTTGATCAAAATTATTGATTAGAATTTCAAACTGGTAGAGAGCAACAATGTTGTTGATGGTTAAATTGGTATCAACACGATTTAAAATCAAGGTGGAGATTTTTTAATATGTCTTAAAACCTTTTTTGACGAGGAGAAAGAAAACAAGTTTCGAGATTGCCAAAAATCAAAAAGCTGAAAAGTAATCTGGTCCGAGCGATTTACGGGTATCGGATTCGATCGGTTCAGTTCATTGATCTATTCATTATTGTTAGAATATTTTATATTAATTTGGAGATTATATAAATTAATATAAAACGATAATATAAGATTATTATAATATTCTAAAAGATATTATATATATATATATATATATATATATATATATATATATATATATATATATATATATATATATATATATATATATATATATATATATATATATATATATATATATATATATATATATATATATATATATATATATATATATATATATATATATATATAGTTTAAGAGATATTATAAGATTATAATAATATTTTTTTTCTAACAATTAAGGTGATATGTTTTGGATTTATTATGGATTTGTTGGATTTTGGCTATTATAAAATATGTATCTCTTCTCTTATTATAGTGTGACAATCTTAGAGCTTACAGTAAAAAAGGAGATCAAGAGTTTAAAGCTATAGCTTAGGATTTTGACTATTCTCAAGGAAAATCTTAGAAAGGCAAGGATTTTAGAAATCTTTGGAGTTACCTAAGGTTATTGGTAATTAGAAAACACTTGTTTATACCTTGCATTTGAGTTATTCATATATTGAAGGTCGAAGAGGTTAGAAAACACAGAAAATAGGTTAATTCTTGGGCGCCTTTAGGTTATTCTTGGGAACCTGAATGCGAAGACTATTTTCTTGTAACTCATTTGTAATCTCTTGTAATACCTTTTTGAGTATAGTGAATTGGAGAGTTTCTCTTTCTCCTAGAGTAGATCGTTTGATCGAATTAGGTAAACAAACTTTCATTTTTTACTCGTCTTATTCTATTATATTATCTGTATACGGATTATTATGGTTGTAAACCATTTATTTTAATTGCTACTATTTTTTGCCTCACAAATTCATATTAAATTTAATCGTAATTCACAACTAAATTCATAACAATATTTTTCCTTATCTTTCATTCTCTCGGTCATCAAATCAATAATATCATACCATATCCATATATAGACTTGTCAACTCTCAATCCACACATATTGATCATTAGCCTAACACAACAAAATACACCAAATGACACTACAAATGGCGCACTGGAAAATGAGCCTTCGTTGTGACTAAAAACCATATCTAGATCTACTAGACAAAAGAATCCACCGTCATATATTGTAGACTATGTAAGCAATAATTATTCTACTCAATTAAACAAGATCAAATTCTCTAGATATTTCTTACCTCATTATATCTTTTCATTCTTTTGCTAATCTTTATTCTTCATAGAAATTTTTCTGTTTCTGTCACAAATAATACTGAGCCTAGAACCTATAAATAGGCATGTCAATCTGATTATATGTTAGAACCAATGAACTCTGAGTTAAAATTATCCAAAAATAACACACAAAAGGGTTGGATTTTCTTGACACCTCTTCACTAGTAGCCAAATTTCCCATAGTTAGAATTCTACTTGCCCTTGTTTCCATTCATAATTGCCACATATATCAATTATATATAAATAATACTTTTCTATATGGATAATTTTTGAAATATGTGTACATGATTGTCCAAGAAGGAGCTCAATACAAGTCATATTTAGTTTGTAAACTTCAAAAAAGTTTATATGACGTACAACAAACTAGCAAGAATTAGTTGTATGATAAATTCATTTATGTTCTTCTTGAGGAAGCTTATCACCAATCTGCGTCAGACTAATATCTTTCTATTTTATTACATTATAATGATTTCATAGCATTACTAGTATATGTTGATGATGTCATTCTAGCATACACCACCACATATGAATTCATCGAGATCAAGATCATTCTCGACAAAGCCTTAATAATTAAGTACTTGGGAATTTTTAGATACGGCCTTGGTCTAGAAGTTGCAAACTCTACTATAGGAATATGAAATTCTCAAAAGAAAATATTGCCTAAATTTACTTGAATCTTCAGGACAACTTGGTTCCAAACCTGCTAGCACACCTTTTGTTTCATCCATAGATCACATTAAGATAGTGGTGAAACATTTCATGATGTTTCATCCAATACAAGATTGATAGGAAGGTTGTGAAAATGAATAACACATTTATATGAAACATTTATGTCTTATATAGTCTCTAAGAGTTTGCTAGGGATACTTTTAAATATTTTTTAGGATTAAATATACAATATTTCCTGCAATGTTAGTGAGATTTACTTTAGATCCAATAAAAAATTGTTTTTAAATCTCCTCTTGTAATACTCAAATTCTGTCTATTAGGTCTCCTAAGTGTCAGATTTCACCAAATATTCTTTCATTTTTTCCAGTGTGGCTTGGCTGTATTGACACCATGGCATTTATTTTTAATTTTCTTCAAATGTCAGGGAAATTGCTTTGATTTTTAAACATTTTTCATTTATTAGGGTTTCCAATGCCACAATTTTTCTCCTTTCTTCATCTCTTTCGAATTCTTTCCCATTTCTTCATCTATTTTATCTTCTAGTGTTCATCGTCGTTTCAATCATGGGTGAAAGAAAAACATCATATGTTGGTAATTCAAGTGGTCTAAGTTTACCAAGATGTGGCTGTAATGAACCAAGGAAGATGTGGCTATCAAACACCATTGGTTTGAGGTTTATAAAGTATCTTATGAATAGGTTAGCAACATCTGCCACCAAACTTGATAAGTGGCAACATAGAGCAACATCTGCCACACCTTCATTGGTTCATTACAGCCATATCTTGACAAGCTCAAACCACTTGAGTTACCAACAAATGGTATTTTGCTTCTACACATGATTGAAACCACGATGAACCCTAGCAGACGTAATAGATGAAGAAAAGGGATAATTCAAAAGAGATGAAGAAAGGGGGAAAATCATGGCCTTGGAAATCCTAATAAATGGAAACTATTTAAAGATTGAAGTCATTTCCATGACATCTGAAGAAAATTAAAAATAAATGACATGGTGTCAATACAGCCAAGTCACGCTATCAAAAATAAGGGAATCTTTGGTGAAATATGGCACTCGGAGGTCTAACAGGCGGCATTTGGGTATTACGATAGGGAATTAAAAAATCTTTTACATGGGGCTAAAGTAAATCTCGCGAATATTGCAATAGATATTGTATATTTAACCCTATTTTTTAATATATTCTTTTAAGAATACCAAGGTAAACTCATCACATAAAAATTAGGCTTATTAAAGTTCAATACCTCTAAGACAAGGTTCAATGTTCAAATTCAATACCAAGCTTTCGAGTTTTAGTGTGCTTTTTTATCGACTATTTATGTGAGTATAAATTTTAACTGCATGTACATAGCCTATCGTGTAGTTTTAAGAGATATCGAATCACGGAGACTAAAGATTAAATCTATCATTACTAATTGTTACAATGTTTATTTATGGTGGTTGATTGAAAGAAGGTATCAGTATACGAAAACAACAAATAATGGCGAATAATAAAAATGCGAGAAAATAGAAGTAATAAATAAATTGGAAAACAATGTTGGAATGTAGATTTCGTTAATCAACAATATTCTTATTTATTTCTAAGTAGGATTTCCAGTGGGGCAATATTTTATATTTGGAAAAGAATCAATTTAACGGAAATTGTCACTCTCGCATATTCAGAACCGAGTTTATCCTCTAATATATACCTTCCATCGTCGCTCATGGTCGGAGCTTAATGCGTTAAAATGATCAACCTATTTTTAAAAAATTAAACTCCTTTCATTATTGAAAAGTAATTTTTGAATGGAAACATTAATTTAAAAAGGGTTCTTAAGCTTTCGTTTAAGAACCGGATCCTAAACCTATAAATGTGCACGTTCGTAAATATTTTTAAAACTAACTTTCTAGAAACCTTAAAGTTTCCTAATTAATTAATAAAAGGCTTTTGCGGAATTTATTAACTAATAACTTAACAATTTAAAATATTTGTACCAGACGGCTTTCGATCTTACCCGGTATTTTCACTGCCTCAGTTTCATAGAGACGGATTAAATTAGGCCTTAGCAAAATTGTTTAAAAACCAAAACATCCCCAAAGGTAATTCTACAAAGGTAATAAAAATAAGTTTGATTAAAGTCCTCACATTCCAACACCAAATAAATTAACTTGACATAATAATGTATGAGACAGTTAATTTGATAATTGAATAATACATAGCAAGCTTAATTAGAAACGTTGAAAGTAGAAGAAGTAGATAAAGAACTTGAATTAAATAAAGAAATGAATGTAAATAACATAATACAATAAAAATTTGCTCCGAAGAGACTTTTGTCTGGTACAGAGGAATACTTCGAACAAAAGCTGATAATCTTCAAAGCGATAAAGTACGAAAATAAAACTTGTATAGGGTTGCTCCAAACTAAGTACAAACTCAATCGGACGATGCGATAACCCTTCGATGTGAAGAGTTAAAGCTCACAAGATGGAAAATAAATGGCTTAAGTGTTACACTAAGCTTGGATACCTCTAATGATTAAACTAAATACACATTTATAGGAAACTAAAAAACCTAAAATCACAAAACTGCCAAAAAAACGTGAGAAAAATTCTTGGAGAGATTTTTGACACTTCTGGAACAATCCAGATGCATTTGCAACCATTCCATATTTTTTACTTATGGCGACTGCCATAGGTCCATGGCGAGCGCCATGCTTTGAAAATGCCCAAGACTTGGTCTTTTGACCTAAAGCATGTGGACCACCGATGGCCACCCTATGGTGAATGCCATAGGGGTCGCCATTAGTGTAGACAAACTCCTTTTTGCCTGTTTTCCTCCCCTTTTGCTCCATTTCTCTACTCGTGACCTGTTTAGGACCAAAAACCTTAAATGCAGGAGAAAACAAACATAAAAGAGGTAAATGCAACGGAAAAATGAGATTAAATCATGTACAATATCAATCCAAATAAATGGTATTTTCTCATGTCATCAAACTATCCCACACTTGAACCTTTGCTTGTCCTCAAGCAAAACCTATGTACACAAAGAAAAACATTGATTTTGATAATAACTATTATAGGCTATGGAGTCTGCTTCAGACATGGTTACATCAATAGGTATTAAATCGAAAATTAAGGATACTATAGTAACATATTCCGCTTTTCACTATCATTAGTCTCTGTCCTATACAAACCAATTTGTATCATATTATTATATTTAGACCAAACTTACTCACCTCTTCTTTCCTCTCTTTTCATTCAGGTGCAATCACATTAAGCCCGTTATTCATTGATCGCGTGACTTTAAGAGTCGGTCGGGTGTAATAACTGCAAGTGCACTATCAAATCGTGTAGTTTTAAAAGATATCAAACCCACAATGAATGATGGTCAAACTACTATTATCTAGGGTCACCGTGTAAAGCTAAGGCTAATTATAAAACTAGGATTTTTGGGTTTAACCAGGAATTAACTAAGATCTAATAATTGATAACGGGACACCGGTATGTAATTTGTCGACTCCAGGGATTCAATAAGTCATTGGCATAGTTTTGAGTATTAAAATATTGTTTCAGTGGAAACTATTAATTTAAAAACCCTTGTCTCACACTTTCGTTCTATCGATTCAGGCCATATTATTATACTCAAATAAGCGCTTTCGATGTGTCTTTTAAAATTTAAAAGTATTTTTGGAAAACAAATAGAGTCCAATTAATTTTAAAGTGCTCTCATTGTATTTAAAATTGATGTTCAATCACCACTATCTGGTTAAAATCTCAATCTCTCGCTCTGTTGATTTTATCTTTAGTCTGTATTTTACTCTCATAACAAAACAATTTAATATCAAAATTGGAAATCAAAACCAAAAAAGTATTTTTGTAAAATATTTATGCCAATTAATTATCGAACCCCTTCGGTTTAGGACCTCACATACCGGTATCAGGAAATTTAGCCGAACATAGTTTTATTGCGTAATAACATAAAATAAAAACATGCATACAATAATATAATCATGGTAAAATAAATAAACTGTATTTAAATTTAAAACCTGGAATAAAACACTGAAGAATATACTGCAGTATGCTATCCTCCACAAGTCGGCGGGATTAGCCTCGGAACAAAATATCTTGCAGAAATATAAATAAACCTAAGCAAAATTCTGAAAGCTAGAAGGAAATTAATGGTGCAATACTCCTCCGGTGTGGAGAAATATTGCTTTAATGGTGATGGTTCTTTTTGCTTAAGTAATTCTAAACGAAATTGAAATTTCTCAAATCTGTAAACTGGAATAAAAAATAACAAGTTCAGTAATGCAGAAAAAATAAATTTCGGAGAAGACGCACCAGAGAGCCCGTCGTTTGTAACTGCCCAGCCTTTTATATAACAGTCTGTTGAGGAAATGTAGGAGCAGTTACTTGATTCCAAGTCTCTGTACGTGGAGAGAAATCGGGAAGACGTGCTTGAATGGAGAAAACTTCATAAATGAACTAATATATGTGACTTGTGACGAGTGGCATGATATGTGGTGTGGGGCACGCGTATTTTAAGTCTGTGTTGGTCGGGGAAAGAAGTGTGTCGAGGGGAACACTTTTGAACTTTGTGGCGGGCGGCATGCACCTGTGACGGGCAGCGTGGCCTTCTGATACATAATCTTCTGCATTTTCCTGCTAAAGTGCCATTTCTTCTTCATTTCTCCAACATTTTTCTTCCTTTTCTTATGTAGGCTTTGAAGAAAGTAAATACCTAAAATATGCTGCAAATACTACAAATAGAGACATAATGCAACGTAATAAACGAAGAATTGGAAACTTTATCTATGTAAATCAGGCAGAATATGCTATGACTTTTCGCGTTATCAAACTCCCCTAAGCTTGAACCTTTTCTTGTCCTCAAGCAATAAAGTCAGTATGAAAATTGATAGAGTACAAGTTAAATGCAAATACATGATGTAATTCAAATTGTAAGAGTTTGTGCCAATGTTTTCGTGGGATCATAAGCTCAAGATCACACTAAAGATACAGTAATAACACTAAATGCCCCCCCCCCCCCCCCCATTATGCAGACCAATTCTAGTCATGCCCTTATAGCTCAACCTAATTCTTTTCGCTTTATTTCACCCGTTTTCATTCGAGTGCAATCACATTAAGCCCTTTATCTTTACACCCACGTAGTAGAGTAGCCGTTTAGTGAATATGATCCTTTTAAGCACGAGGTTCTGGAACACATATGTGCTAACCTCCTTTTATTCACCCAATTGAAAGTTGTGGGGGATCAGACCATGGTCCGCCCTTCCAAGTTCAGTACCAAATACTCAGAACCAACCTGACAACGAGTTTCTTGGTTATAATTTGTAGGTTCTGCATCTGTTGGATTAAGTGACCAGGTGAGGGTCGCCTAACTTAATTGGTGCATTCCCTATTTTCAACTAGTAGAGCATGTAACTTTTAAATACTTGGGATCATTCACTTATACTCATCAACTCCCTGGGTAGTTTATGTTTAAGACTGTGTTGACTGTTATTGGGGATTTAGAGTGTTACGATGGTATCCATCTTGTTTCTGTTTTAGTCAAAATATCTCAAATATCTTAAAAGTGAGCAACCCATATACTCTTCAAAAGCGCCAAGTTGTTCAAATAACTAGCAAAAATTTCATTATGGCTCATGAAAATGGATAAGTTAGATAATAACGCGAAAGTTTGCATATAAAAACTTGAAAGTACATAAATGTTTTATTTGAGGGAAATACAAGAGGGAATGTAAATCTACTTAGAAAGCAGTAAAGTATATCCTAACTCCCCCAAGCTTGAACCGAGTAGTGCCCCAATGCTTTTAAACAAAGAGGAAACGTGAAAAGAAACAAATGTGATCTATTCCAGCTCATTGTCACGTCCTCTTCCTCGCCCTCTTTCTCGTCCACGTCCATCCCGTCCAGCCGGAGGATGAGGCATACCCACATGGTACAAATATTCCTTAAAGTCATCCATGTGTATAGT